>OX463755.1:180751949-181091006 GCA_949824845.1 Rhingia rostrata
CGTTGAAGCTTAGTACGATGTCTTACATTTACATTTGGTCATGAGTCAGCGAGCCAATAAGGTAGCAAGGCAGTTAGTCACTAGTCTCTTGGGGTTTTGTGTTTGTTTGGCATGTGGGTTAAGTGTAGACAAGTTGCAAATTGGCATAGTCAGAGTCGGCCGGTGTAGATGTCGATATCGGATGCATGTGTAAGCACTTTCCCTTTTTTATGAACATGTTTTGTTGGTCCACTCTTTTGTTCGGACTTTGGTCGAGTTAATGAGGTAGATTGGGGAATTCGTAACCAATCTTCTTCATTTTTTTCTGAATTTATGTTGTTCCGGGTCTTCCAAAAAAACGCACACAATTTGGAGATGATAGGAGATTTTACTCTGTATGCATACGCAATGAAGCAGTTGGACTTTTTGTGTGTTTTACCAGCTTGTTTTGTGTTGTTTTCTGAAAACTTTATGATATGCACGCAGTCTTGATGTATGAGGTGTGGTTCATGATAAATTGTTTGTTAGACATGGTTTGTGATTTTGAGTTGGGTTAAGGGGGTCTTCATTAAACATGAACGTTTGGTGATCGCGTAAGTGTTTGGTTACCTGATGAGATGTACGAACGTTAATTTCTCCTTCAAATGCAATATACGAAGCAAACAGTTCGACAGTGTAAAAATATTTTTTCTCATGTTGACTTATGTTCAAGTTTGTCCAAAATGCCAACTTCGTGTTCACAAAAAATGTCTTAAATGGATTGTGTGCTGTTTGTGGGAAAAAGTGCATTTATGTTTATGATAATTTGTTTGCGTTGCGGCAATTCAATTGGGTTTGAAAAGTTATATTTTTGACACAAAGGGGGCACCATATTATATTGCCGACTTTGAGGGCATTACAATTTTTTTTGCTGTTTATTTGCGTTATCCGAAGATTCATTACAGCCTTAAGGGCCTCTCAGAATGCGTATCTGTAGCTGATATCTGGTATCGCTGTCAAAAGAGAGATACATTTATCTGGTATCGCTGTCAACATTTATTGCATGAAGTTGCCCTCCATTCAGCTTCAAGCTACAGATTGACAAAGATACGCATTGTGTAAGCGCTTACGAGTTGCCTTGTTATTAACTTCTGACTCAGATTCAAGCATCAACTACAGATTTGCATTTTAGGCGATCCTTTAGGTTCTAGCGAAGCCGTTATGCCGACAATGTGTATTACTTAAAATTGTTGACGGGCTTAGTCTCAGTGACGCGGTGGTTAGTGCAATGAGTTGCCACACAAAAGGTGTGGGTTACATTCCCAGTCGACAGCCCTACTCTCGGGATGATCTGAAGAATTAAGCAAGTCGCATTCGTTCTCATACAGAGTTTGACTTAACACTGTCATTCGGATTCGGCATCTAAATAAAGATCCGACGGAAGAAGTATAGGGTGCGCTATCATTTATTTTTCAATATAAATATCTGAATAATATAAAAAAAAATGACGTGATTATTTACAATATTAGGATTAGTTTTGAATAAAACATCAAATAAATTGCGAGCTTTATTGACCAAAGCAAAATGTTCATTTTTTGCTGCGTTTTACATCACTTTTTGGATTATCTCGTACCCGAATGCTTGCCTTGAGCTTGGCAATTGTTTGAAGCTTTCTGGCATATACACTTTGCTGTAATATGCCGCAAAAGAGAAATCCGGATGTGAGAAATCTATATATCTGGCTAGCCAATCAATTTCACAATCTTGTTGAAATTAATAACCGCCTACACCATTTTTACACAGGTGTGGTTAGACATAATGAACCAACATTCACAGCCAATGGAAATCGATGTCGCCTTCTCAGAAGAAAAATGGCCCAATCATGGTTTTGATGCAAACGCCGGTCGATTTGTGGTCAAGCAATAATGTTTCATGGATCTCGTGTGTATTCCTCGTTCCCAAGGTTACACTCCCTTGGGTCTTGTCGGCCATAAAAATATTCTTCCAAAAATCAGGTTCAGTGACTGTGAATCCAGCGACTGTTTGGCCATGTTCCAAGTGACTTTGACAGTCTCTTGGCAATATCCTTTGAATCAATTGCTCTTAATACGATACAAATCCAAATCATGGCTTATCTAGTTTATTGGAACGTCTTTGACGTTGGTGAACGGCATGTCGACGATCTCCCGCTGTTCGTGCTCAACAAAATTTGGTATCAATCGATGAATAGTGTTGTCAGATGGTCCTTTTTAGCCACCATATTTTTGACGATATGCACGTCTAATAAACATAACTGAGCGACTATTATCAATATACAGCGTTACTATTTAGGCATTCGTTTCGGTGTGAATTCAGTGCTTAAAATGTATTGAATTGTATTGAATTGAAAAACATGTCTACCCATGTCAATCGGTTGATAAATAATTTATCAATTTATTTATCAGCCGTCTGTTCTTGGTAGTCTATAGCCTGAGGTATGAACATATTTCTGAAGTATCCGATACCAATTGGATTGACTGCAAAGATAGTACTTTAGTACCAGAAATAGAAAATTTCTGTAGAACAAATAATTTATTTATTTATTAACTTCTCTTACAGAGAGAACGGTATTGTTTTCGTGAAAAATTCGACCTCTAGATTTCGACACACAAAAATGTGATTTTTTGGATTTCCGTCCGTCTGTTCGTCTGTCCGTAATGGTCTCTCAAGCCTAAACCGCTTGACATTTTAGTCAAAGTTCGTATCTCGCGTTGTTTGGGTCATAATTTTAGTCCATTTTTTTTTTAATTTTAATCATGTTATTAACGGCACCTACTACATGCAAATTATACATAAACTCAATTTTCTCGAAAGCAGCTCTAAAGATTTTGATTAAACTTTGTATACACTATAAGCATAATAATTCAAACAGAGCTACATCCCCTTTTTTTTAGAAAATCCATACAACGGGTTTTTCATTTAGGCCATATAAAGAAAATTGTCAACTTTTCGCAAACTATTTTGTCAAATTGAATGAAATTCAATTCTTATACTCCTATTACTTTTTACAACAATTCCACATATCTAATTCGTTTGGGCCCAAGTATCCCAAAACCAAATTTTTAGTTTCGACCAATATCGGAGAATCATTATTATTCACATGGAAACCGATTCCTTCAAATTCTAACGCATAACTCGCTGTGAATAAGAAAGTTGCGTACTACTTAGTCGGTTATTTTATGTTTTTTTAACTTTTTGTTTCTATATATCTAATTTAAATCTAAATAAAATTAGCAATCAATCCAATAACAATTTATGGCTTTATGTATGGAATAGAAGGTGGCACAAAAGTTGCCACCCAATGTTCTTTGGCTGTAATTTATTTTATGAATAAAAAACTTTTGTTATACGGAAATGCGCCCCTCACAATTTTGGTTAGGAATCATGGCGTTTGGGCTGCTACTCTATCCTGTTGAAACCACATGTTCTCCAGTCAAAATTTATCTAATTGAGTAAGGAGACAGCCTGTAGCGCTAGCCGTCCACAGTAGTCGTCAGGACGTCAGGTATTACCCTGGTTAATCTCTACTAGTCATTTGTACTCTCTATGTAGTTGTAATTCCGTTCATAATCCCCAAAGACAATGTTATTATAACGATGGCTTTATGGTTCAGAGCAGAATTGTAATACAATTCAGAAGGAGTGAAGAGATTCCCTTTTTGATGCGGTCCATGTTTCAGCAATGCCATTTTTTTAAATCGTTCTTAGGAACTTAACTTTGCTTAATGGTGATCATCCGAGAAGTCCGATTTGACTCAGGCACATAAGTTGTCCTCAATCTCGACACTGGCACACGTACATGGCTTTCCTAAAGGTCGGCAATAGTTCTGTTTGATCTTAGTGCAACCACTCTACCCTACGATATTAGAAACTGCGCCTTTAATAGCTTCATGTTTTTTTGTCTCGATATCTGACTTTTTGGGTTGCCCACATCTTTCCCAAAAAGGTTGGAAACGAAATGAAACTGTGTGAATGACAAGTTTTTCAAAAAAATAATACCCCCAAACATGACAATGTGTATACATACACTTTGGCCTTATTTAATGCTGAAAGATTACCAAACATCTCTTTTAATTGCCTAATCAATAAAAATACATTTCCTTCATCTTTCGTACATTGTAAGCGTATTCTCAACGCACGACATCTTGCACCACCATGCACATTTCCTATGCGCATCTTGCAACTTTATTCAGTGCTACGCACGCGCATACCCATAACCCAACGTTCGTTTCCAAATATTCGCATTGTGCGGTTTTCCTCATAATTGAATACTCACTCGCAATAAAAAAAAAAAAAGACTTAGCATCATGCCTACAAGCTGCAAGCTTGCTTCGAGACAAGTTTACCTCTTTATGCCCACAAGCCACAAACAACTACGAGTGCATTAACGACATACCGCCATTAGTCATTTAACTTACGATCAATCGTTCAAGTGGATGCTTCAAGATTACATAATCAAGCGCCAAATGGCATCCATGAAATACCAATCTTCACCAGAGAGATGAAAGCGTTTAATTGCGCATGCTCATTATTTTGCGCTTGCTTATGGCAGATGGTAGACTTGATCACCTTGAGCAATTAAATTTAAAATAAAAAAAAATACCACCACTTGGGGAAATTGTTTACTTTGTGAATTTGAATACAACAACTTGGCATGTTTGCGAAACCAGTCCAACTAACGCCTGTCGTGGTTTTATGACTGTTCAGATTATGCAAACGGCTTAGGTGAATACAACCCTGGGTAGAGTGTAGAGGATGTTTAGTATTCACCTGGGCACTCGAAAGCCGTTCGCACAAGGCACTTGGAGCTTATTGAAAGAAGTTTTAGTGGCTTTTGGTCACATCTCTTGAGTATGCGATAATAGACTGTAGGTAAGCTTTTTATGACAATTTTAATTAAACTTTTATCTAACTTCGTGGAATAAGATGCGACTTCATGTCTGGGTAAAAATAAAGGGTTTTTCAATAAAAGCGCTACAAAGGTTTTTTTTTTTAAATAAAACAAAAACGGTTTTGGATATCAATGAAATTCTTTATTCCTATGAAAGTACGTTTGATACCATTATGTATGGAACTCGATTTCTTTTGCATGGCCACCACGGGCACGCTTGCAGAAGTCCAGACGCTGAACCCAATTTTCGACGGTTTTCAAGCATAAATCGGCCGATACTGCTGCAATTTCACGTTCGATATTCGTACGAAGTTCATCAATCGTCGTTGGCTTGTTGGCATAGACTATAGACTTGACGTAGCCCCGCAGGAAATATTCTAACGACGTCAAATCGCACGACCGAGGCGGCCAAGCGACTGGACCATTTCATGAGATAACAAGTTCTCCAAACCTGGTTTCCAATAAATTGATTGTGGCATTCGCTGTGTGGCTTGTGGCGCCGTCCTTTTGGAACCACATGTCCTCCAAGTCCATATCATCCAATTGGGGCCAAAAATATTCGGTTATCATTGAACGGTAGCGATTCCCATTCACAGTAACGTGGCGGCCCATAAACCACACCAAACCGTAATTTTTTTCGGGATGCAATGATGATTAAAGGAGTACGTGTGGATTGTTGCCTGACCAATACTGCATATTTGGTTTATTGACGAAGCCATTCCACCAGAAATGAGCCTCATCGCTGAACATGATTTTTCGATGAAAATCCGAATCATTTTCATGTTGTTGCTCAGCCCAATTCACGAACATACGACGCTTCTGGTGGTCAAGCGGCTTCAGTTCTTGCTTCAATTTAATCTTGTAAGGATGTACGCCAAGATCTTTTCGCAAAATTCGCCACGACGACGTCACAGAGATGCCCAACGCTTGAGAACGACGTGTGAGAGACAAATTTGGGCTTTCTTCAACTGAAGCCTCAGCGGCAGCAATATTCTCGACACTACGGGCACCGCTTTATCTCACTGGCACGGGAACATTTTGTACTGTGCCTGTGGATTCAAATTTTTCCACTAGACGCTCAATTGTTGATCTGCTAGGACGATTATGACGACCATAAATTGGACGTAGCGCTCTTAACGTTGAGGCCACTGACTCCGAATTCCGGTTTTAAATTTTAATATTTTTGACTCGTTGTTGGATCGTATATCTTTCCATCATGAAATGGCAAACCTTACTGAAGAGAAATGTCAAAAGAGCGGCAAGAAATATGGCGTCGTTTGCTGTCCCTGTCGCTCAACTTTTGTAGCGTCCCTGTTGAAAAACCCGATAATAAGAGATCAAAGCCCACAATTTCGTAGAGCGTAATCTTTTCAATTGCCTATTTTTTCGTAAAAAAAAATAATAAACAATGAAGAATGTCGCCACGAAATCTCATTTCAGATAACAAACCCAGCTGAAATAAATCGCCCCTCGTCTTGAGCTGCCTTATTGGTAGGAAGATGTTTAATATTTGAGCCTTTCGAAGATCAGTTGAACTGTTACGCCAAACTCAATAAATGAAATCAATGTACGCTACGCGTATTTTTTAAATGCCGGTATTACTCGAACATCTAGACTTTGTTTACTTTGCTTCCTTATTGAATTCTTACCATAATTTAAATTAAGTGGTCTTTGCTTTGAGGTGTACATGCACCGCATGCGTTCGAATAATCCTAAATAACAGAAAGGAAAATATTTGACCGCAGTCATTCATGGCACTTCGTCCACTTGCCATGATTTGGGTTTTCATCAACATCAACTTAAGCTAATTGCTTTGTGGTAAGAAAGGATACGTTAACTTTGGAATTTAATGCTTCCAAAACCCAATGCTGTCTTCTGTCATCCAAGCGAAACCAAAATTAACAGCCATTATCCATGAATGGCACTTGCATTGCCGAACGACCACGCATTCGAAATCGCTAAAAACGCAGCGAAATGTCTAGGTTTCCTAAATAGATACAAAAAATATTTCACCCCTTCTTATCTGGCCTCAATATATACAGCGTATATACGCCCCAAACTTGAGTTCAACGCCCACATCTGGTCAGGTGCAGCAAAAACATCATTGCAACTACTGGATAGGATACAAAAGCGTGCGATAAAACTGATAGCAGATCCAACCGTAGCGAACTCTATAGTCTCGCTTGAATATCGTAGGAATATCTCCTGCCTAACACTTTGTTACCGCTATTTTAACAGGAAATGCTCAATCGAAATAGCCAGCTGCATTCCATCCCTTCAAACATGAAACCGTGATACTCGCCATGCCATGAATGCTAATCAATTCACCCTCAAGCCTACCTTCGGAAGTACTATGAAATATAGAGATTCATTCCTAAACCGAACAACACGAATGTGGAATACTTTACTAAACTCAGTCTTTCCTCCCCATAACAATTTACAAATATTTAAAACCAATGCACATCGGTATCTCCTCTTTTCTACTCCTCGATTTATTTAACGCCCGTGCTGTGTTCAAACACTATGAGGGTATTGATAAACCCTTTAGCGCGTGCTAATTATAAAAAAAAAAAATTTAAAGGTCGTTATATTTACTTACATAAATGCCGCTACAGCCCTGTATGAAGCTGGACCTCATCCAAAATGCCTCTTTACGTTACGCACTTTAAGTTGGTTAAGGTCGGTTTCTACTTGTGAGCGCTAATTAATACGTTTGGCTAGGAATCGAAAACTCTGCAAGCCTGAGTATTGGTGCCCATTCGCTGTACTTGTCCTAGCCATCTGAAACGTCCATTGCGGAGGATTTTGATTAGAGGCTGTACAGCTTGTAAAGTTCTTGGTTGAATCTTCTTCTTCATAGCCCATCAACGCAAACGTAACCGATTTTTCGAAAAAAAAATCCTCTCAGAACGACCAAGGATTTCTTCATCCACTTTTGTAACAGTACATGCATCAGCGAGTAGAGCAGGATCATTGACATGTATAGGATCTCGTAAATAGTGGGTGATTTACTACAAAATGACCTTCTAAGCCCGAAAAACAGCGGTCGGCAGAGTAATTCTTCCTTCAATTTCTGACCAGATGTTGTCGTCAGAGTTAGTAGCGGTCCCGTACTACCTTAAAGTTGATCTGTCAATGTTGAATAATTCTTCGATGTTATGTATCCTTTTACGTTGGCAGCACAAACTGGGTCTTATCCTATTGCATCTTAACTGCTTAATTAATTTTTGCGCTTTTTTTCTGTATATTATCAAATGTGTCTGCGATATTACAATGAGTCCGATCTTCTATAACGATATCGTCAGCGTATGCTAGTAGTTGTTTAGATTAATGGAAGATTGTTCCTCTGGTATTGGTTCGAGAGTTCAACATAATCCTCTGAAATATTTTTTTTTTTTTACAAAGTCACACGACATGTTGCCCCCTTATCTAAAACTTTTGTTAAGACTGCATGTTTGGGTGAGGTTACTGCCTGCCGATTTGAAGCAGTGACAATTCTCGATCGTCATCCTTCACAGATGGATGTGTTTGAGCGGTATACCATATAATTCCATATTCTCAGCATCGACTGTCTCCCAACAACGACCTTTCCTTGTTCACCTATACTGAATTCTGTTCACGCCTTGTATTCCTGTCTTTAAAGTTCTTAATATTTGCGAACATCCACATCTCTTGCAAAAGTATTACTTAACCCAAGACTATACCCCTATGGGATATGGTATAAAAATAGCTTTCTACACAAATATGAATGGGGAAGCTAAGTGTTAAGACCCTATATGGCCCGTTGATTTAAAAAAAAAATGAATTAGTAAAAATTACAAATTTTTAAATTTTACTAGCTGACCAAACGTTGTTTTGCCTACAAATTTTAAACGTACTTTTTAATGATCATGATCATATTTATATAGGCTTGGGTTGTGTTTCATTTACATTTGTAATTACAATGAATCTTTAGGTGTTTTATGTACATTTTGAAAGAAAATACTTTTTTTCGATTGCTTGCTGTGATATAATTTCGTTCGTTGCAATTCTTTATGATATTTTGTTCTTTTTTCTGGCGCCTTAACATATAATGCTGATGGTGTTCCTTAACGGAAATAGGTGACATACAATTGACCATGCCAGAAGCATGGATTTTCAATGTTTAGTGTCCAGTTATAACTATCATTGTACAACTTCATTGGAACACAAAACATGAACGAATTAACATTTTTTAACATTTTTTAAAGTGGTAATACGAAACATTTGAAAGCTCTGTTTCAAAAACATTACTTCTGAAAAATGAATCTTCATGGTGTTTTTCAACTTCGAGAATGCTTGCAAATTTTTTTGGAACGCTTTCTTGCGAAGTCTATAATTTAAAAAAAAAAAAATGTTTACAGCAAATAACGTTTTTCCTATAAGGCCATTTAAAAGTATTTAAAGAAGTCTTACAGAAGCAAACAGTTTCCCGTACGCCAACTGGTTTTCCATAAGACTTTATAGAGTTAAAATTGCTAGGACGGAAATAGTGCTTTATCAAACCGAAATTCTTAGTTGGGTATGCAGATTGACACGCAAGCTTGTAGTCAGTTTGGGTTTTTCGAAGAGTTTCCACAAAACGGACGACTTCAAAAATGCATTTAGTTCATCGGCTGGAGTTGACAGTGGAATTACTGGCAATTTTTCCCGAAAATCACCTGCCAACTGAATTTGGCACCATTTCGCACCATGTTTGTTTCGAAAGTCTTGCATCGTTGTCTAATGCCTTAAAAGACTTTTTATGCGCAATTTTACACTCATTCCAAACGATCAGTTTGCTTTGCTGCAAAACTTTGGCCATTTGGAAATGTTGCACGTTGAATTTTCATTGATTTGAATATTTAATCGCAACTTGTGTGCTGAATGAGCAGTTCCACTGACTTCTAACAACGTAAATGCAATTCCTGATAAAGCAATTGCAAGTAAATACCATTCTGCGAGCTTATGGTTCCCAAAATTGTTTCGATCAAAAAAGTTGTGTCCATTTCCACCGGGAGCGTCTAAAAAAACATCCCTCCAGTTCACTCAACGCAACTTTCATAAGAGTGTGGTACGCATATTGTTGTTGTTGTTAAAGTTCGTTCGAAGTGATTTGAAATTGAAAAATTGGTTCAGCCGTTCTCCGAATTTAAAAAAATTAAAAAAATGGGCGTAAAAGTAGGAGTGGTCAATATTTTCTCCGTAAAAAACTAAGTCTGGTTATGACGAAGATTTTAAATACAGGTTTGCAGAATCGGTGCTGCCGTTCTCAAGTGATTCTGTTACCAACGAACAACATTTTTTGATTTTTATTCATATAGAGATATATAAGATCTGCGTACATATATTAATTTCGTCAGCCTCCCTTGAAATTTAAGGTCTAACATCTGGTGAGGTCGTATGGGAGTATCTGATTTGATTATGTGATTATGTGATTATTTCTTCATTTGGCCGAGCCTTGGAGCCTTTGAGTCTTCTAGCCTGTTAACTGGAACATTAGCAAAGGGCTTATTGTGCTTATAATTAAAATTCTTATATATCACAAAAATAAATATTAAGTACCTCAAATGCCCATATTTTATACATCATAACTAATTTGGCGTCATTACCACACTTTTAGCCCCCACAGATCAACCGAGAACACAAAATCCTCTATTTAAGCGACGTTTTCCATTTTCAACCACCTCGATTCCGGTGACAACCACCGTTCCTCCAGCACCTATAGAGTTCAACACATCCCCACTATATTTGGACACTTTAATACCGGAGGACATTGACCAAATTGCCAAATCCAGTATACAGGAGACAAAATTTTTCCACAACCAAATCGGTGATGTAAACCCCAATGAATCCGACCACTCCCCAGAGATATCCATATCCACGAACATCTTTAGTACCACTACACCATATTACTCATCGACTTATGAAGATCCCATCACAAGGCGAATAGGCACTGCGGCTACAACGAGTATGACAACGTCAAATATTCCCTTGATTTATTAAATTTTATTACCCGCCCCTAACAGGAAGACCATCATTCCGTCGTCCACAAAAGACCACACCTACTCCGGAAAAGGTCGAGGTATTTATCAGTCGAAGACGGCCACACAAGACCCCAGCACCGTTCAATAAAATCATCGAAACCCAAACACCAGGACGAACCTACAAGCCGGTAATTGACTACGACTACTACGACGATGGTGACGAAAGAGTTGTGGACAAGCCTACCGCATCACAGGTTAGTTATAAGCTATTTCTTAACTCCATTATGAAGGTTCTACATCCCATTTCGATTGCAGGTGAAAGTAGTACTTCATGGTAAGGGAATCATCGAATGCCTGGACCAGGGTAACTTCCCCCATCCGTTGTCCTGTCGGAAATTCATTTCCTGTGCAAAATTCGAAACCGGTGGCGTTGTTGGGTGGGAGTACACATGTCCCAAGGGTTTGAGCTATGATCCCGTCGGTGGAATGTGCAATTGGGCTGCTGGTCTCGGCTGTAAAGAGTAGATTTTGAATTTTAATCGAAATTTGACGAATTTAGAGTTTGATTTGTGTTGGAATTTGAATTGGACTCGAAATTATTGTAAATTAGTGGACTGACATACTTGTATTGGAAAACAGAGGAAGCGGGAAAAACTGTTTTTCAGTTTGTAAAAATTCTCATGTAATTTAAAAAAAAAATCTATTTCGCTTCCGTTTTTGTTTTTTTTATTTTTTTTTTTGTTTCCTTTTTGTCGCTTTTTTATTGTTTTTAGAGTTTAAGTTTAAGTGTTATTGATAAGCAACGAAGAATGCCGATGTTTGAACGCGATTTGCGAAAGAAAAGTATTCACCCATGCGGCATTTTTTTGTAATTAAATAAATTTAAATTAAATAAAACTTAAATTATATGGTAAGGTAAGTTTTTTTTTATTATTAAACAACGTGCTATTTTGTTTTTGAAAGAACAAAACGGCCATGAAGGTCCTTCAATATCTGCAAAAACGAATGAAATCTGCTTTTTAAAGCCGACATTTATGAAGCTTCTCCTGAAAGTTATAGATTCTTGGATATTTTTGAGACCGTCGCAACATGTGGGGGTATGAAAATAAAATGTAGGTGTTATAAATTTTGGAATTTCAGACTAATACCTCCCGCTTCACCGCACTTAAAAATAGACCACTGATTGTTGTATACACTTAGTAGTTGGTGGTTACCAGCCTAAGAAAGATATTAGGTACATGTTTTCTGTCCTGATTTTTGTATTGAAATCCCCAATTACATATTTCGAAAAGGTACAAATCCTTCATGATAGGGTTCCAAGTCCTGTTGGTATTCAAGGGAAAATTTTATCCAATACTGTTGATTCTCTGAAATGTTGGAACACATAAAATAAAAGGAGCAGTCAAATAACTACCGGAAGCCCCAAAATATCGCTAAGTAGACATTACTCCCATCCCGAAAATACGACGATTTGGGCCGGGTAAAAGGAGGAAGAAAAATTCTGACTACTAAAGGGTGGTTAAATTTTAAGGGCCGATGTTGATTTTGAATAAAACACCAAATTATTTAAGATATTGTTGTCATTTCTTTTGATTATGATAAAATTGGTATGGTTCAATTATGTATGGAACAAAATATCGGGCAAATGGCCGCCGTGACCTCGGCGGCACACCTCAATCCGATGGTCCAAATTTTCGATGACGCTGAGGCATAGTTGATTTTCTATGCCGTTAATGTGCCAAATTATCTCATCCTTTAGCTCTTGAATTGTTGCTGGCTTATCGACGTATGTACACCTTTTCTTTCAAATAACCCTAAAGAAAGAATTCCAACGGTGTCAAATCACATGATCTTGGCGGCCAATTAACATCGCCACCACGTGAGATAACACGCCAATTGAATTTGTCGCGCAAAAGAGCCATTGTTTCGTTAGCTGTGTGGCAAATGGCACCGTCCTGTTGAAACCACATATCGCCCACATCAATTCGGGCCATAAAAAGTTCGTTATCATCTCACGATAGCGAACACCATTCACAGTAACTGCCTGATCGGGCTCATTTTAGAAAAAATACGGCCCGATGATGCCGCCAGCCCATAATTGGTTTTTCAACAATCACTCTTCGATTATCATTCGCCCAAATGGGGCAATTCTGCTTATGATATCCACTGAGGTGAAAATTTGCCTCATCAAAGAAGATGATTTTCTTCGAAAATTGATCATCCACTGTTGCCATTGAAATGGTCAAGAGGCTTTAGTTCTTGAGTCAGTTGCACCTTGTAAGCGTATAAATGCAAATCTTTATGCATAATGTTCATCAACGAGGAGCGTGAGAAGTGCAGTTGTTGGTCACGACGACGAGTTGAGGCGGACGGCTCTTCAGCCACACTATCGCGAACAGCAGCAATATTTTCTACAGTACGAGCTGTACGAGCATGCACTGGTGTTTTCACATCTCCTAAAGACTGGGTTAGCTCATATTTTTGCACGATTTTCCGATTGTACGCACATTTGGACGATTAAATTGACCGAAAAAATCAAGTGCACGAAATGCATTTTGATTTGAACGCCCATTTTCATAATGAGCCTGAATAACTCTTACGCGTTGCTCGATTGTGCATCTTTCCATGGTTCAAATTGACTTAGAAATTGAGAAATGTCAAATGAAAACTTGATGTTTAGGTGTGGTTCCCATTCAATATCGACCCTTAAGATTTGTAGTGGGCATATGGTGATTTGAGCTCTTTAGGCAGAGAAGAAGGGAAGAACACCGGCTTTTTAGAAAGAAGAAAAAGAGGAAGAAAAGCGCGCGAACGAGTATATAGAGAGGTGCCACTCCCGGAAAGATGTTCGCAAGTTTTACCAGAGTGTAAAACGTCAAAGCCAAGGATACAAGGCTCGAACAGAATCCTGTCGAGATGAACAAGGAAATATCGTAGCTGAGACACAGTCTATGCTGAGGACATGGAAGAACCACTTCGGCAGACTGTTAAACGTCGATGACGAACAACATTCCGCTGTCAGGCAGAACGAACCATTCAATATTGGCAACGACAGCGAAAGCTGCCAACCGCCCGACCTGAGTGAAGTGAGGATAGCAATATCTAAACTGAAGCTTAATAAGGCTGCCGGAAATGACGGCCTTCCCGCCGATCTTTATAAAGCCGGCGGAGATGACTTGGTAAGTAACATCCACCAGCTCATAAGCCGAATCTGGTCGGAAGAAAGTATGCCTGAAGAATGGAACCTCAGCATCGTTTGCCCGATCCACAAGAAAGGAGACCCTCTAAACTGCGCCAACTACAGAGGCATAAGTCTCCTCAACATCGCATACAAAATTCTATCTGCCGTAATATGTGAACGCATGAAACCGTTTACCAACAACCTGATCGGCCCTTATCAGTGTGGTTTTAGGCCCGGAAAGTCCACAACCGATCAAATCTTCACATTTCGGCAGATCCTGGAAAAAACCCAAGAAGTCCAAATCGATACCCACCACCTACTCATCGATTTCAAAGCCGCATACGACAGCATTTATAGAGACGAACTATACAGAGCCATGTCTAGTTTTGGTATACCGCCCAAAATCATCCGTTTGTGTAGGATGACGATGGAGAATTCTCGCTGCTCCATCAGGGTCGGAAACGACCTCACTGACACATTCGATACCAAAAAAGGATTTAGGCAAGGCGATGCGCTGTCATGTGACTTCTTCAATCTGATTCTTGAGAGGATTGTGCAAAACTCACGAGCCAACACCAGAGGCACAATTTTCCAAAAATCAGTTCAACTACTAGCATACGCCAACGATATTGACATCATTGGTAGGACCTAACGTGATGTCATAGCCACGTTTGCTGGTATAGAGAAGGAAGCGGCAAAAATGGGCTTAGCAGTAAAAGACGGCAAGACGAAGTATATGCTGTCAACACGAAAAGACACACAACATCGACGAATTGGACAGAACGTCAACATTGACAGATATAACTTTGAGGTAGTACGGGACTTTATCTATCTCGGTTCCGCTATTAACTCTGACAACAACATCTCGTCAGAAATTAAACGCAGAATTACTTTTGCCAAACGCTGTTTCTTCGGGCTAAGAAGGCAATTCAGTATTAAAGCCCTCACTCGAACTACTAAGGAGATCTTATATAAGACCCTGATCATCCCAGTCCTGCTCTACGGCGCTGAAACATGGACCGTCTCAAAAGCGGATGAAGAAATTCTTTGTCGATTTGAGCGGAAAATTCTTCGAAAAATCTTCGGTCCCGTTTGCGTTGACGGGCTATGGAGACGAAGATTCAACCAAGAACCATACGAGCTGTACAGTGACATGCCCCTGGTCAAAAAACTCCGGATTGGACGTTTAAGATGGCTAGGACATGTAGAACGAATGGACACCAATACTCCGGCTCGCAGAGTCTTCGATTCCCAGCCAGACGTCGGACGCAGTAGAGGAAGACCTCGCCTTAAGTGGCGCGCACAATTAGAAACCAACCTCAACCAACTTGGAGTGCGCAACTGAAGGCAGTTAGCCAAAGACCGGGCTAATTGGAGAGGCATGTTGGTTGAGGCCCAGGTTCATTCCGGACTGTAGCACCACTTAAGTAAGTAAGTATATGGTGATTTATCAAACTCTTCAGGCAAAGTCTATTTTGAGCTTAGAGCGGGATGGTGGTTAAGGCACAGGTTTATGACTGACCGTTGCATCATTTAAGTACGTAAAAAATCATCTTTGATGTTTTTAATGTTTTTTTAATCTTCCAAAACGCTTTTCCTAACATCAGTAGTTAGGAAAAAGACCATTACTGCAAAGATTGTATATGCAGATGAAAGAATGGAATAGCTAGCGATATAATTTAAAGCCACTGTCTTCGTACGATATACTGAAGTGGTATAAGGAAGACCAAATACTACAGAATGGATCAGGAATACTGAAAAACAAAGCTTGTGTCAAACACCAGTTACCATCGATTATCCCGAAAACTTATATCAGCTCAGGCGTTCGGATTCGGCATAACATTGGAAGTCCCACCATCATGCATGGATGATACCCATCTACAAAAATCACGGTGTATTCAATATAACGGGTATTTTTTTTTATATGTTGGTTTTTCGAGTAGAGATCATCAGAGCAATTAATTCGGTCAACCATGAATCGTTTTCGCACGCTTCGCCACCGTGCACAGCAATTGGAACCTTGTCCATCAACTTTATGGAAGATTTTGAGCAAAGATCTTGATGTATAGGCCGAAAACGAAATTGATCTCGATGCCGATTTTCATCGCAAAATTTTGTTCAGTGATGAGGCTCATTTTTGGTTGGATGGCTACGTCAACAAGCAAAATTGCCGCATTTGGATTGAATGGAATCCACATGAGACCCTTGAGACGCCATTACATCCACAAAAACTGACTGTTCGGTGTGCTCTATGGGCTGGTGGAGTCATTGGGCCATACTTCATCCGAAATTGTGCTGGGCCGATCTTGCGTCTCGAATTTGGGTACCAAACGTTGGGGAGTCGACCTTGAAGGACCGTAAAATGAGCACATCGCACGCAACGTTTGAAATAATGACTGTCAACATCGACCATTTAACATTTGTACTACATTCACATCTTCTTACAGCTTATAAAGGTCCCGATTTCAAGTTTGGGAAAGATCAGATAAACCCCACTGTTTTATTGTACCAATTTTTTTGGTAACCCGAATGCTGTCATCCGTCTATAGAGCTCCAGAGGATCATATACAAATACAAATTTTTGGACCAACAGGCTCGTTAGTACCCAGGGCCTAACTTTTATCTTACAACCATTCTGTACTTCTTTGCACGATAGTGGGACCTCCTGTTTTATGCCGACTCCAAACGGCAAATTTGAGATAAGCAATTATTGACAATTGATACTACTCGGATGGTTTGGATGGATCATCACGAGAGGAGGGCCAGTAAAAAGTCGTTTAGGTGTTGCTACGGCTGGGAATCGAACCCAGACCTTCTGCGCTGCAGTTCATCGCACTAGCCATCGCGCCACTGAACCCGTCAGAATCATATTCGGCACTAAAATCAACGAAAGACCATGCGCCTCCACATAGTTTCCAGAATTTGACTTAATCTGCTGGACGGGAGCCCGCGTGTAACTTTTATTCGTACGCGGGATTTTCCCCTCTTACATTCTTGTATCGTGGCGCCTTTAGGTGTACCGCTTCTGTTTTTAGCCAATTATGATACCATGGGCAGGATGTTTTCCTTTGTCATTTTTATGAAGCCTCAAAGTACGATATTCATGTTGTATTCGGTAAAAGCTCAGTAGGTTGTCAAATTCCTCCTTCATCCACATCGGTAAAGGCGTCTGCACATTTAAGCTGATATAAGAAAACGATGCTTTGATGTGGACCACAGGTCACCACAGTAAGAAGAGTTTACCAATTTCAGGATGTACAATGCCACACGAAACACCACGGTTTCTACAGAAGGTGCTGAGATCAATAAGAGGAAGATACATAGGTACAGGAAACTTCTATATCCTGCTTCCTATTGATTAAGGACCGCTAAAAACAAAAAAAAAACTGCGAAAATATATGCTATGAAATTAGATACTTTGTTTATCTTTCTCTACTGAAATCTATAAATTTCTATCTTTTCGTAATATTGATCCATATTCACTGGTGTCATATCTCATCTGTTGCATCAGTAGTACAAAGATCCACTAAGCGAAGCGTTCTCTTGTCTACCACCATTCTTTCCGTATGGAGACTTGGCGTTCACTTTCAAGACGTAATTGCCCTTGGTGCCGACAGCTGGAGCGTAACCCATTGGCAAGCGGGTTCCATAGCATCGGTGTTCCTCATAATCCTGCATTGAGTTGCATTCAACCGACATGAAGTTCCTCTCGTTTCCAGGGATAACAGTTTCGGCGTAGTAACGGACGGAATTAAGAGAAGCCTCGAAAATATTTTCTGTACCGTATTCAGGGTTATCGACGTAATAATCGGCATCACCATTGCGGACAGATCCAGCATTTTTGTGGGTTGTATGGATGACATCAACAAATTGTGCTACGCCACGTTTCAGCTCTGATTGGATTTGTTGTTCCTTGGTGTAGATCTTTGAGGGATCCAAACCGGTGACACGACGTACCTTTTGTCCAGTCTCTTGAGCGATGTAAAGGGCAGCAGTTCCGGCAACGTGAGCAGCGACGTTGGTACCGATAATGTGAATATGATCGCATTTATCTTCGAAGATTTCACGAATGGCCTGACCGATGTTGCGTCCAGTTTCTTGAATGTTCAATGTTGCCCATTTCTTAAAGGTGTCCAAATCGTTTCCTAATTCAACCACCTATCAAATGGAAATAGAGTTACAAACCGCTTATGTATTGAAGCGAGAGAAAAACTTACAAGAAGGTGTCCAGTGACTGAAGATCCCCACAAGGTGTGAGGGTGTGGTTTATTCGCATCGATTTCGTAACGAGCACGATAGGCTTCAACTAATACAGTGATGGCATCACTAGGGTCTTCAGAGTTCGATGGCAGACCGGTAATCAAAACGGTTACCTCACCTCTTTTCAATTCTGGACTCTTCAAGCCTTTTGGGTTCTTCAATGGAACAGATACATTGCTCTCGGGTGTGATCAAACTAATCTTAACATCGCTTGGCTGGGGAGTATACAGCTTGCCAGAGAATGGTAACAAGCGGCTGTGTTGCACTGAAAAGATATCAATACCGTTATTGATTGATCTAACCGATTGAATGTAGTTCTATCTTACAGACTGCGTTTAACAAAGCTCCAGCGGCATTTGCTGGCATGGCAAGCAAGCTACGGAATGAGATATCCTCCACCTTTGGAATACTTTCGATGACCTTTGGAATCCAATTAGCTGGGTTAAGTGAGTGTACTGTGCGGCCAACGCCAGCAATGATGCCACTCTCTGGTAAGGGTCCCTTGCCAAAAATACTACCAAATGCACCATAATTGGTTGGGTACTCGGCATAAGCCACTGCTGCCAACACCAAAAGTGCCAAAGCTGTCCTAGTAAGATTCATCGCTAACTGTATGTATTCCAAAACCTTCAAGAAAGTGAACTGATTACATGGACATCGAAACGATCAATTTATACTCATTAAATGAAAAACAATTTCCGCTGAGTATTTGATTTCAACGCAACGGATAGACGTACATTAACCCAACAAAAGTGCAGAGTTCGTGTTTTCAACTTGCGTGGTGTTTCCTCGAATGTAAACACGCTTGCGCAGCTATCTGCATTTGGCGGTGTCCGTGTCAGCAGAAAAGTGCGAACTCATGAAGAGAATTTCAAAAAACCGATTGTTCAGAGTACCTATGTTAAAGGTTTGGTGCCGTTAAAGCACTTTAAATCCGATTTACTGAATGAACTGAAAAACAGCAAATCAAATCATATGTGTGATTGATATGGTTGCTGAGTCTTTGGTATCGTTTTAGAGTAATGTAACCTAATCATGAACGAAGTGTGAGGATACTGCTTTCATGCTGAGATAAGCAATGCGATGGCATTCATTAGTTTTCTTTAAAAGGCGCATTGGCGCGATTACGTCTTCTGGTAGCTCTTTGGCACAAATGCTTATCTCGTGAGTCGTTGAAATGTTTAACACCTTGGGAAGACTTCCTTGTGCTCTCCACATTCAGAGAAGAAAAGTATCCTACAACTCTCGCTGAGTATTAGGGTCGAACTTCAAGCACGAGAACAATATTTAAGGCGTGGCCTTATATGTAGCTTAACGAGTATTAGCATCGAACTTCAAGCATGAGAAAAATATTTAATGCATGCTCTTATATGTGCCTTGAAGAAGGAGCTGACTCGTGTAAACTATAGTTTAGCTTAGCTTAGATTAATGGTGTTATTAGGCAAAGGGAGTTACATGTAGTTGCCGGTTCACACCTTAACCAACCTTTAGGTAATGTTTGATTGTCTTAAAACGCTTGAACATTGCTGATATATTTGCCTGTTTAATGGTTCTCCATTTTCGTTGTTTGCAGTTGTCCATTAATAGGCTCCATACCTCAGTAGGTGCCAAATTGTACCCCAGTCCACTATCGTCGGGCTCACTACTTAGGTTTTTAAATATGTTAGATTTATGTATGTCTGGTGTAATAGTTTTGCTAGTTATACCAGAAATATATTGGACAAAGATCGTAAACATTTTTTTTATAAACTTTTATCTTGTGAGCTAAACGTATAACGCTCTCGGAGCACTCTGAGATGATGCTTGCAGATGTTCATTGACTATACTCTTGGATTTTTTTTCCAATTGATTTTTATTTTACTTGATTTTAAAGCTAACTTACATGCTAGACAAAAATTCATGAAAAACTAGCCTACTTATCAACTATTTAACTAACTTACTAGCCCTATGCGGGTGCCCTTTTTGTTTTCGTTTTTTTTGTGCCACCATGACATAAACCTTAAAACTTAAAACTATGTAAGTCGGCCATAGAATTACAATTTTAAGTCAACTAACTTTAACTAGTTTAACCACCACCTGTTGTAACCTACTCCGTATAGGAGCCGCCTATCCACAGTTCCTCAGAAGACGTGGTAGATTAGCGGATCCGCCGATTTATTCTGCATCAGCCCTCGACTATCCAAATATAGGAAATCTTTCGGGTGGAATAAAGCCGCTTAAACGTGCGCTCTCAAAATATTCATCATTCGGGTAGAAGCCGTCTCTCTTGCAGCATGAAACCGAATAAGTTTCACCAGAAAATTGTTTGTTCTGTTTATGTTGGCCCCGTTGTATAGGACCTTGTTGGAATTATATTTTGTGTAGTCAGATACTGGTGTTTTGTGAAGTCCAATACAGCTTCTTAAACACTGCCTCTCAAACACCCGTATCTTTTCCATTTGATGAAGGGCAAGAACCACACCGGGCACCCATAGGCAATCATCGGCCTAAAGAGGGCCATGTAGCAAATCACCTTCACCCTGCTGTCAAGACGACTGCTATAAAACAATCGTCTTGTCAGGGCAAACGCTCCCCTAGCTCTCGCCAGTTCAGCATCTGCATGTCTTCCGAGATATATATACTGATCTAACCAACCGCCAGTTGCTGTCCGTTTGGTCCAAAAATCACCAGCTTGCGCCAGTTCTTCCTTGTATCCCTAAAGCCCCTAGACAACGGCGTCCTAAACAAGAAAGTTTCCGATTTCTGAAAGTTGATTTTCAATTTCTAGTCATCACAATATCTCTGGATCTTGTCGAAGTCCCGCTGCAAAAGAGTTCGAATGACCTCGACAGTATGGGGCTGTTCTGTACGCGATAAGATCGTCCGCATGCGCAATTGCCTGAGTAAGACTACGTATCATATCAATGGTGTAAATGCTGCAGAGAATCGGCGAGTTTACCGCTCCCTATTGCAGACCAATTTTAATGAAAAATTCGGTGGTAGAAGTTACATTGGCACTTTTGGCAACGAACGTTCTACCAGTCATCATGTCATGAAGCATATATAGCAGTGGTTTACTTATGCCAAGTCTGGGCAGTTTTAGAAGGAGACCCTCTTACCATACGGTTTCGAAAGCCTGCTCTAAATCATCCAGACATGTACCCGTGCACTGTTTTTTTTTTTGGCATTGTTCCATTGTATACCGGAGACAAGTTTGGAGGCAGCATGTCCTGCCTTTAAACCAAACTGGTTCTCTCGTATAATATTATTGTCCCCAGACCACTTGAACAGGTCCCGATTAAGAATATAGGAAGGAGACTTATCGACCAGAAATTCACCGGATTGGAGTTGTCCTGTTGTTGTTTTTTCAGGCCGAGTGAAACCACGGTTCTCAGATCGCCATTGCCTTATGTCTTTTCGAAGATAAAAATGATGAAGCAGGGCATTGTTTTTTAGGACGCGGTTCGGGGGAATGCTATCATTCACCTTATACACTTCCTGAAAGAAAGCACCCACTGCCCCCACTTTCTCCTGAAGATCTTCAATAACATAGAAATCTTCATTGAAGACGGCTTGACTCCGGATCAATTCCTGTTGTTAAAAGTATTTTTGTGTTGTCAGTTGTTCGTTGGAGCTTAATACATTGCTCGTGGGTATGTGTGCCTGTTAGCTAAAACTTTGTGTCTAGTCGGTCGTTAAAGTGCAACGAGTCTTAAGACGATTTCTCTAAGCACCTCCAATTATCTGCCGATACAATATTTGTAATAAAGTGGCAGATCTTACAAGTATTCGCTGTGCCAAAGATTGCAGCATTGATATAGGAATAGATTGCACGTATATACTAAAGACGTGCAATTAGGGGACGAACTGCAAACAAGAGAACCGCATTCAAAACCTGATAGTAATTGATAATAAATAATAAAAAACTGGGCTGGAGTAAAAGATCTCTAAGCTCTGGAATGTTTCGTCGCTGCCTCTTGTTGCGTTCTTCAACTTTTTTTTTTTGAATCAGTTTCTGCTTTTTAGCGCCAGGCGACGGCTTCCTCTACCTCGAAAACTCTGCGGGATAGAGTGTTGCTGTCCATTCCTTTAATAGCAATTAAATTTCTTAAGCATCCATTGTGGGTTTTTTTTGACAAGGTATATGTTGCTGTACAGCTTGTGAGGTTCGTGGTTCATCTTTTCCTTAGCCCGTCAATGCTAATGTGATCGAAGATTTTCCGAATAATGTTTGCTTATCCGCTTTTCATACGGCCTATGTCTCAGCGGTGTAGAGCAGGACTGATAAGATTCAGGTCTTATTTCGGATCACTTTAGTAGTCCGAATGAACCCCTTAGTAATAAATTACCTTTATGCCCCAAAGAAGTGTCATTTTTCGTTTGCAACCTAGAAGCCGAAGCAGATATAGTATTTTACTACCTCAACTTTGTAGCCGTCGATTGTTGCATTCTGCCCATTTCGTCAAGACTGTGTGTCCCTGTGTGTTGACAGAATATAAACGAATATAAACGCAAACGCGCTGATGACATCTGGTTTGGTTCAGCCAGTGATGTCTTCAGCGTATGCGAGCAGTTCCATCAAATTATTGAAGGTAAGACTGGTTTTGGTATCAAATATTTCAGTGAGGTGATTTTTATCGAGCAGTGGGAATTCTCCATCTGTAAAGATGAATGAGTCTAAGCGGTAGGTATACCAAAACTGGATATGGTTCTGTATAGTTCGTCGTTATATGTTGTCTTAAGGGGTTTTGAAATCGACAAAGATTAGGACTTCGATTCGAAATGTGATGATTTGATCGGACTTTTCTGGCATAAAACCACATAGATATGGACCAATCAAGTTTTGAAAGGTTTCACGCACTTACAGATTGCATCAAGATTGTAGGCAATATTATGCAATAAATGCAGTTCAGAGGAACGGGCAAACAATGCTTTCGTTCCATTTCAGGCATACTTTCATTCGAACAAATTTTCCGTATGACTTGGTGTATCTGACAAAATAACTTTTCTTGGCTTCATATAGTCAGGAAGGCCGCGATTTCTGGCTTTAAGCTTAAGAGTAATTTTAGATATTGCTATCCTCGTAGTTTTCGCTCACGTGGAGCAGCGAGAGATTGCTCATCATCGCCGTTAAATAGTGTGCAGAATTAAATCATCGGCTACGATTTTCCCATATTTACCTCGACAGGATTCTGTTGGAGTCTTGTATTCGTGGCTTTTAGTGAAACATACAAACATTATTCCTGGCGTGGATCCTCCATCTCAAGAATATCTTCTCTTTTTCTGAAAAGTAGGTGTGTTCCTCCCTCCTTTGCCCATAAACCTAAATAGCAGCTCTCGTCTTTACCTGCAACTTTGCATTTGTAGGCAAGAAAAAAAGAAGTTTCTAGGCTCCAACAAGGTAGTGGTCTAAGTCGATGTAAGCCTTTCGGACAATAAAAATACTGGATCTACCGTATGTTTAATCAGTAGACAGCCCCCATATGATAATGAGTTGACATAACTTCATTCGTTCTGCAGCTAAAGTAAATTAGCCTAAGTCCATTGCCAGACGTGGTAATTTAGGCTGTGGTTTCCAACGATATGAAACCCTCAGCTTCAACTTCCTCCAGGAGTTCGTAGAAACTGTCCTTGGCAATGTCAAATATTTCTTTTGTCGGTGAATGAGCGTGATGTCATAGCCACGTTTGCTAGTATAGAGAAGGAAGCGGCAATAATGGGTTTAACAGTAAATGAGGGCAAGACGAAGTATATGCTGTCAGCACGAAAAGACACACAACATCGACGAGTTGGACAGAACGTCACCATTGACAGATATAACTTTGAGGTAGTACGGGACTTTATCTATCTCGGCTCCGCTATTACCTCTGACAACATCTCGTCATAAATTAAACGAAGAATTACTCTTGCCAACCGCTGTTTCTTCGGGCTAAGAAGGCAATTCAGTAGTAAAGCCCTCACTCGAACTACTAAGGAGATCTTATATAAGACCCTGATCATCCCAGTCCTGCTCTACGGCGCTGAAGCATGGACCGTCTCAAAAGCGGATGAAGAAATCCTTGGTCGATTTGAGAGGAAAATTCTTCGCAAAATCTTCGGTCCCGTTTGCGTTGATGGGCTATGGAGACGAAGATTCAACATACGAGCTGTACAGCGACATGCCCCTGGTCAAAAAACTCCGCATTGGACGCTTAAGATGGCTAGGACATGTAGAACGAATGGACACCAATACTCCGGCTCGCAGAGTCTTCGATTCCCAGCCAGATGTCGGACGCAGTAGAGGATAACCTCGCCTTAAGTGGCGCGCACAAGTAGAAACCGACCTCAACCAACTTGGAGTGCGCAACTGAAGGCAGTAAGCTAAGGACCGGGCTAATTGGAAAGGCATGATGGTTGAGGCACAGGTTTATTCCGGACTGTAGCGCCACTTAAGTAAGTAAGTGAATGAGCGCATGTGAGGCATATGTTGGGAAATTTTGCCTTGATTGTGTATTGTTACAATGCGTTCGCTAATATCTTGAAAGCATAAGACCTCTTGCCTAAGTCTGGCATTTATAACAAATCCACATCCGAATCGTTGTTGTTTTAGCTCACTGTAACCCGAACCATATTAGATGTAACAATTTTCCATCTCCTCAGTTTGCCGGACACATCCCATCGTATATCCTAGATGGCTATAATGTCTGCTTTGTGGCATTTTAGGGCTTGCGCTCATTTTTCGGCTACACATCTTATGTATCCCAAAGGCGAAAGTATAACCTAAATCTGGTATACAAGGCTTATGTTGTGACTTTCCGCACCAGACGCCAGTCATTTTGACCAGGCACTTACTTCCTATGGTAATCATTCGTACTTATATTTATTAAGTCAAATCCGTTTGAATGAGACTTGTATCCTATGGTTACGACTCGAAGCAAAAAAACACAATTGATGTCTACAACGACTGGGCGTTGATGTCAAAACTGAGAATACCCCAGGAGGCAGCCTATGTAGATATTATGTTCCAGATCCAGATGCATACCACTTTTTTTTAAATAAATAAAATCCCACGAAAGGAATCAAAGGTCCTTAATATCAAAACAAACCACTTTATTGTCACCCTAAATTACACGTTTGCTAATATTTGTATACCCAATGCCAACACACGTCAGTAGCACCTTTTGTGCGCCAGGTTGTCGCTCCTCGTCGTCTTCATCCTCCTCGGGGTTCTCAAGCTTGAAGGTAATGGCAAAGAAATCACGTAAATGCTGCAAAAAATGCACCGTATACTCAGATAAAGGTCCTGTCAGGTACTTGGAAACATGCTTCTCAGCCAATGCCATGAATAAAGCTGCCAACCACTGAAAACTAGAATCCACACAGCCACCTCTATATATCTCATCAAGTAATTTGTGTGCAGCTTCCTTTCCAAGGTCCTCTGGAACTGATGGATTCGTGCCCTAAAATATTACGAAGCTATGAACACAAGGGTCAATTATAAAAAATCATCTCCTTACCGCTTCCTTCATATTTGATACACTCTCTGTTGAGAAGATAATCCCATCTGTGGTCTCTGCAACAATATTAATACCATACCCCGGACTATTGCCGGACATTTTTCCTTTGTTCTGATCTGAATAGATAAAAACGTCTGTCAAGAAATTCAGCATCACACCCTTTGCAGATTCCAATGTACGATTGGCAAGCGCTGGTGACACTTTACAAGCATACACCGTACCGCGAATACGCTTTACCATGCCTTGCTTTAGACACTGTATCGCTCGGAAGTTCTTACGCACTGGACATCTGAAAATTACTTCACCACCTCCCTCTGGCATGAGACCGCGCTTTATAATCTTGAATTGTAATCCATCGTCGACTATCAAGAATCGCTTCAGTACCGAAAAAGCAGCCGTCTTAATATGGTCCACAGATGGTGATTCTTTGCTGTTTGTCACACCACGTAGTGTTGCATGGAGTGGATTTTTGCAAAATGGCCCCAATGCGATAAGAACGTCCAAGTAATAGCCGATTCCACGCTGTACACAACAATCATGATGAATGGTACCACCGTGCAGGAGTCCCGGACTGAACACCACAGATGTTCCGGAGGCATTTAATTCGATTTTCGTACCGTTTGTTATTTTATCCAGCAGTCGGATGAGGCCAATTTCGAATTCTCTTAGACCGGGCACATCTTCGTTGTTTCGAATATCGATGATTTTCACCGGTTTGCCACTAAGTGTGGAGAGAATAAGTCGCTGTTTTAGAAAGTTGCTTCCTTTGAAGACGAGCAGGTTATTTTCCTGCGCAAACACGGGCATTTTAATTGCAAAACAGAATTATTTGGAGATGGTAACTAGTTTTTCTACAGATGAAAACAAATGGAGGCGCACGTGTGTTTACAACTGTCAGTGAAACTTCAAAATAATACTGAAGTTGGATGTGGTAAGATATAAAATTAAAGTTATGATAGCACTTTTAGTGAGTTAACAGGGTGAGTTAACAAAAACATTTCCGCGAATATTTGGTACACACGAAGATTTATTTTGTTGGTTGCTGCCAGACTCCTAGGCCGACATTCTTTGGCAATTTTCAAACAAGAAAATTAAAAAAAAAACACAATAAAACTAATTCGTTTCGTCGCTCATTTTTTTTTTAATTTTCTCAGCACTCATAAAGGCCCTCGCAGAATGCGTATCTGTAGCTGGTATCTGGTATCGCTGTCAAAAGAGATCTACAGATTCACGAAGATACACATTGTGTAAGCGCTTACGGGTTGCCTTGCAACCGAACGCGTACCTACAATAAGTGAGAGGAATTAAAAAAATTTCAATCTCTGCGTGTTGCAGAAAATATACGCGTTTTAATTGAGGAGTCGTCCTCAACATATGGAGATATCAGATATATCGGAGGAATACGTAAGTGGAACACCCATTATATGTACACTTGTTCTGCTGGAAGCAATAACGAATACCGTCTGTGCCAAATTTCATCATTCTTGATCAAATTTAAGTTCCACAAACTGGTAACTCAGACATACAGACATTGATTAACCGACTCAGCTAGCGATTCATATTTCAATCCATATCCACTTTACTAATAGAAAACACTTGTAACACTTGTTCGTGCAGCACAGACAAGGATCGCATATACCAAATTTGATTATCTTAGCTGAAAAATTAAGGCGTAACAGACTGACGGACGGGCGGATACGGAACTACAGACACTGCTAAATATATAAATTAGATTATATTATAGGTCGATTATTTCTCTAAGTTACAAACAATGCATCAAAACTAATACACCCCTATAGGATAGTGTATAAATAACGGGTGATTTTTAAAGCGTAGTCTTTTTTTAAAAATCGATTAATAGATCTTTGCCCTGTACGTTTTAAACACAACTTCATGTAAATGTTGTCCGTGGCTCCGTTTCAAATGTTCCAATTTTGCATCAATTTTCCGGGCATTTCGGCCTCTATTCCACGAATTACGCTTGTTATTATATCCTGTAAGGCTTCAATCGTGATCGGCTTGTCCACATAAACTAACGGTTTTACATAACCCCACAAGAAAAAATCAAGAGGCCTTAAATCGCATGATCTTGGCGGCCAACTCACAGGGCAGCTTACAGATAAGCCGCTCACCAAATTCATGCTTCAACATTTCCATTGTTTCACGAGATGTGTGGCATGTGGCTACGTCTTGATGAACATGTCAACCAAGTTCAACTCAGCCAACTGGGGCAAAAAAAAGTCCCGTATCATGGCTCGATATTGTTCGCCGTTGACCGTTGCGTTTCTTCCACGGTCGTTTTTGAAGAAAAATGACCGATGAGCCACCAGCCCATAAACCACACCAAACTGTCGTTTTTTCGGGATGCATCGGTAATTCTTGTATTACATGTGACTGTTCATCACTCCAGATGAGACAGTTTTGCTTATTTACGTATCCGTTGAGCCAGAAAGTAGCATCACCGCTGAACACAATTTTTCAATAAAACAGTGGATTTTCATGCAGCAGTTCTAAGGCCCATTGACCGAAAATTAAACGCTGTAGTAGGTCATTCGGCTTCAATTCTTGCACAAGTTGAATTTTATAGGCTTTCAAACCCAAATCGACACGTAAAAATTTCCATGTGATTGAGTTACACATGCCCAATTGCTGAGAACGGCGACGATACTGTACACATGCGAGTCGATGGTTTAATGTCCAACAAAGTAAATTTGGAGCAAAATTAGGTGATAACAGCACGAATTGTTGATTCACCAGATCGATTATGAAGACCATAATATGGTACGGTGCGCATTTTTCACAGAGTACGAATTTTGATAATAAATTTCAATAATTTGCAATCGCTGCTCGTTTGTAAATCTTTCCATGATTCAATGGCAGAGTGTACCTAAAACGTTTCACTTTGACAGATGACGTTTGGACGCCATTACTAACCATTGCTTCCAACCTGAAAAACCTAAATCTTAACAAAATCACCCTTTTTTATACCAGGGTTTTTTTTAATTGTCATTTCTCATGTAACCCGGGGTCTCGATTTGCAAGTATTAAAATACCTTTAATAAAGGTATTCCTGCAACGTCATCGTTTCATGAACGATCCTAAAACTGTACCACTAAATAATGCGGCAACCAACTGAATTGAATCCCATTTTAGTTATATATTTATTGATACATTTTTGTTCCTAGCGTTCTCTTTCCGTTCTCCATAATATTTTTCAGTTTAGTGCATACGTTTGATGTCTGTGAGTGACTGATAAATGTCAAAATAGCATTTCAAAAGTTTACAACCATTACAATCTCAGTTTAAACACCCAATTCCTGTGAGAAAATTCCGATATTGTTGGAAAAGATTTTCCATAAAAATTTTGACAGTTCATTTATCACGTTCACAACGTTTATGACGACTTTTCGGCGTTGCATGAATACCCCTATTTTGAAAGTTAGAGTTTATACTTGCAAATCTAAAACCCAGCTTCACTACATAAAGCGTGTGTCACCACCCAAAGTATTGCTAATACAATGGTATCAATGCCATGGTATTTATACCACCGGTGTGTCAAAGTAAAAGTGACACATTCAATTGTGACGCAAACTGTCAAGTGTCACTGACAATGAGCAGCTACAAAAGACGAAAAATTCTAAATTCGAGTGAAATTAGAAAACTAATAGATATTTGGCGAAATTATGTTCCTAGACTAAAATGTAACATAAGAAATTCACATATCTACCAAGATATGTGTAATGAATTGGAAAAAACACACAAAATGCATTTAACACCGGAAGAATTTCGAACGAGAATAAACAATTTGTCAAAGAAATATCGGTATGGAAATTTGAACACACTAGCCAGTTTTTATTAACTTATTTTTTTTTTAATTTTCAGAAGCGAAAAACTATTAATTGAATCGTCTGGAGGAACACCATCCAATTGGGAACATTACGAAAAAATTCATGAATTTCTTGGCAGCTACAAGTTAAACAATGTTCGAGGAATGATCGAAGTGTTCGGATGTTCTGGTAATTCACAAAAAAAAAAATTAAAACTATCAATATTTCTCACGAAAATGTTTTTTTTTTTTTGAAAAGAAGAAAACATATATTTGATCCCGGACTCTCCACCAACTGCGGATAGATTATCAATATCTGAGGATTATTCATCGTCAACATCAGCCGAGGAATCAAAACTGACCCCAAAAGTGGCTAGAAAAAAAATAAAAAGAGAAAGAAAACCCAGCAATGAGATTTCTCTAGATTTAGTAAAAAAAGAAGAAACAGTTTTTGAAAATTATCTTCGAAGATCCTTGGAAAACGATGAAAAAATGATCCAGCTGTTAGAAGAAAATAATAAATTGTTAGCATCATTGGTTGATTCAAAATAAATTTAATGTTGGGTACGTAGTAAATTAATAATAATTTATGTGTGTTATAAAATATTTCTTAGCAAAATATTCTCTAACTACATTTTCATGTGCGTCTATATGTCTCCTACTTGTAATTTTTTTTGAATTGTTGTCGTTTGTTTTGTTGATCTCGTTCATAGATCCAAGACTGATATGTGCTTTGAGAATACATCTCACATTTTCCATTTTGTCTGCCAATCGTCTACCTATATTCCTGCAACGAACATTTAGATGCCTAAAGGCACGTCAACGCGACGACATTTCGAAAGTTTTTTTTTACTGAACATTCTTTGCTCATGTGAGTGATCAGAAGGAAATGTAAAGACTTCGTGATATACTTAGTTTATCTTAACGCTGAACCGGAACACTTTAGCAACAGATGCACGAAAATATGAGGCGATTGTTTTATATTTCAGCGTGTAAAAACGTACTTCTCCCGTTTTTATATAGCCTCGATGTTCATGAGAACGAAAGTCGTTTGGATGAATGTGTAGCCAGACACTTAGGAATGAACATTAAAATATAGTGGATTCGTTACTTCTAGCAGGTCTTCGTAAATTAATAAGACTGAATCAGTATGCCAAATAGATAGAACAGTCCGGGATGAACCTGCGCCTCAACCAACATGCCTCTCCAATTAGCCCGGTTTTTAGCTAGGTGCCTCCAGAAACCAGAAACAGCGGTTGGCAAGAGTAAATCTTCGTTTAATTTCTGACGAGATATTGTTGTCAGATGTAATAGCGGTGCCGAGATAGACAAAGTCTCGTACTAGCTCCAAGTTATATCTGTCAATGGTCACGTTCGTCTTGCCTTTATTTACTGTTAAACCCAATTTCGCCGCTTCCTTCTCTATACAAGCAAACGTGGCTATGACATCACGTTGGGTCCGACCAATGATGTCAATATCGTCGGCGTATGCTAGTAGTTGTACCGATTTTTGGAAAATTGTGCCTCTGGTGTTGGCTCGTGAGTTTTGCACAATCCTCTCAAGAATCAGATTGAAGAAGTCACATGACATCGCATCGCCTTGCCTAAATCCTTTTTTGGTATCGAATGTGTCAGTGAGATCATTTCCGACCCTGATGGAGCAGCGAGAATTCTCCATCGTCATACTACACAAACGGACAAGTTTGGGCGGTATACCTAAACTAGACATGGCTCTGTATAGTTCGTCTATATAAATGCTGTCGTATGCGGCTTTGAAATCGATGAATAGGTGATGGGTATCGATTTGGACATCTTGGGTTTTTTCCGGGATTTACCCAAGTGTGAAAATTTGATCGGTTGTGGACTTTCCTGGCCTAAAACCACAGTGATAAGGGCCGATCAGGTTGTTGGTAAACGGTTTCAGGCGTTCACATATTACGGCAGATTAGATCTTGTAGGCGATGTAGAGGAGACTTATTCCTCTGTAGTTGACGCAGTTTATAGGGTCTCCTTTTTGTGAATCGGACAAACGATGCTGAGATTCTATTCTTCAGGCATACTTTCTTCCCACCAGATTTGGCGTACGAGTTAGTCATCTTTATAAAGCTCGGCGGGAAGGCCGTCATTTCCGGCAGCCTTATTAAACTTGAGTTTAGATATTGCCATCCTCACTTCACTCAGGTCGGGTGGTTGGCAATTTTCGCTGTCGTTGCCAATATTGTATGGTTCCTTCTGCCTGACAGCGGAATGTTGTTCGTCATCGCCGTTTAATAGTCTGCAGAAGTGGTTCTTCCTTATCATCAGCATCGACTGTGTCTCAACTACGATATTTCCTTGTTCATCTCGAAAGGGCTCTGTTCGAGCCTCGTATCCTTGGCTTTGACATTTTACGCTTTGGTAAATCGTTCCTGGAGTGGCACCTCTCAAATTTGTTTCTAAATATTTTACATTCATTCCGTGCATTTCTAGTATTTGTTCATGCCCTTTGGTACAGATCGATTTTTAACTGTTTTAGCATTTGTTAGTTTCTATTGAACCAAACACAACAACCGCTTTCCCTCTTTATCGTTTTGGTTTTTGCCATTTTGTTTATGGCTGCTTTTAAAGAAGAAGTATGGCAATTCGCTCAATAGTTGGTACTGCCATGCATGTACTGCTGATTAGCTCGTTTATAAATAATTGTTCATTGAATGCGATACCTTAAACTGTCTTCGTACTACTTTCTATGAACTTTGCAAGAGTTTTTATACTAATTTTTAAGGCGTGATAAATGCTAAGTTTGAAATTTGAATTAACTCTAACGTTTACTGAGCCATTGCAAGTTAAGACAAAGTCAACTAACTTTGAAGAAGTGCTCGTTATCCTGTGTGGTTCTTCTACAGTTTGTTAAAATGAATTGTCCAATATAATTTGCTCAATTTGTCGCTTATAAGTTATTATAATCATTTTATCATAAGTGCAAGATAACTCTTCTATTTGAGTTTTAAATAAATCACAGAAGACGCGATCTGGAGACCAGACTTATGTTTTTAAAATCAAGTTTTATTGCCATTCCGGTTTAATATAAAAAAAAGTACTCCACCAGTGTGGTTGGATATGCTGTTACATCTCTTTATTTTGTAACTTCTTAATTTAATTTCATTGAGTAATGACTCCTAATTGATTAAGATTGTATGTGGCTTTTACTTTTGGAGGATTGCATTCGAGTAAAGTAAAGTAAAGTAAAAAATTTTAGATGTTGTCACTTTCGGGATTTGGACCAGGGAAGTCATGCTTCTCTTCAAATACTTGTTGAGTTTCCTTTTTAGGACTTCGTGTGTGCGATAAGTTATTGTAAATCGACGATAGCTTTGGAAAGGACTGATTTTATTGTTGACGACTATGCTAAGCGAAAAAATGAGACGTCTGTGGTATCTGCACGTGAAATATGGAAAACTACGGCCGAACCACTAGCAGGAGGCCATAGCTGCTACAAAGATGACGTTATTGCCACACAGGAAATAGGATAGGACCAAAAAACCTTTGGTTAAATGAAAAGTGCCGACGAATAATATTCAGGCCTATCGCGAATAAATTTTTCCCAAAAATTGTTCCCATTCAGCAATCTGATTTACATTTCTTACAAGTGGAAAATTTATTCGCGATAGGCCTGACTTAATGGGCGGTCTGTGATGTCACATCTAACGATGTGGATCTTATCCAAAGTCCATGACCAAACGTGGGTCATTTTGGGTTATCGGGAATTCTCTTTCCCAAGGATTTTTTTCTATTCAGCAATCAATAAATCCAAACATATGATGTACTTAAAAAACACCGTATATATAACTCAGAAAGAACCTACATTTACACAAATCATTTAAATACATACATATATTTCACACATGCCTACTTATATGGGCTTACTGCAGAAAAAAAACTTTAATTTGGATTATTCCGAAGGTACTTTTAGTTGGAAACTATTGGCGTTCCATGCCCCTCAACCGCAAGTGCTCAGCTTTACGGAACGTCTTTCGCTCCAATGGTGGAGCATTCTGACACAACCGCAAAACTGCAGCGCTCTCAGCATAAGCTTTCGGATCATAAGAAGGCACATCAGGTTCGTCGTCCCAGTTTTCCGAAGTCTCAATTTCGGGCATCACAGTTACCGGAGTTGGTGCGGACGCCATCGGTGTTGCGACCGAGTATTTAAAATTTTCGTACGAGCTACGGTCCGGGCAAACCGTAACATGCCACTGTAAATATAGATAAATTAATGTTATAAAATTCAATTTGCCATTCATTGCTGAAACGCACATCCAACTCTGGTTTGTTTAGCAAATGCGTGACATTGAAGGGGCACTGTACCAACGGAACGTCTTTGTAGGATTTTCTGCACCGAGTCAAGTGCAACTGGAAGCGGACCCTATCAATTATGTGACTAGCCACATATGGGCATTGAATCTTTTCGTATTCACTTCCTTTAGCTTTGATCATTTTGTTTGATTTGAGTAAAAAACAAAATATTTTGATTTTGAAAATGAAAGAGAGCTGGTTTGCACAACAATTGTCGGGAATAAAGAAACAAACAATGGCTATTTCTGCTTTTACACGTTGACTGTTGTCAAATTTGAGTGAAGTCGCAGGTGTCAAAGTGCGAGACTAAAACTTCGAAAAAAGTCATGACTCCAGAGTCGACGTGTAAAAGCAGACTATGGCAATTCGAAAAGTAATGCCAAACCGATTGTTGAAGGTAAGTTCAAGAAGCGTTTCATTATGTTTTTTCACCATGTTTTTTTCGGCAACTAGAAAAATGCGATCTCCATGCAGTATCATTGAAAAATGTGAATATAAATGCAATTTCAATAAGAAAAACAAGCAGTATTCTGTGCAAAAGTTTCGTGTCAATGTTTGTTTTATACAGATGATATCAGTTTGTCATTTGACAGTTTGACACCGACGTTTTCCTGAACAACTCTATCGCTGTATATGTTAACTTTTTGTGGTTCGAACTTGGGTATGTTTCAGGGATAAATCTTCTTGGTACTTCGGTGGATTTCTTGCACGTTGACAACTGCCCCGTGATCCTTCTTCAAAGAATTTCTAGCCGGAGAATTTGTCATCAAGGATTGTAGACGTCAACGTCATCTGGTTAAAAAAAAGTTGCTCCTCACATTCTATGAATTTGTTGAGCTCTTTTCTAAATCATGTGAATGTACCTGTGTTGCAACTGGAACATTTTCTTTGTCCTCTACAAACGTTCGTTGGAAGAGCCCAGACCAAACGTATGAGTGGAAACGTTTCTACGGACTGCTTTATGCTAACTAAATTGAAACAGCATGTTCCTGAGTGGAAAAGTTATAGTTAGCATTTGCTATTTAAATATATTTATTGCTGATTTTTGGAGTACATTTTCCTTTATTGGCCCATATGTATCATTTTTCAGTGGCAAATTGATTTTAAAAGTGGCCCTGCTGTGTTGACTTCTGCTTCGATATGCCATCTTTCTAAGCCTTTTACACTTCCTTGCTTCCTCTATAAAAGCAGTACAGCGTAAACCCGCTTCTCAGCTGCGATTTTTTATGTAGTGGAACAGCATTCTAAGCAAAGTGGAAATTATTATTCGTATTAATCGTGCTATCGAAGGGATCCGTATGTGGAACGCAACTAATGTCTCGATGAGCTTCTATTGCCATTTCTGTTTTCGACCATAAAATTTAATATATTTCACTTATAAATGTTTCATCAAGTTTCCAGCTGTGATTGTCTAAAAAAAATTTTGGAAAATAAAAGAAGGATTTTCATGCAACGTCTTATAAGTTTACAAAGTTTCTGATGACGTTTAATAAACACCATAACGGCGGCTACACAAACGCAGGCGAAACTGTCTGGCATGCCTGTTCAGGCCGTCTGTGGAGTTATACCGGACTGGCATAGCGCATTCACTCGCTCCGGTAATTATGTGAGGTACATCAGTTTTCGTATTTCCGTCTTTAAGTAATCATGGCATCTAAGGCCGTTATTTAAAGCGAAAACACAGGCTGCTTGTGTTAATATCACTATGAACTGACGGATTTATGCTACAGGACATGCGTCCTGAACAGACAAAATTATTTAATTTTCATGTTTTCTTTGACCGCCTGCTCAGGTGAATAACGCTGATAACTTTTTCATATACACGTTCAGGTTCAGGCCTTGTGCAGTTATAGGCGGCCTGAACAGGCAAACCGGACAGTTGAAACCAGAGATCAAGTAAGGAAGAGATAGGAAACTTTCGTACGTCTTCAAATTTATCACCCGATTTCTTACATGTCGTTTTGAAACATAAATTACTAGAGTTGCAAACAAGTGTGTATCTGATTGGGCCGTGGTGGGGAATTTAGCTTGTAGGTAAAACCTGTAGGTCCTGGAAGGTTTCCCATCTCTTCTCTACCGAATCTCTGTTTAAATCTGCGTGTGTGTAGCCGCTTTAAAAGGCCATCAAATAATGTCATACACCCCTTGAGTCGAATGTCAATTGCGTTAAAATGGGGGCTTAATTTTATCCACTGGCTAATTTGATATTTCTGCAGGGGGAACTAAAGTAGGGCTTTTTGCTGTGTCATAATTGGATTAATTGTTTTTTTACAGTGCTATTTTTAAAAGTTTCACGAAAAAAAATTTAAATTTTATTTTTATTATCTGAACGATGTGTTATTTGCCCGCCACAATTGAACTCTGCGGCAACGACGATTAATCCACGGACCACGAGTGTGCTTTCCATCTCCTCACTCCTCAGTGGTATATTAAATGTCAAAACTTAGCTGTAGAGCAGTTTACAATTTTGAAGTCCATACTAATGTCAAAATTTATCCGCTGGCTAAAATTTTAACGCAATTGACACACACATTAATAAAACTTTTTGCCTTTGTTCTCTATTCGTTCACGAAGTGTAAAGTGTAAAAGTTACTGTTTAATTGTCAAAAGAGCTTTTCAAAAAATGACAACGCTTACCATTTCAGTTTACACACTCTTATTACACACTGCGTTTACCGAAGTTTACGATATAGAATTATTTACGAAACTATCTCATTCACAAGTGCGTTGTCTCTTTTTGGAGGAAAACAATAACAATTTTATATGGTTCATGAGTTCTTCCTCACACGTGCGTTGACTTTTTCATTAAAACGTCAAATCACTTGGACGAAACAATGTGAAAACAACTATATGGCGGGAGTGCTGTTTTTTGACGTTATTGAAATAAAACCATAAAAATAAAATTTGTTTACTGTGAAACAAACATTTTTAACTTATACAAATACAAAGTGAGTGCGTTAATCATAAAATTAAAATAAAAACAGTGGAATTCATGACCAGTATCATATTGCTAAGTGTGAATATAAATACAATATCAATGAGAAAAAGAAAAGGTATTCTCTGTAAAAGTTTGTGTCAAAGTTTGTTTTCATACAGACGATATCAGTTTGTCATTTGATAGTTTGACACTGACGTCGTCCTGAACAACCCTATTAAAAGGCTTTCCATACAAATGTTGGCAGTTCATTTACTACGTCGTATTTTTACCACGCTTACAAAGTTTACGATTACTTTCCAACATTGCGAGAATACGCCTAATCACTTTCCGCTATTTTTATGTTTGTGATACCAATCTTTCAAAGTTTATTGAAATATTCATATGTAGGGACATGAGTTCTCGAACGGATTATTTCCTATAATTGTGTCTAAGCAATAAACTAATGTTTGGCATCACTTACAGTTTTGACATTTGTCTTGTTTTTATTTTTTTACATTTTGGATTATTTGCTGAAATTAAAAGTTAATTCGAGAAATAAAAAAAAATGGTAAAATGTTCCATTAAAGGTTGCAGCAACTACCAAGGAAAGCAAAAGGAAGAGAGGCAAATCAAGTTTCTATGTTTTCCAAAGGATCCCTTTCTCAATCACAAATGGAGAGTTGCTTGCGGTCGTCGATTAACAACTAATTTTCAAAACGCGCGAATATGTTCTCAGCATTTCACTGATACCGATTGGAAGCTGCAACACATTCTTCTAAACGTTCCAGCTAACAAAAGGCGTTTGCGTCCGGGGGCATTTCCAACTCAGAACTTGCCTCACGATGATGAAACTTCAAACGACGAAGAGAGGCACTCTTATGGAGAATTCTTCGAGCAAAAGCTGACCTGTGATGCGTGGGTGTCTGAAACATTTTTGTTGAGTCGTTAACAATTCAATTCTATCATTTCCAGGGATGAAGAGATGGAGTTAAGCTTCTCTGATGAAGATATCGATCAAAAATCACCAGTAAAATCTGAAAACAGGTAAACAGTTTCTACAAATATAAAATTCAATGTATCATCATAAACATACTTCAGAACGATCCAACCACCTGCTACATCAAGCATTCATTGTGATCTCAGACTGGAAAACAAAAAACTGAAAGAAGAATCAGTAAGACTACTCAAACGGCTGCATAAATCGGAAGCTTCGGTCAGGAATTTTGAAAAGATATTCTCAAAAAGTCAAATCAAACGGCTGAAGAAACAAAACACTACCAACTGGAGTTTTGAGGATATTTCAAGTTCCATTTCACTTTACACAGCCAGCCCGGTTATGTATCAAATGATGTTGCAAAAAAAATATCCCTACCCATCGATGTCGACGATACGAAAGTGGCTTGCTGGCTTCAAACTAAGACCCGGCATAATATCCAGCACTATCAAAACACTCGCAACAAGTACGTATAAAGAGCATGATCGACTTTGTGTTCTCGCTTTCTATGAGATACGTCTGAGGCCTAGTCCGACAAACGAAGAAGACACTGAATCTGGCCTACGTCCTTATAGGTACGCTCAGGTGTTCATGGTGCGTGCACTCTTGGGCGAGTGGAAGCACATCATCTACTATAACTTCGACTGCATGATGCCGGGCTTGGTAGTAAAGGACCTCATACGTACGTTGAAGGAAAATAACTTTACTGTCGTTGCAGTAGTGACTGGCGTGGGCTTGAGAAAACATGCTCTGTGGAATGATTTAAAAATAAACGAAGAAAATCCATCCGTTGAGGTTATCGAAGGGGAAACGGTGTTTTTCTTCGCTAACGTGCCTCATCTGATAAAACGGCTACGCAATCAATTCATAGCAACGGGATTTGAGTTCAACGGCGTGACAATCAATGCGAAGCCTCTAAAAGAAATGCTATCTGTGCAACCATCTGAATTGCTGTTAAGCCACGGTTTGTCTCATGCGCATATAGATTCCAAAAGGGTATGTCGACAAAATCTGAAAATGGACATGCAGCTCTTTTCCACATCCGTTGCCGAAGCCATCCGAAAATGCGTGGCCATGGAGAAGATTTTCTCGACAAATGCCATCGTTTGTAGTGACTTTATTCAGCTGGTGGAAGAGTGGCTCGGGGTATTTAACTCGAAATGCATGAATGGCGGCCAAGGAGATAAGGTGGTAGCTCTCGAAAAGCAGAATGCCGTCATTACTTCAATGAACGATTTCATAAAGAACTTGAAGGTCAAAGAGAACGACGCAACACTGAAGGTACTGCGTAAGGGCATTTTGCTGAACAACCGATCCTTGCCCATGTTTCTCCAATATCTCAAGGATAAATATGCCGTACCGTACGTGATTACAAATAACTTGAATTCGGATGACATCGAGTGTTCGTTTGGGCTACGAAAGTCTGTGGGTGGAGTCGTGCAAATGCCTACTGCCTTCGAGTTTCAATCGCGCATAAGAGCAGCTGTAATCATTCATTTAAAAATAGATTGATCTCGAATTGGGCGAAAATAGATCGACTAATGTATTCGCGAAAGCCTGAGGGAGGCACAGCAAGTAAGCCGTTCTTATGTTTCAATGAAATAAAAAAAATACACATAAATATTTTAGAATAACAATTTTGTTCATAATTGAATATAGATAACGTGGCGAAAGAAGGAGAGTTCTACTCATTACCTGACTTCATCCATCCCCGCATTTAACCTTAAGATAGCTAGGATATTAGAGTAAATGGACACCAATACCGCGGCTCGCAGAGCAGAGATTTCCACCCAGACAGCCCGGTTCTTAGCTAACTGCCTCCAGTTGCGCTCTCCAAGTTGGTTGAGGTCGGTTTCTACTTGTGTGTGCCACTTAAGGCGACATCTTCCTCTACTGCGTCCGAAGTATGGCTGGGAATCTAAGACTCTGCAAGCCGGAGTATTGGTGTCCGTTCTACATGTACTAGCCATCTTAAACGTCCAATGCGGAGTTTTCTTTGACCAGGGGCATGTCGCTGTACAGCTCGTATAGTTCTTGGTTGAATCTTCTTCTCCATAGCCCGTCAAAGCAACCGGGACGTTCGAGTGAAGGCTTTACTACGGAACTGCCTTCCTAGCTCAAAGAAACAACGGTTGGCAAACGTATTGGCAAGAATTTTTCGTTTAATTTCTGACGAGATGTTGTTGTCAGAGTTAATAGCGTAGCCGAGATAGATAATGTCTCGTACTACCCCAAAGTTATATCTGTCAATGGTGACGTTCTGTCCAATTCGTCAATGTTGTGTGTCCTTTCGTGTTGACAGCATATACTTCGTTTTGCCCTCATTTACTTCTAAACCTTCTTTTGCCGCTTCCTTCTCTATACTAGCAAACCTGACTATGACATCACGTTGGGTCCAACCGAAGATGTCAATATCGTGGGCGTATGCTAGTAGTTGTACCGATTTTTGGAAAATTTTGCTCTGGTGTTAGCTCGTGAGTTTTGCACAATCCTCTCAAGAATCAAATTGAAGAAGTCACATGATAGCGCATCGCCTTGCCTAAATCCAATTTTGGTATCGAATGTGTCGGTGAGGTCGTTTCCTACCCTGATAGAGCAGCGAGAATTCTCCATTGTCAGCCTTCACAAACGGACGAGTTAGGGCGGTATACAAAACTAGACATGGCTCTGTATAGTTTGTCTATATAAATGCTGTCGTATGCGGCTTTAAAATCGATGAAAATGTGGTGGGTATCGATTTGGACATCTCGGGTTTTTTTTCCAGGATCTGCCGCAATGTGAACATTTGATCGGTTGTGGACTTTCCTGGCCTAAAACTACACTGAAAAGGGCCGATCAGGTTGTTGGTAAACGGTTTCAGGCGTTCACATATTATGGCAGATAGAATTTTTTATGCGATGTTGAGGAGACTTGTGCCTCTGTAGTTGGCGCAGTTTAGAGGGTCTCCTTTTTTGTGGATCGGGCAAACGATGCTGAGGTTCCAATCTTTAGGCATTCTTTCTTCCGTACAGATTTGGCTTATAGGTTCGTGGATGTTTCCTACCAAGTCATTTACGGCAGCCTTATTGAGCTTGAGTTTAGGTTATTGCTATCCACACTTCACTCAGGTCTGCCTGATAGCGGAATGTCATCGCCGCTAAACAGTCTGCAGAAGTGGTTCTTCCATAAACTCAGCTTCGACAGTGTCACAACTACCATATTTCCTTGTTCATCTCGAAAGGATTCTGTTCGAGCCTTGTATCCTTGGCTTTGAGGTTTTACTATTTGATAAAACTTGCGCTCATTGTTCCTGGAGTGGCACCTCTCTATATCCTCGATCGCGCGCTTTTCTTGTCCCCTTTTCTTCTTTCTGAAAGGCCGGTGCTGATCTAATGGCTTGTTGGCATCGTTGCCATTGTTCTTCGACATTCGATGCTGGTGGTATGGTGTTAATCGAGAGGTTTAGGTGCCTCTTGTCTATCGCAATGTGATCAATTTGGTAGACCATTCGTTGAACCGCCATGTCCCCTTATGGATATTGAGGCGAGAAAACCGTGTTATAACTATAGTGGCATTTCGTTCCTTAGCGAAGTCAATTAGCCTAAGTCCGTTAATCTCCCAGCACGATTTTAACATCGTACTTCGGTAGTCCCTCATAGGTTTTGTCAGGGAGCTCATAAAAGCAATCCTTAGCTATATCATCTATTTCTTACGTTGGGGCGTGAGCTCATTAAGGCTTAGGTTGGCGAATTTCTCCTTGATGCGGATAGTTACAATGCCTTCGCTAATGTCTTGGAATCATAAGACCTAAGCCTAAGTCTGGCACTTATGACAAATCCGCATCCGAATAGTCGCTGTTTCTGCTACCTATAACACGCTCCGTAGTAGATGTCACAGTTTTTCATCCACTTTTTGCCCGGCCCATCTCATTGTATTTCCTGGATGGCAGTAATGTCTTCTTTGTAGCAGTTAAGGGGTTCCGCTAGTTGTTCGCTTGCACCTATCCTATTTAATCTCTGCCATCTCTGTTCAAGGGGCCTGACTAACCCTTGAAATTCCTAGACAACCTGTTGTCCGAATATGTCGAAGAATACCCGGCCTGCTGTCATAGGCGAACCTAGAAGCGGGTCGCCTGGGACAGCAGGCCGGGTATTCATTCCGTGCCATTCTGACCTGGCTGTTTATAGTGTTGCTGTTATTCGTCGTGTTATCAACACTTGTGCTTATCGTTTAGCAAGTCATATCCGGTTGGATGAGACCAGTACCCGATGGTAACAACCACTGGGCATTGCAAAGTTAAAGCCAATCAGGGTCTACCCTCGTTCTACAACACACAACCATCTCAGAGATTACTATTAATTATAAAGAACAAGGATATATTTTTTTCTTCACCGATGCCTCAAAAACAGTAGACGAAACTTCTTTTGCCGTTGTCGACGAAAATGGATCAGTCATCTCTAAAGCCCTACTTCCATCTTTCACATTAAAAAATTGATCGGACGTATAGCTATGACCGATAATCCAAAAAAGCCATGTCGCTCACGTCAACTTTAGATCCACATCAGATCTCATATTGTTGAACGATTAATTAATAAGATGTGTTCACTGCCACCGCCCATTTTGGATGAAAATATTATTCATCTTACGCGTTCCACAATGGCCCTGTTCATCCTACCATATTTTGTGTAAAATGATTCAAATCCATGGAAAACTCTCAGTTTGGGCGACCTTGATCTTTTCGTTCAAAATCATGGTCTTGTTGTACGAGTTTCGATAAACTTAACCACAAAATATTCTCCAAATGCAATACCTTCAACTACACCATTTTTGATTTACAGATCCTCATATAGATTATTGTTTATGTGTCCCACTCGTCTGGTCATTAAATCCGATAAAACATTACGGATTTCACACGCATCTGGGTAAATATATAAACTTACGGTGATGACGTGGTCCTTATTGCGTGTGGTAAATTTCCAACCATCCAAGTAGTTCGAAGAGCTGTTTCTAGTTGATGTTACTTTCATGAATCATTCCAATGAAAATGTAGCCAACATTAATTCATCTCTTCTGCTAGAAGTCACCCTGTACGCCGATATGATTTTTTATACAATTGTAGATTGGAATTACTGGCATTCAAAATCACTTGCCAAGTAAAACAACTGAAGTTTGGCTTCACTTTATTTGACATTTCAGTTTGCCTTTGAAAGATGTTTGTGTTGGGAACTCATTCCTTTGAGAAATGTTTAAATAAATAAAAAATGGTTAAATGTGCCATAAAAGGATGTACAAATTATCAAGGGAAAAAAGGCGAATCAAGGATTTTGCGATTTTTCAGTTTTCCCAAAAATGTAAAACAATCCAAGGACTGGCTGAGCGTGTGTGGACAAAATGTTAACGTTGACATAAAAATTGCACGAATATGCTCGGAACACTTTGGCGACAATGAATGGAAACTGCAGGACGTTCTCTTGAATATTCCGATACACAAGCGATCTCTGAAGCAAGGAGCAATACCTTCATTAAACTTGCCCAATTTAAAAAGTCAAGAACGACCAGACGTCGAGGAATTATCAACTAAACAGTCGCGTAAAGAACTGGTTGAGGAGGCAATTTCGAACTATGACAGGTGGGTGATTTTCTGGAATTAATCCGAATACATAATGATAAATGTTTATGTTTTATAGAAAATATGACTTGGAGCAATCAAACGATTTCGACGAGAGCTACTGGAACGTAGTTAATTTAGTGTAAGATAGAACCACTCAATATTCGTATATACGTCCATACCTTGTTATAATTCTCATTATAGAGATGATGATATAAAACCCGAAGAGGAGTACCATCTGAGGAGAGAAAATAAAATTCTTCTCTTTCAAATTAAACGACTGAAAAAACGCCTTCAGGAAACTAGAAACCTCAAGTCAGCTATAAAAAAGATGTTCACAAAAAGTCAGATCAAGCGTATGAACAATCCCCACAAAAAGTATAAATGGAGCTGTGAAGAAATGAACTACGCTGCCTCGCTTTACACCGCAGGACCGACAGCTTATGCTCAGCTTGTGAAACAAAAATATCCGCTTCCTACGCGAAAAACGATGACAAAATGGTCAGCGGCGATTAAGCTTAAACCCGGCTTAATAGATAGCATTGTTAAGTTGCTATCCGAGAGGACTTATGTCGCGGAAGAGCGTCTATGCATACTGTCCTTTCATGAAATCACACTTAATCAAAGTTCCTACGAGGAATCAACCGAAGGGGGGTTTATTTTCAAGTGTGCCCAAGTGGTTATAGTTCGGGGCCTTATGTGTGACTGGAAGCATATCATATATTGGAACTACGACTGCGACAATATTAGTAAGGTGTTAAAGGACATCATTCGAATGTTGAAGCGGATCAACTTCACCGTTATTGGGATAATCTCAGGCTCAGGTCACTGGAAACTTCCCATTTTTGCCGAATTCAAAGTCGACCATATGCACCCATATATTGAAGTCATTGCTGGCGAAAAGGTGTTCTTCTTCGCCAATGTGCCAGCCTTGATCAAACACTTTAGAAACCAATTTGTTGACACCGGTTTTATGGTCAAGGAATGTCTACTAAATGCCGATCCTTTGAAGGAACTCCTACACCCCGATATGCCAGACCTTCAACTCGACTTTAAAATGACAGAAGCGCACCTAAGTGCGAAAAAAAGCATCCGGCAAAACGTTCAAATGGCATATCAACTGTTCACTCAACAGGTAGCCGATGCGCTGAGAAAATGCATATCTGTGGGGAAAATCCACTCAGAGAATGCACTTCAATGCAGTGATCTCATTCAACTGTTTGCCGATTGGCTGGACATTTTTAATGCTAAATCTTCGAGGGATGATTGCATGAAGGACCTGCTTTGCTATGGATTTGAGCAGGATCAGCAGCATGCGGTGATAGCGGTAATGGATGACTTAATGCGAAATATTAGTCGAGGCAAGTCGAAATTAATGTTTCCCTCTCAAAGGGGTATTCTCTTGAACAACGCCTCGCTGATGGCGTTACGTGCGCACTTGAGGGAAAAGTACAGCATTGACTATCTTATAGCGAATCAATTCAATCAGGATGATTTGGAGGTGGCGTTTAAGATTAGACGGGCGGATGGGATCGGTGGTCAGCCGACCGCTTTGGAGATTAAATATCGAATCAACTTGGCGGTGCAAAATAGTTTAAGTGGGAATCAACGAGAATAAATTGTAATGCTTGGCTTGGTTTGTCAAGTAAAGGTTAAGTGAATGTTTCTATAAAGTGCCGAGCATTGGTCTAAAAGGTGACGTGAGTAATAACAAAGAGTATAGAACTACATAGAGTGCGCATCTCATACAACGAATATTTTCTATGTTGGGTACTGATATTAATACCCCAGTGTTCACATTGCTACCCCAGCATCAAACAACAGCCTTGCCGACGCATACGATCTACGAAATTTCCCCTTCGCACTTACCGCCCGCGTCTGAAACGGCTACAAAATTTTAGCTGTGATGAGTGTTCTATGTACTTCTATACTCTTTGGTACTTACAAGTGGAGGGCATGCGTTAGGCTACAACGCAATAATAGTCTTTTGTACATTTCCAACCCATCTATATTCAGGATAGGGGTGAGATGATCTTTTCAATTTTGGCACAACACTTGATGCTATATAGCAGTACTAGAATTATCCATGTTGCAGAGATTTCGACGTTGTCTGCGTAATTCAACTAGACCGTCCTTTGAAAAAAAAAACCGAAGAAGAGTCAAGTCCCATTCTTTATGGAATCTTTGAAAATTACCTGTGCTAATATAACTACAACGGAGAAGACCATCTGTCTCACTCATAACTGCTGTGCTCATGAGAAAATGTATATCTTGTTTCGTTAGTCATTTCATCTTCAATGCCGCGCGACTAAAATGGTTGATTGACCAGAGAACAGAGCTCCATCAATGATCTCTTGCTAAAACTGAAACCCGAACAAGGCATTATATGTGTAGAAAGATGAAATAGTGAAGATTTGCTATACGAAAAGCTTAATCAGAATGCATATTCTTGCAGCAAACAAATCGCTGGCATTAACGGCCTACACAGGGCCTGAAACCTTCCTTCATTTGGGTGTCCGGCCTACACAGGGCCTGAAACCTTCCTTCATTTGGGTGTCTGGTTTAGTTCAAAAGCACATGTACTGGTTGAAGATTGTCGTATTGATTGACTCCTTAATTTTTTTGATAGCGAGGACATTCGCCAAACAAGAAGGATGTCAATTCTTTTTGGCTCTTTATTTGTCGGCTTTGGATATTCCTTCCATGTTAAGTCTCCATTGTATAAAAATAAAATCACATGACATAACTTTATCCAAAAGTACACATATATTTAAAAATTTTCAACTGTATACAAATGTAGGACACGAAACCATACAATAAAGGAAACTACTACGCCATACAGATGACGCACTGCATACAAAAAAAAAATTGTTCTATGGCGGGTCGTTCTGGCACAGCCCGCCATATAATTTGGATATCATTTCTCCGGTGAGCAAACGTTTCTGTTGTTTGTTTTAAATGCGTCATCTGTGTGGCTTTATAACCTTTGCTAATAGTTATATCTTCCACGCGAATATTCTTAATAGCTTGCTCTGCTGTCCGAGCTATTAGGATGCGGTTTTGTGTTATTAGTTCTGTAGTAAGGGTCTTCATCTACAATTAAACGATTGAGTCAAGATAGGCATGCTATCCACTGCCTAACAGTGGAGCAGTATAAAATAGTTAAGCAATTGCTTGCAGACACCACAACGGAGTTCTTCACATTTACTCCGAAAGTAGAAAAGTGCCAGACGGTTGTCTTAAAGGGCCTAGATTCCTCAACGGATCCGCAGGCGCTGTTAAGTGAGCTCCGCCAAGTAGCGACGGACGAGCTCGAAGTCGTAGGTGTAAAGCCATTCACCACAGTGAAGGCCAGACGGGAGAATCGGAAACTACCGATCTTCCTAGTACAGCTATCGCCCCAAAGCAAGATGGAAAAGTTGAAGAGTATCTCAGTCCTCAACTTCCAGGTTGTACGATGGGAAAAATTAAAAAGAGGTGACAGCATGCTTCAATGCATGCGTTGCCACGCCTCAGCCAACTGCGAAATGCGGTCACGCTGTGTTAAGTGTGGAGAGAACCACAACATAGGAGAGTGTAGTTTAGGAAAGGAGCGGGTCGATGACATGACCCTACTTAAATGTGCACTATGCGGTGGCGGCGGGCACCCCGCAAACTATCGGGGCTGTCCAAAGTTTCAGCAAATTAAAATTAATAAAAAAGCGAAGCAAACGGCTGTGTCGAATCAACCAGCCGTTCGCCCTCCCTCAATGTCCGTCAATCCCCAAATTTCCTACGCCCAAATGGCGTCAGGAAAGGGAAAAACGGTACAGCATCCACCTAAGGAAGCCAGACAGGCCCCCGTGCCTCAGGCTCCAGCAGTGGATGCGGATTTGTTGACTGCGTTGCGGGCCATTCAAGGTCAGCTAACCGGTCTTCAAAACCAGTTACGGGAGCAGGCGTCAAGAGTAGACTATATCTACTCCTTGTTGCCAAGCTTAACGCAAATTAGATCGTAATGGGCGCGCTGCCAGAGAGACACTTAAAGATCCTGGCTGTGAATGTAAATTCACTGATTAGGATCGAACGTAGAGCTAATCTTTTCCAGTTGCTTACAGACCAAAGTCCCGATGTGCTTATGGCTAGCGAAACTAAGCTAAACCAGAAGCATAAATTGACTAATAGTAATTACAATATCGTAAGAAGGGACCGACCCAACTCCACTCAAGGAGGCGGGGTTGCTATCTTTATACGAAAAGGCATTAGTTATAAGGTCATATATAGTGGTGAAGTGCGCCGATTCCGGCTGCTGGAAGCCTGCGTCATATGCATTCCTCTCCAACAAGGGAAGCGACTGTATGTGATAGCGGCCTACGCACCGGAAGCACCTCAGCCTACACTTTTTACAACAGAGCTCGGAAAACTTTTCGAATCTCTAAGACTGAACTCAGTGGAGAACTTTTATCTTTTGGCCGGAGATTTAAATGCCAAACACGAAGATTGGGGAAATCAATTACAAAACCCTCGGGGTAACCATCTTTACAATTGGATGGTCCACTACAATGTTGAATATAGGATCGACATTCTCGCCACAGATAGGCCATCGTTTCCTAGAAGCGGTGCTTTCCTGGATCTTTTACTGCGAGACACAAGACTGACAGTAACTAACAGAGTAGGTCAACACCCGCGAAACTGTTTACGGACGATTGAGTACGACAGTGATCACTGCGGACTCGCCGCCGTAATACAGCTTCCGAACGAGCTTGTGGCGCTGAAGGAGTATGTGCCTGTGCATTCTTACAACTACGGTAAGATGCGCTGGCCTCGCTTCACCAACGCCTTATCTAGAGAACTACGTTCGAGGGCCATTTCACCCCCAAACAACAGAAACCTAACAAACAACGAAATCGACGAATACTTACAACAAATGGACGAAGCGATTCAACGAACAATGAACAGGACGATACCGAAATACAAAGAACATGACATAACATCTACGTACAGAAACGCGACCATTGACGCACTACACAGACAAAAAAGCGGACTTCTGACAAGACTTAAACTCTTGTACAGACGACTGACAAACCCACGCGACCCGGAGATTAGAACACTGAAGGCGTCGATCAAAAACATCAACCAATTGATCAAGGAGAACTATCGGTTGTCCATTAATTTGTTTTGGAATAACAGAATTCGGGCCGTAAATTCCAGCGACCCGAGTATGTTTCCACAAATTAATAAGATCTTTAGGAGGAAAGGTCATAACGACCTTCCGTGTATTAAGCTCCAACGAACAACTGACAATACAAACATACTTTTGACAGCAGGAATTGATCCGGGGGAAGCCGTCTTCGACGACGATTTCTATGTTATTGAAGATCCTCAGGAGAAAGTGGAGGCAGTGGGGGCTGTCTTTCAGGAAGTGTATAAGGTGAATGATAGCATTCGCCCGAACCGCGTCCTGGAAAACAATGCCCTACTCCATCATTTCTATCTCCGAAACGACATAACTCAATGGCGATCTGAGAACCGTGGTTTCACCCGGTTTGATGACGAAAACTTGGCAAACGCCATAGTCGCCGAGCGAAGTGGGTCTAGTCCCCTGTTAATCTCGAAGGTGGAACTCCAGATCATCTTCGATTCCATAAAGAAAAAGAAGTCAGCGGGAGTCGATGGTATATCCAACATCGTACTGCGACACTTACCACCTGAAGCTGTGGACATTTACGCCACTCTGTTCAACAACGCGCTGAATAATGCATATTATCCAGTACGTTGGAAGACGGCGGTGGTTCATCCTCTCCCGAAAAAGGGAAAGGACAACTCCAATCCGGCGAATTTCCGGTCGATAAGTCTCCTTCCGAGTATCAGCAAGGTTTTCGAAAAGATTCTCAATCGAGCACTGTTCAAGTGGTCTGAGGACAATAATATTATACCAGAGAACCAGTTTGGTTTCAAGGCTGGACATGACTGTATTCATGCCGCCTCCAAACTCGTCTCTGATATACAATGGAACAAAGCCAAAAAACAGTGCACGGGTGCATGTCTGGTTGATTTAGAGAAGGCTTTTGACACCGTATGGTTAGAGGGCCTCTATCTAAAGCTGACCAGACTTGGCATAAGTAAACCACTGTTATATATGCTTCATGACATGCTGACTGGTAGAACGTTTGTTGTCAAAAGTGGCAATGTAACTTCTACCACAGAATTTTTCATTAAGAATGGTCTGCAACAGGGAGCGGTAAACTCGCCGATTCTCTTCAGCATTTACACCAGTGATATGATAGGTAGTCTAACTCAGGCAATTGCGTATGCGGACGATCTTATCGCGTACAGAACAGCCTCTACTGTCGAAGTCATTCGAACTCTTTTGCAGCGGGACTTCGACAAGATCCAGAGATATTGTGATGACTGGAAGTTGAAAATCAACTTTCAGAAATCAGAAACTATCCTGTTTAGGACACCGTTGTCTAGGGCCTCTAGGGATACGAGAAAGAACTGGCGAAAGCTGGTGATCGTGGGACCAAACGGACAGCCACTGGCGAGTAAAAGTGTAGTAAAGTACCTTGGCATCTGGTTAGATCAGTATCTATATTTCGGAAGACATGTAGATGCTGCTCTGGCTAGAGCTAGGGGAGCATTTGCCCTGACAAGACGATTGTTTTATAGCAGTCGTCTTGGCAGCAGGGTGAAGGTGATTTGCTACATGGCCCTCATTAGGCCAATGATTGCCTATGGGTGCCCGGTGTGGTTCAACGTTGCCCCATCTCAAATGGAAAAGATACGGGTGTTTGAGAGGCAGTGTCTGAGGAGCTGCCTTGGACTTCACAGAACACCAGTATCTGACTACACAAAATACTATTCCAACCAGGTCCTATACAACGGGGCCAACATAAACCGAATAGACAATTTTCTGGTGAAACTCATTCGGTTTCACGCTGCAAGAGCGATGGCTTCGAATAATAGTCTCATCTTTGGGGCCTTCTATCCCAATGATGAATATTTTGAGAGTGCGCGTTTAAGCGGCTTTATTCCGCCCGAAGCTTTCCTATATTTGGATAGTCGAGGGCTGATACAGGATAGATCGGCGGTTCCGCTAATCTACCACGTCTTCCGACGAACTGTGGATAGGCGGCTCCTATACGACCGAGACGTCGTCGCTCAGGGCGGAGGAGAGCGCCTGCGGTTCAGCAGGAGTGTGTCCGATTGGGACCGTCGGAGTAGGTCACAACAGGAGAACCTGTTGTGGTGGTTGAATGAAAGATAAGGATAGTTGACTTAAGATTGTTATTTTATGGCCGACTTACATAGTTTTAGTCTTAGGTTTAGGTGCACAGCAGCCATGGTGGCACAAAAAAAAAAAAAAAAAAACGTTTGCTGTGGCTGTTCTAGTGTTTAAGTTATTTTTAGGTAGCTTTAATTAATTTTAAGTAGCTTAAGTTAGTCGAATAAGTAGTTTTAATTAGTATGTAAGTTTAAATAAAATAAAATAAAAAAAAGACGAGGAACCAAGTTTTTCAAAGTTTTCTTGGTAAAAATTTTGTTACTTTATATTTTTATATATTAGATAATAGGCCGAAAGGCATTAGAATTAAGTTATCGTATAATTTAGGGCGCCCGCATATAGAGCAAGTAAGTTAGTTAAGTAGTTGATAATTAGGCTAGTTTTTTCATGAATTTTTGTCTAGCATTTAAGTTAGTTTTTAAGAAAAACAAAATAAAAAATGAATTAATTAATAAAAAAAAAAAGGGTCTTCATATAATGAGTAGTCATCAACATTGGGTTTTATTCTCCTGTGATTATTGGTTGGTGTTTTTCTTTTGAAATTAACTCTTTCCTTGAACTGATCATGACGTTCATCTCTATGTTGCCTATCTTTTGTCCAGTTCTTCAGGGAATTTTCATAGCTCTCCTCTCGCGGACGTTTGCTACTGCTAGATGATGACCCATGGTCTTCGTACCACTTGCTCTCCTTTTTTTCTTGCTTCTTCATGCAGTCTAAATCTCTATCTGTTTGCTTCTTGTCTGCCTCTTCATCAGATGAATTGCAGTCGCCCAAGCGCTTTCGTTCATTTTTGCGAAATTCTTTTTTGTTCGACGGCAAATCACCGATATGGGCACGAATAACATTCGCTTGACTAGCATACTTCTTTGGATCGTAGTCATCGGCATCCTCATCGTCCCAATTCTCATCGCAATCGACTTTATCCTGTTTGTTGTCATTCTGTTCTGTCTTTAATGGCAACGCATTGTACTTGTACTGGGTTATAAGGGCTTTATCGGGACAACTGGTGCAATGATGCTGGGTAAATGCATTAACATGAGGTAAATGGTTGTTGAATTTGAAGAGCTTACCGTAAATTCGGGTTCTGGAACCAAGTGAGAGGCATTGAAGGGACATTTAAGCAATTCAGCATCAGGATAGCTTAGCCTACACTTGATCAAATGTGGTTGGAGGCGCTTCCTCAACATTCGGTGGAATTTATTGTAAGGACATTCAACCATATCATCGTCTTTTGCGATAGAAAACATGATTTTTTTTGTGTTTAACTAATTTAATTTATAAAAATACACTTGATTGTTACAACAAACAAATGACAGTTGTGTCGGGTTCGTTTGATTTTGAATTCAGTTTCGGGAAGTGGTGTTTGTTTTATTAGAATTAATTTGACTGCCACAAAGAGAAGCCGGCCATTTACATTTGAGTCATCAGAAATTTACAGACGTATTTATTAGATTTTCTTAAAAAATGTCATGTTGTTAAGGCCGGGTGTCAATTGCGTTAAAATTTTAGCCAGTGGATAATTTTTGACATTAGTATGGTGCAGAAAAGTCAAAATTTAACAGTGGATACAATTTAACCCTCTTCTTAACGCAATTGACACACGGCCTAAATATTTATATAAGGGGTCGGAAAGTCGTCGTAAACGTTGTAAACGTGATAAAATTACGACGTGATAAATTAACTATCAAAATTCGTATTAGAAATCTTTTCTAACAATATCGGCATTTTCTCACACAAATTGGTTGTGTAAACTGAGATGATAAACGTAAACTTTTGAAATGCTTTTTTGCATTTAATCAGTCATTTTCACACATCAAACGAATTCGCCAAATTGGAAAAAATTATGTAGAACGGAAAGATGACAATTGGAACGAGATTCGATCAATAAATAAATTACTATATTGATATTCAATTCAGTGGGTCACATCATTATTTAGTGGTACAGTGTCAGGGGAGCATTTGCCCTGACAAGACGATTGTTTTATAGCAGTCGTCTTGGCAGCAGGGTGAAGGTGATTTGCTACATGGCCCTCATTAGGCCAATGATTGCCTATGGGTGCCCGGTGTGGTTCAACGTTGCCCCATCTCAAATGGAAAAGATACGGGTGTTTGAGAGGCAGTGTCTGAGGAGCTGCCTTGGACTTCACAGAACACCAGTATCTGACTACACAAAATACTATTCCAACCAGGTCCTATACAACGGGGCCAACATAAACCGAATAGACAATTTTCTGGTGAAACTCATTCGGTTTCACGCTGCAAGAGCGATGGCTTCGAATAATAGTCTCATCTTTGGGGCCTTCTATCCCAATGATGAATATTTTGAGAGTGCGCGTTTAAGCGGCTTTATTCCGCCCGAAGCTTTCCTATATTTGGATAGTCGAGGGCTGATACAGGATAGATCGGCGGTTCCGCTAATCTACCACGTCTTCCGACGAACTGTGGATAGGCGGCTCCTATACGACCGAGACGTCGTCGCTCAGGGCGGAGGAGAGCGCCTGCGGTTCAGCAGGAGTGTGTCCGATTGGGACCGTCGGAGTAGGTCACAACAGGAGAACCTGTTGTGGTGGTTGAATGAAAGATAAGGATAGTTGACTTAAGATTGTTATTTTATGGCCGACTTACATAGTTTTAGTCTTAGGTTTAGGTGCACAGCAGCCATGGTGGCACAAAAAAAAAAAAAAAAAAAAACGTTTGCTGTGGCTGTTCTAGTGTTTAAGTTATTTTTAGGTAGCTTTAATTAATTTTAAGTAGCTTAAGTTAGTCGAATAAGTAGTTTAAATTAGTATGTAAGTTTAAATAAAATAAAATAAAAAAAAGACGAGGAACCAAGTTTTTCAAAGTTTTCTTGGTAAAAATTTTGTTACTTTATATTTTTATATATTAGATAATAGGCCGAAAGGCATTAGAATTAAGTTATCGTATAATTTAGGGCGCCCGCATATAGAGCAAGTAAGTTAGTTAAGTAGTTGATAATTAGGCTAGTTTTTTCATGAATTTTTGTCTAGCATTTAAGTTAGTTTTTAAGAAAAACAAAATAAAAAATGAATTAATTAATAAAAAAAAAAAGGGTCTTCATATAATGAGTAGTCATCAACATTGGGTTTTATTCTCCTGTGATTATTGGTTGGTGTTTTTCTTTTGAAATTAACTCTTTCCTTGAACTGATCATGACGTTCATCTCTATGTTGCCTATCTTTTGTCCAGTTCTTCAGGGAATTTTCATAGCTCTCCTCTCGCGGACGTTTGCTACTGCTAGATGATGACCCATGGTCTTCGTACCACTTGCTCTCCTTTTTTTCTTGCTTCTTCATGCAGTCTAAATCTCTATCTGTTTGCTTCTTGTCTGCCTCTTCATCAGATGAATTGCAGTCGCCCAAGCGCTTTCGTTCATTTTTGCGAAATTCTTTTTTGTTCGACGGCAAATCACCGATATGGGCACGAATAACATTCGCTTGACTAGCATACTTCTTTGGATCGTAGTCATCGGCATCCTCATCGTCCCAATTCTCATCGCAATCGACTTTATCCTGTTTGTTGTCATTCTGTTCTGTCTTTAATGGCAACGCATTGTACTTGTACTGGGTTATAAGGGCTTTATCGGGACAACTGGTGCAATGATGCTGGGTAAATGCATTAACATGAGGTAAATGGTTGTTGAATTTGAAGAGCTTACCGTAAATTCGGGTTCTGGAACCAAGTGAGAGGCATTGAAGGGACATTTAAGCAATTCAGCATCAGGATAGCTTAGCCTACACTTGATCAAATGTGGTTGGAGGCGCTTCCTCAACATTCGGTGGAATTTATTGTAAGGACATTCAACCATATCATCGTCTTTTGCGATAGAAAACATGATTTTTTTTTGTGTTTAACTAATTTAATTTATAAAAATACACTTGATTGTTACAACAAACAAATGACAGTTGTGTCGGGTTCGTTTGATTTTGAATTCAGTTTCGGGAAGTGGTGTTTGTTTTATTAGAATTAATTTGACTGCCACAAAGAGAAGCCGGCCATTTACATTTGAGTCATCAGAAATTTACAGACGTATTTATTAGATTTTCTTAAAAAATGTCATGTTGTTAAGGCCGGGTGTCAATTGCGTTAAAATTTTAGCCAGTGGATAATTTTTGACATTAGTATGGTGCAGAAAAGTCAAAATTTAACAGTGGATACAATTTAACCCTCTTCTTAACGCAATTGACACACGGCCTAAATATTTATATAAGGGGTCGGAAAGTCGTCGTAAACGTTGTAAACGTGATAAAATTACGACGTGATAAATTAACTATCAAAATTCGTATTAGAAATCTTTTCTAACAATATCGGCATTTTCTCACACAAATTGGTTGTGTAAACTGAGATGATAAACGTAAACTTTTGAAATGCTTTTTTGCATTTAATCAGTCATTTTCACACATCAAACGAATTCGCCAAATTGGAAAAAATTATGTAGAACGGAAAGATGACAATTGGAACGAGATTCGATCAATAAATAAATTACTATATTGATATTCAATTCAGTGGGTCACATCATTATTTAGTGGTACAGTGTCAGGGGAGCATTTGCCCTGACAAGACGATTGTTTTATAGCAGTCGTCTTGGCAGCAGGGTGAAGGTGATTTGCTACATGGCCCTCATTAGGCCAATGATTGCCTATGGGTGCCCGGTGTGGTTCAACGTTGCCCCATCTCAAATGGAAAAGATACGGGTGTTTGAGAGGCAGTGTCTGAGGAGCTGCCTTGGACTTCACAGAACACCAGTATCTGACTACACAAAATACTATTCCAACCAGGTCCTATACAACGGGGCCAACATAAACCGAATAGACAATTTTCTGGTGAAACTCATTCGGTTTCACGCTGCAAGAGCGATGGCTTCGAATAATAGTCTCATCTTTGGGGCCTTCTATCCCAATGATGAATATTTTGAGAGTGCGCGTTTAAGCGGCTTTATTCCGCCCGAAGCTTTCCTATATTTGGATAGTCGAGGGCTGATACAGGATAGATCGGCGGTTCCGCTAATCTACCACGTCTTCCGACGAACTGTGGATAGGCGGCTCCTATACGACCGAGACGTCGTCGCTCAGGGCGGAGGAGAGCGCCTGCGGTTCAGCAGGAGTGTGTCCGATTGGGACCGTCGGAGTAGGTCACAACAGGAGAACCTGTTGTGGTGGTTGAATGAAAGATAAGGATAGTTGACTTAAGATTGTTATTTTATGGCCGACTTACATAGTTTTAGTCTTAGGTTTAGGTGCACAGCAGCCATGGTGGCACAAAAAAAAAAAAAAAAAAAAACGTTTGCTGTGGCTGTTCTAGTGTTTAAGTTATTTTTAGGTAGCTTTAATTAATTTTAAGTAGCTTAAGTTAGTCGAATAAGTAGTTTAAATTAGTATGTAAGTTTAAATAAAATAAAATAAAAAAAAGACGAGGAACCAAGTTTTTCAAAGTTTTCTTGGTAAAAATTTTGTTACTTTATATTTTTATATATTAGATAATAGGCCGAAAGGCATTAGAATTAAGTTATCGTATAATTTAGGGCGCCCGCATATAGAGCAAGTAAGTTAGTTAAGTAGTTGATAATTAGGCTAGTTTTTTCATGAATTTTTGTCTAGCATTTAAGTTAGTTTTTAAGAAAAACAAAATAAAAAATGAATTAATTAATAAAAAAAAAAAGGGTCTTCATATAATGAGTAGTCATCAACATTGGGTTTTATTCTCCTGTGATTATTGGTTGGTGTTTTTCTTTTGAAATTAACTCTTTCCTTGAACTGATCATGACGTTCATCTCTATGTTGCCTATCTTTTGTCCAGTTCTTCAGGGAATTTTCATAGCTCTCCTCTCGCGGACGTTTGCTACTGCTAGATGATGACCCATGGTCTTCGTACCACTTGCTCTCCTTTTTTTCTTGCTTCTTCATGCAGTCTAAATCTCTATCTGTTTGCTTCTTGTCTGCCTCTTCATCAGATGAATTGCAGTCGCCCAAGCGCTTTCGTTCATTTTTGCGAAATTCTTTTTTGTTCGACGGCAAATCACCGATATGGGCACGAATAACATTCGCTTGACTAGCATACTTCTTTGGATCGTAGTCATCGGCATCCTCATCGTCCCAATTCTCATCGCAATCGACTTTATCCTGTTTGTTGTCATTCTGTTCTGTCTTTAATGGCAACGCATTGTACTTGTACTGGGTTATAAGGGCTTTATCGGGACAACTGGTGCAATGATGCTGGGTAAATGCATTAACATGAGGTAAATGGTTGTTGAATTTGAAGAGCTTACCGTAAATTCGGGTTCTGGAACCAAGTGAGAGGCATTGAAGGGACATTTAAGCAATTCAGCATCAGGATAGCTTAGCCTACACTTGATCAAATGTGGTTGGAGGCGCTTCCTCAACATTCGGTGGAATTTATTGTAAGGACATTCAACCATATCATCGTCTTTTGCGATAGAAAACATGATTTTTTTTTGTGTTTAACTAATTTAATTTATAAAAATACACTTGATTGTTACAACAAACAAATGACAGTTGTGTCGGGTTCGTTTGATTTTGAATTCAGTTTCGGGAAGTGGTGTTTGTTTTATTAGAATTAATTTGACTGCCACAAAGAGAAGCCGGCCATTTACATTTGAGTCATCAGAAATTTACAGACGTATTTATTAGATTTTCTTAAAAAATGTCATGTTGTTAAGGCCGGGTGTCAATTGCGTTAAAATTTTAGCCAGTGGATAATTTTTGACATTAGTATGGTGCAGAAAAGTCAAAATTTAACAGTGGATACAATTTAACCCTCTTCTTAACGCAATTGACACACGGCCTAAATATTTATATAAGGGGTCGGAAAGTCGTCGTAAACGTTGTAAACGTGATAAAATTACGACGTGATAAATTAACTATCAAAATTCGTATTAGAAATCTTTTCTAACAATATCGGCATTTTCTCACACAAATTGGTTGTGTAAACTGAGATGATAAACGTAAACTTTTGAAATGCTTTTTTGCATTTAATCAGTCATTTTCACACATCAAACGAATTCGCCAAATTGGAAAAAATTATGTAGAACGGAAAGATGACAATTGGAACGAGATTCGATCAATAAATAAATTACTATATTGATATTCAATTCAGTGGGTCACATCATTATTTAGTGGTACAGTGTCAGGGGAGCATTTGCCCTGACAAGACGATTGTTTTATAGCAGTCGTCTTGGCAGCAGGGTGAAGGTGATTTGCTACATGGCCCTCATTAGGCCAATGATTGCCTATGGGTGCCCGGTGTGGTTCAACGTTGCCCCATCTCAAATGGAAAAGATACGGGTGTTTGAGAGGCAGTGTCTGAGGAGCTGCCTTGGACTTCACAGAACACCAGTATCTGACTACACAAAATACTATTCCAACCAGGTCCTATACAACGGGGCCAACATAAACCGAATAGACAATTTTCTGGTGAAACTCATTCGGTTTCACGCTGCAAGAGCGATGGCTTCGAATAATAGTCTCATCTTTGGGGCCTTCTATCCCAATGATGAATATTTTGAGAGTGCGCGTTTAAGCGGCTTTATTCCGCCCGAAGCTTTCCTATATTTGGATAGTCGAGGGCTGATACAGGATAGATCGGCGGTTCCGCTAATCTACCACGTCTTCCGACGAACTGTGGATAGGCGGCTCCTATACGACCGAGACGTCGTCGCTCAGGGCGGAGGAGAGCGCCTGCGGTTCAGCAGGAGTGTGTCCGATTGGGACCGTCGGAGTAGGTCACAACAGGAGAACCTGTTGTGGTGGTTGAATGAAAGATAAGGATAGTTGACTTAAGATTGTTATTTTATGGCCGACTTACATAGTTTTAGTCTTAGGTTTAGGTGCACAGCAGCCATGGTGGCACAAAAAAAAAAAAAAAAAAAAACGTTTGCTGTGGCTGTTCTAGTGTTTAAGTTATTTTTAGGTAGCTTTAATTAATTTTAAGTAGCTTAAGTTAGTCGAATAAGTAGTTTAAATTAGTATGTAAGTTTAAATAAAATAAAATAAAAAAAAGACGAGGAACCAAGTTTTTCAAAGTTTTCTTGGTAAAAATTTTGTTACTTTATATTTTTATATATTAGATAATAGGCCGAAAGGCATTAGAATTAAGTTATCGTATAATTTAGGGCGCCCGCATATAGAGCAAGTAAGTTAGTTAAGTAGTTGATAATTAGGCTAGTTTTTTCATGAATTTTTGTCTAGCATTTAAGTTAGTTTTTAAGAAAAACAAAATAAAAAATGAATTAATTAATAAAAAAAAAAAGGGTCTTCATATAATGAGTAGTCATCAACATTGGGTTTTATTCTCCTGTGATTATTGGTTGGTGTTTTTCTTTTGAAATTAACTCTTTCCTTGAACTGATCATGACGTTCATCTCTATGTTGCCTATCTTTTGTCCAGTTCTTCAGGGAATTTTCATAGCTCTCCTCTCGCGGACGTTTGCTACTGCTAGATGATGACCCATGGTCTTCGTACCACTTGCTCTCCTTTTTTTCTTGCTTCTTCATGCAGTCTAAATCTCTATCTGTTTGCTTCTTGTCTGCCTCTTCATCAGATGAATTGCAGTCGCCCAAGCGCTTTCGTTCATTTTTGCGAAATTCTTTTTTGTTCGACGGCAAATCACCGATATGGGCACGAATAACATTCGCTTGACTAGCATACTTCTTTGGATCGTAGTCATCGGCATCCTCATCGTCCCAATTCTCATCGCAATCGACTTTATCCTGTTTGTTGTCATTCTGTTCTGTCTTTAATGGCAACGCATTGTACTTGTACTGGGTTATAAGGGCTTTATCGGGACAACTGGTGCAATGATGCTGGGTAAATGCATTAACATGAGGTAAATGGTTGTTGAATTTGAAGAGCTTACCGTAAATTCGGGTTCTGGAACCAAGTGAGAGGCATTGAAGGGACATTTAAGCAATTCAGCATCAGGATAGCTTAGCCTACACTTGATCAAATGTGGTTGGAGGCGCTTCCTCAACATTCGGTGGAATTTATTGTAAGGACATTCAACCATATCATCGTCTTTTGCGATAGAAAACATGATTTTTTTTTGTGTTTAACTAATTTAATTTATAAAAATACACTTGATTGTTACAACAAACAAATGACAGTTGTGTCGGGTTCGTTTGATTTTGAATTCAGTTTCGGGAAGTGGTGTTTGTTTTATTAGAATTAATTTGACTGCCACAAAGAGAAGCCGGCCATTTACATTTGAGTCATCAGAAATTTACAGACGTATTTATTAGATTTTCTTAAAAAATGTCATGTTGTTAAGGCCGGGTGTCAATTGCGTTAAAATTTTAGCCAGTGGATAATTTTTGACATTAGTATGGTGCAGAAAAGTCAAAATTTAACAGTGGATACAATTTAACCCTCTTCTTAACGCAATTGACACACGGCCTAAATATTTATATAAGGGGTCGGAAAGTCGTCGTAAACGTTGTAAACGTGATAAAATTACGACGTGATAAATTAACTATCAAAATTCGTATTAGAAATCTTTTCTAACAATATCGGCATTTTCTCACACAAATTGGTTGTGTAAACTGAGATGATAAACGTAAACTTTTGAAATGCTTTTTTGCATTTAATCAGTCATTTTCACACATCAAACGAATTCGCCAAATTGGAAAAAATTATGTAGAACGGAAAGATGACAATTGGAACGAGATTCGATCAATAAATAAATTACTATATTGATATTCAATTCAGTGGGTCACATCATTATTTAGTGGTACAGTGTCAGGGTCGTTCATGAAAAGCCTTCGTAAAATTACAATCTTCCGCACAGAGTATAATTACGACGTTGCATGCATACCCTTATTGCAACGTTGCTTATATTAATATCTATAATCGATTTGTCATTTCTGCTTAACTAAACGATGATTGTTTCAAAAAACGTAATAAAATTTACAAATCTAGTACAAACAGAATTTATACAAGTTTATGTCCCATTTATCTTATCTTATCTCTTATTTGCGAGGACACTGTTGGAATTGTTATAATTGTCATATATACGCTATGTGTTATATAAATAACACATAGCGTAGCTACTGACTAAATCCGTCATAATCATATCTTGATCTTGCACTTAAAAAGTGTATAATGGAATGTTTGAAGAATTATATTGTAGTGAGATTATATATATTGCATACTACATTTCGCCCCAATATCTTATATCAGCCATCACTTTGAGATCAGCGGAAACGTGACCTGGCCACCCCTATTTGATCCCTCAAGATCGTATCGCACAATCTTGATAAGCTTTTCCATTGGGCTTAGCGTATCGATAATTTTGTCGAAAAAGTTTGTCTTGAAGTTAATTCTCCATTTGTACATTTTTGGTCTCTTAATTCCGTGTGTCAATTGCGTTACAACTTTAGCCAGTAGAAAATTTTTGACATTAGTATAGTGCAGAAAAGTCAAAAATTAAATAGTGGTAAAATTTAACCCTCTTTTTAACGCAATTGACACACGACCTTAGATGTTTTTCTGTTTGTATTTATGACATTCACTAGGAGGTTTTACACCTTGGTAATTATATGTGTTAGTGTATCATTACAAGAGACATGCGCGATGCTAAGTGCGATGAACTGTTGCCGTAGCAACAACTAAATGATTTTTCACTGGCCCTCCTCTCACGATGATTTGACAATTCATCCGAGTAGTATCAATTGCCAAGAAAAGCTTATCTCAAATTCGCCGTTTGGAATCGACATAAAACATGAGGTCCCACCCACTCGCACACCTGAATGGTTGTGAGAATGCTCGGCCCTGGGTACTAACGAGCTTTTTGCGCCAATTTTTTTTTTTATTTTTTGTTAGTTTGCTTTTACACGTTGACTCTTGAGTCATGAATTTTTTCGAAGTTCTCTTTTATTATCTTCTTTCGTGAGTCTCGCGCTTTTACACCTGAGACTTTTTGTCGTGACTCAAATTTTACATTCCTCTTTTATTCTATTTCACACACACTTTTTTCTAAAGAGTCTATGTGCAAAAGCAGATGTAGCGAAACCGACTCTCCAAGAAAAGAAATTATATGAAGCAGGAAGAGAAAAAAAAACGTCAATAAGAGTCTCGAACAAATTTACCCACGACTCACAGGGCAAAATATTTCCCCTCTAAAATTTTTAGAACTTTCTTTCTCTTTTGGAATCATGTAAGTCGTGACTCAACGGTCAACGTGTAAAAGCAGTCTTAGTCGTGGGTAGTTGTTACCAAAGATTATAAAGCCATACAGATGACCCATCGAGAACAAAAAACCGAAACTTTTGCTCGACAGCTTCACGGTACGGGCGTGCCGTGTGCACGTGCCAAATGAAACACGAGATCGAAATTATATGGCGGGCTGTGCCAGTTCGACCCGCCATAGAACAATTTTTCTTGTGTGTAGTGCGTCATCTGTATGGCTTTATAATCTTTGTTGTTACTTATGCTTCCGATGCTTCGGCAGCAGCGTGTAAATGGCGCCTTTATGATGTATGTATTCATTCATTTAACGCATGCAAAATGTTTACACATCATCCGGAACTGTTGGATACAGTCGAACACATTTTTTCTACAAATTATTTCTGCCACAAAAGTTGTCTGCCAAACATATATATAAAAACGCGAATGAAATCGCTCTCTCGGAAAAAAACTTAAGTTACCTAAGCTCGACGAAACTGAGAAACCTAAGCAGGACTACAACGATCTAGTGAAGGAGTTAGCAACCTTGTTCATACATTTTTACTTTAATGTTATGCACATCTTCAAATGCCATTAAATTCAAAACTGATGGTTGATGGGCACCTCATAAGGATAGTTTCAAATATCAAATTATCTTTATGTATACCGAACATAGTGATTATTTTATATAAATAATCAAATCCGCTTGTGAGCATCTTCAGTAAAGAGAGCATGAATTAAATGACATAAATGTGTGCTTTAGCTTAGGTTTGGCGATTCTCCCTATAGAGAAAACTTTTCTGTGAAATAACAATCACCTTTCCTTATAATAATAATGATTACTTCTCATGATACGTCAAAAAAGCAGCTGTACACAGAAAAGATGAGAACAGAACAACTTTTAAATTTAGCAAATTGAAAAATTTTTGGTTCCTCAGGCAAAGGATCTTAGAGTGACCCGTTGAAGGACGCCTAGTAACTATAAAATAATTACGACAATAATTAATGCGAAAACTTCAAACCTATTATAACATGATAATTTTATATACATTATTATCTGTACAAGCTGTCTACTTGATCATCCGCTCCTCTATTTAGAAACAATTAAAGCTCGTGAACACATCCAAACGAAATAAAAAGTACTTAACGAACTACGTCAACACACGGCGAACTCAAAATACATACCCAAAATACAAGTAGTGCCAACATTTTTCAGTAAATTCAAAAGCACATAATGCACAATAAATCAGAAACAATTTTCAATAAACTCAACACTTTCTTTTTTTCTTATAAAACATTTTTATTTACCAGGGTTCTTCAAAAGTGCACAGCGCCATCTGCTTATGAACAATCATAACTGAACTGAAAAATACCATTTCTTCAACCACTGGCATTGCCATTTGGCGAATTCGTCTGACGGCTCAATTCATTTCGCTTTGACATTTCATCTCTTTCTTTTTCTGTGGTTCGCCATCCAAGATGGTAGGTGTTTTTGAATTCCCACTAAAAAAATCTCAAAATATCTATGTAATCCGAACGGAAAAATCTTTCAATTTATTTTAAAATGAATCTAAATATGTCGAGGATAAAATTAAAGTGAAAATCTTGCGAACGCGCTTGGCGAAATCTGTGATTGAAAGTGATTTTCTGTTCGGTTACACAGGCGGGAGGTGTTTTTTGTTTCCATAATTTACGGTGCTTCGCATATATTAAGTTGTGCTATGATTTCCATTACAGACGAAAGGTACATCAAGTTTTGGTAAACGCCACAACAAGACGCACACCCTGTGCCGTCGTTGTGGCCGCAGCTCCTACCACATCCAGAAGTCCACTTGCTCCCAATGTGGATACCCAGCCGCCAAGTTGCGTTCATGTAAGTTACTATCTCCCACTTAAGTGTCGTGTGTATTCTGTGATTTTGAGGATGTTGGTACATTAGTTGCCTTCTGTCCCAAGCACACAGATAAAGTAAATTTATTGACTAAGATGAAGATGGGCAAATATGAATCTTTGTCAAATGCCAAATTCTGTTTAGACGAACACTGAACTCCTTTTTGTATTGTAGACCATTGTTGACTTTTTCGTTTTCCTTTGCAGACAACTGGTCCGTCAAGGCTAAGAGGAGGAAGACCACTGGAACTGGCCGCATGCGTTTCTTAAAGGTTGTGCGAAGGCGTTTCCGCAACGGATTCCGTGAGGGAACCCAAGCTAAGCCAAAAAAGGCAAATTAGAGATATGAACTAAACCTTTTCACAACAATAAAGTAATTTTTTTCAAGAGGAATTTCTCAAGATTTATTTTTTTTGTTGCATTAAGGCGCGGACGTTCAGGATAATTTCTGGACGAGTGGTGGCTTTAACTGTTTTTTTATTTTTTTTAGATTTCCACTTAAAGCTGTTTACTATCTATGTGGGTCATGCATACAATTTTTTTTGTCGATATGGTGGTAAACAGTAAGGACGGTGGCCAACATTGACTCTAGGAAGGAGGCAGAAGTCCGATTACCATTCATATTAAAGCAGACTGAACGTTGTTTGCAACCGACCTAGAACTCAGTTGCAGTATTGTGTTGATTGAATGGATTACATGAATACTACGTGCCGTCGTCCTGACAAGTCGATTTTGTAAAGGTGCATCAAGGGCTTACTTGTCTGCTTGTTACTTTTTGTTGGACTTGGCTGTTGCAAAACGTTCTATTCTGAATTTCTGTTTATCAATATTCAAAAGCAAATACACTGGCAATATTGGTAGTGAGTAAGTGCGTCGCTTCAAGACTTTTTCAACTGTTGGAACATCCTCACATTTTTAGGACCAATGACCTAGTATAAGTGCCTCGTATACGGCGTTTAATGGCATTTGCATCATCATCGAATCTTTTCGTGTTACTATACAGTATAAATAGGTTGCAATCCATAAGATATATATATGCTTTTCGTGACACTATACAGTATAAATAAGTACTAAAATGAGGCCTTAGTGGTATTCAACCCAAATAAGTTAAAGTATTCGTGCTACTCCAAAGGACTGAGAACAATAAGTCTATCGTTATTCCTCCCTTGGTCGTGCACAAAAATAAGTGTCTGGAAACACATTTGGCCGAAAATTTATCTATTCCTATTCAACGGGATTGACAATTTTGAAAAGTTTATGAACTTTAAGAGCCTTATTCATAAACTCATTACAAGGAGTGTAATATGCGGTCATTAAAATCCCTCTAAACGCAAACATCTTATTCGTAAAACTTATGCCGTTTTCCATTGGTAAAGAAATCAATCTTTTTGATATAGACCTGTCGAAAGACCGATTTTGACAGTTGAGCCCCATAGAGTTGGTCAAGACAACGTCAGTGTCAAATGACGAATTGACATCATCTGTATGAAAACAAACTTTGACACAAAATTTTGCACAGAATACTTTTTGTTTTTCTCATAGAAATTGCATTTATATTCACACTTTGCAATGACTGTTCATGAATTCCACTCCTTTTATATCAATTTAACACACTCTCTTTGTATTTTTATAATTTAATAATTTGTGTTTTATAGTAATCAACTTATATTTTACGTTTATAATGCAATAACCCCATAAAACATCACTTCCTCCATATAATTGTTTTCACATTGCTCTCCACCAATTGATTTTGACGTTTTAATGAAAGACACAACGAAGTCTCATGAACCATATAAAATTCTCTTATTTTCAGTGGGGAAAAAATTGGGTGCTTTCCGGATTTCAGTTTTACCAAGTTAACTTTGCCGGTGCAAAGTTAACTTGCTCTCATTGGTCAACCGACGATTTTAGTCACATGACATTTTAGGGGAAATGGGTGCCTTCCGCATTTCCGTTTTATCAAGTTAACTTTGCCGGTGCACTGCTCTCATTGGTCAATTGACCATTTTAGTCACGTGACATTTGAGGGGAAATGACTGACGAAACGAGTTGAAAATTTACACATTGGACTTCATCTATGAGTGAAACAGCTGATTTTTCGTTGACTTGTCATGAAGATGTTTTTGATTTCACCAAATATACGTCAATATACGTTTATTTAAGTTTTTAATTACTTTTCTGATAAAGAATTATTATTCTGAATAGATAAAAGTAAATAGAAATCTATATGACTATATGGAAAAGTAAAATTACAAAATAAGTTGCATGTGCAATATAAATAATCAAAAATTAAAAAACCTGTGTGATTTTAAACTTGACCGCTACACCGGCACTACATTCACAAACACGAAATTACAACAATACAAAGACAAAAATAACGCAAATTTTTAGTATGATGCAAAATTCATTTTCGGGGGACTGAGGGTACTTTTTTTTTTGAATAGTTCTATACTTTTGGTCCTACTCAGCCTCAGCGCACATCTGAGTGTGCACTTATTGGCTGCTGTTATTCAATTAAATGATTTACATTCAGAGTTGCCATCGCATCGGTACCATTTGGTAACTCGCTCAGTTTTTATACCCTATACCACAGTGGTATATTAGTTTTAACTCTTAGTTTATAACTTAGATAAATAATTTCGCTAGATATACCGCAAAGTATTTGGATCGACTCAGAATCGCTATCCGACGAAGCAGAACAAGTGTAAACATTTTGAAAATCCACAACCACTTCCTTTTTTGTTTTTTTTTTTTAGAAAAACGTAGTTTTTGGCCAAACCATTAAAAATATTGAAAAATTGTCTGAACAAATATCGAAAAAATTCGAATGGCTATATTAAGTCGGTACAAAGTTTCTTGCCAGCCCACTTTTAAGGTGCGTTTTCATTAAAAAAAAGTTTTTCGGTAAAATTTAAAAATATTCGAAAAATATTTTGTGCAAAATCATTGGCTTTATAACATACATTTTTCGTCCATATATCATTTTAAGCCACGTACAGTCTTTGTTTTGTTTTCATACAAAAACCACCTATGTACCCTACGCCACATGCAGGAGAAAAAAAACGTGTTTTTTGTCGAAACATACAAGATTTTGATAAACTGTCTGAACAATATGTTGTGACAAAATTTAATTTTCTATATTTCATCTCTTTACATTTTGGGGAAATTAATTTTAAGGATGGGATGGGATAGGGTATTAAACGATCCGCAGATCGGATTGTAGCCTTCCGATATGTTTTTCCATGGGAGTCTTTTGAGGAGCTTTTGGTTTGAGAGCTTTAAAAAAAGTTCTTAATGGTAATATTTTTTCCCGATTTTAGCTCATTTGAAATGCATCTTACGGAGACCCTGTAAGAGCTTTTGTTAGAATAGCACCTTTCGAAAAACAAAAGAGTGCGAATGAGAGGCAAACGTTCCCTATCTTCTTTGTACTGGCAATTTATGTTAAACAGAGTACAAACGGTTACTACAATCAACTTCGTTTGCAATCGCATTTATGTTCACACTTTACACACAAATATGTAATCAGTTTGTCACAGATTCAGCATCAAGGCTACCAAAGATTAAATTTTCAGTCTAAAAAATCTTCCAGGGTACCTATTTCTGTATTTTAGCAATTTTGTTTCATGTTTCAATTTATTCAAATGGTAATTCTTTTTTACATACAGACTCAACAATGTAAACAATGTGATAAAGTCAACATAAGTCACCAAAATGTTATAAAAGTGTAGAAAACAAAGTTGTCGCCATAAGTTTCGCAACCGTAAAAATAATTTATTGGTAACTCTGTCTTTTATAAAATATGAAGTTTATGTGAGATGGATTTTTATAATATTTTTTTTTTAAATGTTTTATTGGAATTTAAATTTGTCTCTTGAAAAATAATAACAAAATTAATAATCACAATATTACATTAAAAATTGCTGCTTTAATTGCTAAAGTACCTATTTGTTGACAGATATTCTTATTGTTTGTTCTCCGTGAGATAGGAAATGAATTTATTTAGAAATTTGTTGACATTAGCGCCAGCGACTTCACATACCCTGAGCGAAGCAATGTACAACAAAAATACTGGCGCGGGCGCCTGTCGGTTACAGATTTTTAAACAATTATTTCGATTTCTATTATATAAGTAAGAAATTAAAATTGAAAATAAAATTAATATCTGGAAAATAACTTCGCTCTCTGCGATTCTCATCAATTGGCACAGGATTCCATATGATTGGTAAATTATGTGTTGCCGTCGCTTTGTTAAATACGAAATTGGGGCCACAAATTTATATAATGTGTAAGTCATCGCTGTTGCCATCACTTTGTCCGCAAAATGAAGGATATTTTGGGTAAACGTGTTTCGGGATATCGTTTTCGGAAAAAACGTATTGAAACAAAACGACCCCAACCCCAACTGCCAGCCTACTCGTCGCTTATGAATTCCACATGCCATTCTTTCATCTATATTTTATTTCGATTAAGTTTTTAGCCTCGCACACTTTTAGGGAATATTAGTTTAAAAGACGGGATGAGATGTTATCGCAACTTTTAGCGTTAACGTTTATGAAGTTTATGTGAGATGGATTTTTATAATATTTTTTTTTTAAATGTTTTATTGGAATTTAAATTTGTCTCTTGAAAAATAATAACAAAATTAATAATCACAATATTACATTAAAAATTGCTGCTTTAATTGCTAAAGTACCTATTTGTTGACAGATATTCTTATTGTTTGTTCTCCGTGAGATAGGAAATGAATTTATTTAGAAATTTGTTGACATTAGCGCCAGCGACTTCACATACCCTGAGCGAAGCAATGTACAACAAAAATACTGGAGCGGGCGCCTGTCGGTTACAGATTTTTAAACAATTATTTCGATTTCTATTATATAAGTAAGAAATTAAAATTGAAAATAAAATTAATATCTGGAAAATAACTTCGCTCTCTGCGATTCTCATCAATTGGCACAGGATTCCATATGATTGGTAAATTATGTGTTGCCGTCGCTTTGTTAAATACGAAATTGGGGCCACAAATTTATATAATGTGTAAGTCATCGCTGTTGCCATCACTTTGTCCGCAAAATGAAGGATATTTTGGGTAAACGTGTTTCGGGATATCGTTTTCGGAAAAAACGTATTGAAACAAAACGACCCCAACCCCAACTGCCAGCCTACTCGTCGCTTATGAATTCCACATGCCATTCTTTCATCTATATTTTATTTCGATTAAGTTTTTAGCCTCGCACACTTTTAGGGAATATTAGTTTAAAAGACGGGATGAGATGTTATCGCAACTTTTAGCGTTAACGTTTTTTTGTAAGGACAGGCGATAAGAGGTTTATCAGAGGTGCGCAATAGGATAGTCTGTAGTAAATGCCGCGAACTAAAATCTATAGTCAGATTTTGTCTGTTTGTTTCAAAAAATTCCTCAGCGCTCAAATTAGCACGACAAGCTGAAATATCGGGTTTTTCAACAGGGAAGCTACAAGAGTTGAGTGACAGGGACAGTAAACGACGCCATATTTCTTGCTGCTCTTTTGACTTTTCTTTTAACTAAGGTTTGCCATTTAATGATGGAAAGATATACGATCCAACAACGAGTCGAAATTATTAAAATTTACAACGAAATTCGGAGTTAGTGGCCTCAACGTTAAGAGCGCAACGTCGAATTTATGGTCGTCATAATCGTCCTAGCAGATCAACAACTGAGCGGCTAGTGGAAAAATTTGAATCCACAGGCACAGTACAAAATGTTCCCGTGCCAGTGAGACAAAGAAGTGCCCGTAGTGTCGAGAATATTGCTGCCGCTGAGGCTTCAGTTAAAGAAAGCCCAAATGTGTCTCTCACACGTCGTTCTCAAGCGTTGGGCATCTCTGTGACGTCGTTGTGGCGAATTTTGCGAAAAGATTTTGGCCTACAATCTTACAAGATTAAATTGACGCAAGAACTGAAGCCGCTTGACCACAAGAAGCGTCGTATGTTCGTGAATTGGGCTGAGCAACAACTTGAAAATGATTCGGATTTTCATCGAAAAATCATCTTCAGCGATGAGGCAGCGATGGTTTATGGGGCGGCGGCGTCATTGGCCGTACTTCTTGCGTGATGATCAAGACCGGCACGTAACTGTGAATGGGAATCGCTACCGTTCAATGATAACCGAATATTTTTGGCCCCAATTGGATGATATGGACTTGGAGGATATGTGGTTCCAACAGGACGGCGCCACAAGCCACACAGCGAATGCCACAATCAATTTATTGGAAACCAAGTTTGGAGAACGTGTTATCTCACGAAATGGTCCAGTCGTCCAGCCGCCTCGGTCGTGCGATTTGACGCCGTTAGAATATTTCCTGTGGGGCTACGTCAAGTCTATGGTCTATGCCAACAAGCCAGCGACGATTGATGAACTTCGTACGAATATCGAACGTGAAATTTATGCTTGTAAACCGTTGAAAATTGGGTTTCAGCGTCTGGACTTCTGCAAGCATGCCCGTGGTGGCCATGCAAAAGAAATCGAGTTCCATACATAATGGCATCGAACGTACTTTCACAGGAATAAAGAATTTCATTAAAATGTTTTATGTTTTATTTAAAAAAAACTTTTTTAGCTCTCTTATTGAAAAACCCTTTATAAAGCTGGATATATTTTTGTTAAAATTTCGCTCAGCGTTTCGTTTAGAACCTCGAGTAAAATGAAAACCCAAAATCGTTGGGCCTGCCGAAGAATTAAGTGTCGACAACACTGACACAGATGGAGACAACAAAGAAAACGATTTAAACAAATCAAGTATTGTTGAACGTAACGAACATTTTAAATCACAAATTTGGGTGCTGTTATATTGAAGCTCTTGCAAAATTAAATTTACGACAAAATAGATAATCGAGTTCTACAAATGAATTAATTAATGTTGGTAAAATTTAGCACAACTATAGTTGAGAAAACATCAGGAGATACCATTCCAGAGGACATCTGGCTCATCAGGCCCTAGTTCAAAGGATCATTCAAAGCAAGACTTAATATTGCGAAGTATGCTATGAACGTTGCAAACAATTTACACAAATCAGCAAATACCGATAGTTATGCAAAAGTTGTTGTACAGCAAAAATAGCGGTTAAATGACATCACGAATAACAAAACAACAAAAGAAGAACTGAATTAATTTAAACTAAAGGTATTTAGCAAGAATAAATAATATCGCTATTAGGTAAAGCTAATCGCAGTCAGACATGTTGAGTTTTTGTCTGCATTTCTTCAATACCAATACAGGGGCATTTTTTTTAAATTGAATTTTGGTAAAATTTTAAAGAAATTTAAAAAAAATGTATGGAAATATTTGTGTACTATTGTTATACGTATATTTTCTCAACAGAGCAATATAATCCACGCCCATATTTTAAAGGATTTTTAGGTAAGTATATGCTATATGAAGTCCGAGCAAGCAAACGAAATTATATATATAAAGCTCTTTGTTCATGCCTCCAGTACTAGTAGGTTTGTTCGGATACATTCTTAAGTGTAGCAGAATTAAAATTATAGTGTGAAACCTCATCATCCTTTGCATGATCCACAAAAAGAGACCCTCTGAGCTGTACCGACTACTAGGCATACGTTTCAAAACCGACTATAATATCATATCTGCCTAATTTGTAAACGGCTGAAACCGACTGAAACAACCTGATCGGTTCTCAACAGTGTGGTCTTAAGCCTGGAAGGTCCACAACTAATCAAAGCTTCACACTTCGGCAGATCCTGAAAAAAAACCAGAACCTATTCATCGATTTCGACCGGACGAACTATACCAAGCATCTTCCGTATGTGCAGGATAATGATAGAGCAATCTCGATAAAGAAATCCTTGCTCGTGAATTTTTTTCGAAAAATCTTTGACTATGGATACAAAGATTCAACCAAGAACGTTATGAGTTGAACAACAATATAGACCTGGTCTTAAAAGCTCTTGAAAAAACCTTAATCTGTTCACTAACTCTGAAAATTCATAAAGAAGAGCGGCAACTATATTTTCAATCAGTTTCCCTTAATCGAAATAGTTTTGAGTTTCATAAAATATTACGTTAGAAAAGAAGGAACAGCCCTTTCTTGTGATATTCTTTGTGATTTTAAAACACAAATCTGCCACCGGATAACCTGTATTAATTTTTGGCACACAATGTTGATCTTCTTTTGGGAAGACAAAATAAATTTAAAAAAATGTTACATGTCCAATAATTTTATTAAAAAAGAAAAATCGGAAAATATACATCTATATTCTGGGACTACATTCATACTTAAATTCTAAAAATCGTTCTTCTCCAAAACTTACAATCTACTATACAAAATGACTATTCATACATTTTTTTTATTTAAATTACACGTGTTTTATAAATGTATACATATAAATATATATATATATATATATATTTATATTTTTAACTAAGACAAAATAATTTAATACTAAAACAATAAGCGTTAGTGGCTAATGTGTGTGCGACACCTTTATCCCATCTATTCGGCATGCACTTTGGTTTGGATGCTCTCCTCGTTCGCACTTGACAAAGAGTCAGAGATGAGTTTTTGTTTGTTGCTAGATTGATCACAGACTTGTTCCTGGCAGATAACATCGGTCTTTTTAGTCTTTGGCGTTCGATTGAAGATGAGCTTTTTCAGATTTTGAAAAGGTATATCGAAGAAGAGGGTGAGCAGTGTTGACGCCAGAAATATGCTGATCAATTCGTTTGTATCCGCCTAAAAAAGATTGGAATGGTTTAAAGGTGAAAAGTCAAAAATAAGACAAATTTACAACTTACCATTAAAAAGACAAAATTGTAGTAGTGTTGTGTGTGTCGTCGACGACCAACATTGAAGAAGAACACAGGAAATTGGGTGAGATAGATGGCGTAGGACAGCTTTGTCGCTACTTGGAAGCCCTTCCATGAGAAGAAGTTTGTCATTCGATCTGTAAAAAAACATTTTTAATGTGATGTTGTTTGTGGAGTCTCGAAATGGTTTGTACTTTTGTATCCCATGTGCGAGACAAATACCATCCAACCAAAAAAGAAGCACCACGCTAATGGTGCAAAAGCGGCGTATATCGCTGCATGTGTCGAGTTGTACACGTAGGAAATGTCACCCATATGAGCCGGCCCAAAAAGAGACGCGAAAAGACATAGTATAGCTCCAGTCCAACCTATGGTTAGCTGGAAATTGGTAAGGCTCACACCTTGAAGTTTTCTAAGGCCATAACCCAGGAAGATGCCCATTATATAGACTGTAGATCTGTGTGGTGGAAAGGAGTACATGTAATCTGCTGTCCTAAAGAGCCTTTGGATGCTGTATGAATAAAAAAAAAAAAAAACTGTTAACAAAGAATCACTATAAGAGGTTTAACGTACGTAGTTCCAAAGTACACATAGTTTGAAAGTTCATTTACAACCGTTGTATAGTAGCGAGCGGCGGTTCCAATAATTGCTAATGCCAGTAGGGTAAAGGTTCCCCCTCGTGGCCATTTCCATATGGCAAAGATCATGAGAGGAGCTACAGCAAAGAGCTCGGTATCAATTCCAAGATGATGAGTGTGTGTTAAGCACTAACAAAAATTTATGTTTATAATTGTGAAAGATCTTTAAGTCGACACAATTCTTACCATTTCTCCAAATCCAAAGTAGTTATGGATAAACAGAAGATTTCTCCACCAGTTCTTCTTGCAGATGTCAGAGTGATGTCCAACAACAAGGTTCCACTGTGGACCTGATCCCCACATTGGTAGGATATATGTACAGAATATAATTAGCGCCGCCAGTGGTGGAACGATTCTGAAAAAGGGACACAAGTTTGAATGTTGTCTCTACTAAAGGTTGGCACCCCTCATTTACCTCATAAGCCTGCTAATATATTCATTCTTCAGTCGTACAGGTTGTCCCTTCAAGAGCCTTCCAAACAGTGAGTACGCTGTTAACATTCCACTAAACATAAGGAAAGGATCCGTGTACAGCGATGCAGCTCTTCCAATCACAGTCCAGGGTTTTCCTAAGTTCTGAAAGAAATGCTTTTAGTCACTCTAGAGAAAATTTACTGTGCAAACATACCTCTGCCATTTCGGTCCTGTTATTGAACGTGTTAAAGAAAACGGCTATCGACTTGTGTGACATCAGCAACATGACAGCGTTAAGAAGTCGAATTCCATGGACGGCCTGAATGTCATCCGACGATGCTCTGGTGCTGAAAAGTGATTTTGTATTTTTTTTAAGGGAAAACGCCATCAGCCATTCATCTAGAAACAAAAGAAAAGAAACATAAAAAAGGGCACTTGGAAGCTTATTTGGTGGGTGATTTACTTTTTTTTCCTTCGGCAGATCGTAACTCGTAGATCGTTGATAGGATCGCAATCGAAATTATACATAAAAAGAATTGTCTGCAAATAAAATGTCAGATGTCTTTAAAGCTCAAGGGATATATTTTTGTAACTTACACAGCCCATTTGGTGTTTCGATCCCAGGGAAGACTTTGTTTGACTTGACAAAGTTTCGGATCGACTCGAACTTGGAATGTGATTCCGGTTGACATCGTCATATTTGTTAGATACTCTTTTACGGAGTATTCGACATCCTGCGGCTTACAAGATGATGGTATACATGTTCCCCAGTTGATTAGGTTATAACGTGGAACACGATGGCCAGGCTGGAAGGAAAGAAATAGTGATGTGTGAAGGCTTGTATAAATTTTCAGAATCAGAAAGTGTAGATTTCATTAAAAGGGTCAGCGGTTAGAGCGTTGACATAAACCCGTAGCATTAATAGTATTGGAAATACTTCATGTAGTTATTGATCTCTTACCTCTTGTTGACATACCCTGCGGTCTAGCTAAAGTTTGTTTTTTTTAGTACCCTATGTCAGTGCTGTGCTACGAAAGATTATCTAATTTATCAAACCTCACTGTTTATATAAGTCACCTATTCGGACCTTTGTAGAATATTCCTTCATTTCTCGATTAAAAGCATACCACCACGATCAATGCCAAGATTCAACTGCCCACCAGGAAGAATCTCCTATTTGGACGAAGAATGTCAACAGATTCTCGCACTCAAAAATCAGGCATACAAGGCAATGCTGCAGGTGAAGAGGAGAGCTGCTAAAGAAAATCCTATTGAGCTTTATAAGCAAGGAAGTAGAAAAGAACACCTGAATTTCAGAAAGATGAAAAAAAGAGCAGAAAAGGTACGGAATCGAAAATATTGAGTGGTGCCACTCCAGGATTGGTGTTTTCAAGTATAGTTAACTTTCCGGAGCTGACGTGCTAGTCTGAGAGACATTACAACATGGAAAAACATTTGTTGCATCGTTGTTTTCCAAAATTTGTTATCAGTACCTTTATCTCTTACAAGATGCTGTCTGTCGTAATATCTTGATGCCTGAAACCGTTCCCTAACAGTATGTTGAAGACAAGGAAAGTACACAATTGATCAAATCCTCACACTTTGGCAGATCGTAAGAAAAAATCAGATTCTCAAATCGATATACACCAGCCATTTCAACAACCCAGAAAGCATCCAACAATCACAGCAAAGACAAGCTAGGGGCTGAATTCTGAACATGGGTGGTTTGGGCTATAACGGCAACGTCAACTGGAGACATTAATCATTCCAGAGAGAGATTGCAGAAATTTTTAAAGATATGCAGTAGATTTTATCGATTTCGAATCCATAAAAAAACGTGCTGCTAGTTGAACCTACTGAGGTGCTCAGCGTCTGTAGGCATGTCAATCGAAATATAATGATGGCAAACGATGCAAGTAGAGTATCCAGCTTAGAAAAATCAAAAAGTCTGTTTACAAGAAAAACATCCATCAATTCTTTAAAAAAAAAACAAAAAAAAAGAAAAGTAGACTCTATGAAACAAAATGACAACCTACACCTAGTCCGAGGTAGGCATGGTATTGTAGATAAATAATAACATAAGGTCAAGAGAGTGATAAGGCATCCCTATCACCTCTGGTCAACGAAAAGATAATCATTAATCAGCCTTACTATACCGAAGAACAACAAGGCCGCTGGTTTTGATGGATTACCAGCGTAGTTTCCAAATACCAGATGCCATGGCAATGTTCATGCACCAAATCATTAATCAAGTATGGGACCGAGTCCCATGCCTGGAATATCATCTCCATTCGTCCCATCTACACGAAAGGGGATTTAACTTACTGTGTGAACCTTTTGCAAAACACTTATCATCACGTACCAGAGTGGCTCTATACTTGACACACCGACCATTGCCTATAAAAGCAGTTCATCTGAACTTTTCCAAAGGATCCCAACAAGACGATTTAATTTTCTTGTCAGAATCCGGTACAGTATGGCATTGTCAGATGAGCTTCTTCTACAGTTTATGGTCGGCATAAGCTTGGAGGATACTATCTATAAAAAATCGTTTTAGCTTCTGGGATGTGGAAACAATACCGGCATCAGTGGTCGCTCCCGTAGTAGGTTCCGTTTAAGGAGCATTTACGTCAATTGATGAATCCTGTTCTTTGATTTCAGGTAAATGACAATAAGGAAGATAGATCATCCCTGGGCTTGATAAATATACGGAAATTTATATTTTAAAAATGATTTCGTCCAAATGTAAGCCCTCGCGTTCGTGACATGCATTTAGTGCAGCGGCGCCAGTGAAGTCGTTTTATAGACGTAAACTTTAGATTTGAGATAACCCTACGGGAGAAAGTCCATAAGGATTAAATCAGGACTGCGTGAGAATCAATTTATGTTAAATCTCCTGAATATCAATTTGCTAGGAAAAATGTCACGAACTCGTGGCAAAGACATATTGGCTGTGCGTGACTTTGTTCCGTCCTCCTGGAACCATGTTCTTTGGTTCTTTGGCTATAGCCAGGTACATTTTTTTTTCAATTCAGGCACCAAGAAGACTTTTAATATCCGAACATAAGAAATAAACCAATCAATTGTCAAGAAAAGCCTTTCTCAACCCAGCCGTTCGGATTCGTCATAGAAAATGAGTTCCCGCCATCATGCACTCCAGGCGAATGAAGGAATAACTGATGCTTTCGTTTCGGATTCGCTGCACTCCGTCAGCGGCAGTTATGTTTATTCAGGTGTTTATTCATCCGAAAATACGATGTTGGTAAACGTTGAAAAGAGGATTGACTTCGTAAACCTGTTCATTGGTTTACGAAGTCAATCCTCTGACTTGCGTCCTGCGGCTTTCATTCTTGCTCCAATTGAATTTTATAGGTTGCGGCTTTGGTCATTATGCAAAATATTGCGTAGTTATGATTTATGTTCATTTTAGGGACCATTTACCAATAAAAAGGTTTGAATCATCACGAACAGGCAGATAAACACTACAAATTTTCCACCATTAGATCAACAATGGTCGTTCGGATTTTATAGTGTTACACCGGTCTGGGAGGTATGCATGGTGTATCATTTTAGAGGCAAAAATATTGAATATAGCAAAATCATCTACTCGCTACAGTCGCAAAATCACGGTTTCATTTCGCTCCATCCAGTTAGCTAAACAAATATAAATATTGCCTTGAGACACCTTATACAATCTTCAACCATTCAATAGTAGCAACAATAATCATCTGCAAGCATCATCTAACGGGCTCTTAGAGAGTTATAAAACCGCCTCACCTTTTTTAAAACCATGGTTTCCACTAAGAACACAAGAACAGTTAAAGATATACAACTTAGATTGGGGCCGTTGACCGTCTAATAATTCTAAATGTTGACCTTTTTGCTGGCGGCTTAGAATTCCTAGCCGTGGTGATATGAACACTGCTGTGTCAAAAATTGAAGTTTTTTTTATTTAATAAAGCGCCGCTATGATTATTCAACAACATAAAATATCTGTTGAGAACAATCTAGCTGTTGGCTCACCCGCTAAAGTTCAAAGTTCGTACGTTTCACATTTTTCATATATAACTCATACCGTGTTCATTGAGAATTCCATACCTCAATGTAGTAAGTAATAATCGTGACTTTGGCGGGACTTTCTCAACGTTGATATAACGTTGATGTAAATAACGACTGAACCTCCACAAATTAATTTCCATACGACAAACCGCCAGACGCATACATTATTATCTTTTCTTTTTTTTTAATAAATTTGATTTTACTAAAATATGCAAGAGATATTTATCAGACCGCTATTTGGAGAGTAGCTATACATCAACCACAGCAATTCTCTAGAAGACTCCAGATTCCGTAACCAACAGAGGTATTCAAATTCCAATCCAAAACTAGTTTTAACACTGCAGAAAAAAAAATTGCAAGTCATGAGGGCCAATCTTTTGTGTCATCTGAACGCTAGAGTTCATTGCTCCAAAACATTCCCCCCCCCCATCAACGCAAAAGTCTGGTTGAAAGTTGTGAATTCTTCCATCACGATTATATATTGTTTTGGGCTGTGTTTACAAGATCAAGGGTAGTGTTGTTTACTTACGTCATTGAATTCACTGCGGAATGGACTGTGCGATTGGAGAAGCTTGAAAAACTGCTTCAACTTCTTGGATTTATGAGGTAGCACGGGTTGCGCATACGCTAAGCAGTATTGTCCTTGAAATGAATCAGTGCCCGGTGGACTTTGAATGCCCATGCATTGATCGAAGTCACCATGCTGGTTGATGTTGCCATTGAGGATACCCGATGTCAGCTTGGCCGAGGCATCGTGCACTGTGGATGAAAAAATAGGTACAGGAGGTTGTAATTGTTTGTAAATGATTTGTTTATTAGAAAATATGCAACTTACGAAAAATTTTATTTATGATCTTTGATTATGGCGATCGGTGTGTCACGAGTTTAAGGTAAATGCTGATCGCAGCATGGAATTAAATGTGAATATGTAATCGCATAATAGGTGGACAAATCACCGTTAATTGTTGTTTATATGTTGAATTAATGTTTTTAATTAAAGCTTAAATGAATGTTTTGTTCATTAATTTTTTTGTTTGCTCACGCGACATGATTTATCTTTAATTGTTAATAGCAAAGAATGTTAATTTATTTTTTAACCGCAATTGTACTGGAAGTGTTATTTTATCTTAAGATATGTCTAGGGAAGCAGATGCTATATCATGATATGCATAAAATTAAAACCATTTTCATTGAAGTTTTTGATTTATTTGCAGGCTGCTACAGAGCTGCAAATGGCGAGAGCTACTTTCGAGCTTTAGATTCAAAGAAATATGAAAGAACACCGTTTTTCAGAAAGAAGGGAAAGAGCAAGAAAAGCGTGCGATTGCAGACATGGAAGATTGGCAATCCAGGAAATATCGGGGTTTTCAACAGGGACGCTACAAAGGTTGAGCGACAGGGACAGCAAACGACGCCATATTTCTTGCCGCTCATATGAGATTTCTCTTCAGTGAAGTTTGCCATTTCACGATGGAAACATATACGATCCAACAACGAGTCAAAATTATGAAAATTTACAACCGAAATTCGGAATCAGTGGCCTCAACGTTAAGAGCGCTACGTCCAATTTATGGTCGTCATAATCGTCCTAGCAGATCAACAATTGAGCGTCTAGTGGAAAAATTTGAATCCACAGGCACAGTACAAAATGTTCCCGTGCCAGTGAGATAAAGAAGTTCCCGTAGTGTCGAGAATATTGCTGCCGCTGAGGCTTCAGTTGAAGAAAGCCCAAATGTGTCTCTCACACGTTCTCAAGCGTTAGGCATCTCTGTGACGTCGTTGTGGCGAATTTTGCGAAAATATCTTGGCCTACATCCTTACAAGATTAAATTGACACAAGAACTGAAGCCGCTTGACCACCAGAAGCGTCGTATGTTCGTGCATTGGGCTGAGCAACAACTTGAAAATGATTTGGATTTCTGGCTGAATGGCTTCGTCAATAAACAAAATATGCGGTATTGGTCAGACAGAAATCCACACGTACTCCATGAGTCATCATTGCATCCCGAAAAAATCACGGTTTGGTGTGGTTTATGGGCCGGCGGCGTCATTGGGCCGTACTTCTTTCGTGATGATCAAGACCGGCACGTTACTGTGAATGGGAATCGCTACCGTTCAATGATAACCGAATATTTTTGGCCCCAATTGGATAATATGGACTTGGAGGACATGTGGTTCGAACAGGACGGCGCCACACAGCGAATGCCACAGTCAATTTATTGGAAACCAAGTTTGGAGAACGTGTTATCACACGAAATGGTCCAGTCGCTTGGCCGCCTCGGTCGTGCGATTTGACGCCGTTAGACTATTTCCTGTGGGGCTACGTCAAGTCTATGGTCTATGCCAACAAGCCAGCGACGATTGATGAACTCTGTAGGAATATCGAACGTGAAATTGCAGCAGTATCGGCCGATTTATGCTTGAAAACCGACGAAAATTGGGTGCAGCGTCTGGACATCTGCAAGCGTGCCCGTGGTGGCTATGCAAAAGAAATCGAGTTCCATACATAATGGCATCGAACGTACTTTCACAGGAATACAGAATTTCATTGATATCCAAAACCGTTTTTGTAGCGCTCTTATTGAAAAACCCGATATGTGTGTAAGTTTAACCAAAGTGCTAATCGTCAAAACGAGAAATACAAAGTTCGAACAGAATCCTGTCGGGATGAACAAATATGAAGGAGGAACTCACTTCTGTAATTTACAGTCTGCGGCAATGACGAATAACCTCCCAATGTCAGGAAGAATAAACAATTCCGCGACGAAAGCGGAAACTAAAAACTACCCGACCTAAGTGTAGTGAGGTAAGCAATATCAAAACAAAAGCTTAGCAAGGCCGCTGAAGATGACGGCCTTCCCTGGAACCTAAGCATCATTTTCCCGATCATGAAAAAAGAATTCCCTCGGAACTGCGACAACTAAAGAGGCATAAGTCTCCTCAACATAGCCAATACAAAATCCTATCTGCCGTAATATGTGGACCCCTGAAACCATTTACCAGCTATCGGTCAGCATCTTTCAGTGTCATTTTAGGACAAGATATTCCACAACTGGTCAAATCTTCACAGCAATGCAGCACTTTTGCTGCTGTTAGATTCGATAAACTGTCATCACAGTACACTGTCACAGTCACAGTACAGTAATAAAATCAAGGGAAGGCGCAAAAGCAATGCCTGAATACTAATTACTTGCCACGATTTTGAAATCAATCAGAATACCAAACAGAGTAAATGTTTTTCAAACAATGTGGTATCCAGTTTTGAAATAGATCTTCATTAATGGATCAAAAATTGGAATCGAACTATGCTATTGTTGACTCTGTGAAAAGATCATGAAGACTACTTGAATCTTGTATAGTATTCCCGTAGAGAGCTAAGCCATGCTCGAAGCTGCAAATGTACTAGGGTGCTAGATATACAACACCCAACCATCCAAGGATATCTTCATCTACGTAAATAATCGTAAATCAGAATAAGGGCCAAATAATCTGGGAGCCAGGACAAAGTGTGATATTGATATAATAGGTAACGAAAAAACAGAAGAACTAGCTATTCTAAGATAGCCACAATGTGCTTTACTACCCGACAGCAATAGGTAAGCCCCAGTTTTGCAGGCACGCATCCAGTATTTTGGATGTGTGAACATTCCGATGATCAAACATCGACTCGGACCACTATCTTGTTGCAGCCAAGGTAAGAATGAGTATATCCACCACGCCACAACAATCCAGGAGTACTGTGGAAAAAATTAATGTCGAAAGACTGCAATCGCAAGAGACCGCAAAGACCTTCGCGCAACGCGTATCCCTTAACCTCTCGATTAACACCATACCTCCAGCAACGCTGCCAACAAGCCACTAGATCAGCGGCAACTGATGTGAAGGGTTTCTCGCTCCCACCAACAAGAAACCCCTGGTTTGATGAGGAAGGCCGACATATGCCCGCAGCCAAGAACGAGGCCTTCAAATCGAGGATATAGAGAGACTGTTAGACGGCGACGACGAACAACATTCCGGTGTCAGGCAAAACGAACCATTCAACATTGGCAACGACAGCGAAAACTGCCAACCACCCGACCTGAGTGAAGTGAAGAAAGCAATATCTAAACTCAAGCTTAATAAGGCTGCCGCTTAAGGCTCAAGCTTAATGACGGCCTTCCAGGTGAGCTTTATAAAGCCGGCGGAGATGACTTGGTAAATAACATACCAACTCATAAGCCAAATCTGACTGAAGAATGGAACCTCAGCATCGTTTGCCCGATTCACAAATAAGACCCTCTTAACTGCGCCAACTACAGAGGCATAAGTCTCCTCAACCGTTTACCAACAACCTGATCGGCCTTTATCAGTGTAGTTTAAGGCCAGGAAAGTCCACAACCGATCAAATTTTTTACACTTCGGCATATACCCACCACCTATTCATCGATTTCAAAGCCGAATAAGACAGCATTTATAGACACGAACATCTTGAATTTGATTCTTGAGAAGAATGTGCAAAACTCCAGAGCCAAGAGGCACAATTTTCCTAAATTCGGTGCAACTACTAACATACGCCGACGATACTGACATCATTGGTAGGACTCAACGTTATATCATAGCCACGTTTGTATAGTATAGAGAAGGAACCGGCAAAACTGGGTTTAGCAGTAAATGAGGACAAGACAAACACGAAAGGACACACCATATCGACAAGTTGGACAGAATGTTACCTTTGACAGATATAACTTTGGGGCAGTGCAGGACTTTGTCTATCTCGGCTCCGCTTTAACTCTGACAACAACATCTCGTCAGAAATTAAACAAAGGATTACACTTTCCAACCGCTCTTTCTTCGAGCTATGAAGGCAATTAAGTAGTAAAACATTCACTCGAGCTACTAAGGAAATCCTATATAAGACCCTGATCATCCCAGTCCTGCTCTACGGCGCTAAAGCATGAACCACCTCAAAAGCGGGCAAAGAAATCCTTAGTCGATTAGGGAGGAAAATTCTTCGAAAAATCGGTTTATGGAGACTAAGATTGAACTAATAACTATAAGAGCTGTACTGCGACATGCAGTACAAAAAACTCCGCATTGGACGTTTAAAATAGCTAGCACATGTAAAACTAATGTAGAGCTTCCTCTACATTAGTGGCGCGCACAAGGATTAAGTGGCGCGCACAAGGAGAAATCGATCTCAACCAACTTGGAGTGCGCAACTTGGGGCAGTTAGCCACTTAAGTAAGTAAGTAAGTAGGAGTAAAAGATGATATTGTACACCTGCTTTATAACTGCACTGCGGTAAAAAAAAGCAGTAGAAGAAGATTGCTTGGTAGTCTTCAAAGGTCTACTGAATTTCGATAAAACCCCAATAGTTCAGATCCTCAGCTTATGCAAAGGGTCTTGCTGGAGTGAGCATTTCTTTTTATGCCCCTTTATCACCTTTTCAGGAATGGGTACGGCCAACGCAGGACCATATGAGGGCCAACACCACATAAATCCTAACGGTAAGACTCAGCCAAACAATCTTATACAGGCTCTATTCAACGCTGGTTGTAGCTATAAGGTTCTTGGGTTAAGAGGCATTTTAACGAGTACCTACCCTACAAAGCGTTTTTGATTCAGTTTGAAAGAATGCATAAAATAACCCAAAGCAGTTTCATCACCTAGGTTAGTTTAGCGATTCATTAAAGCTACTAAAATCTGACTCCGTAGATTGACATGACTGGGCATTACCAGTGTCGTTAAATGCAGATAAAACAAATACGATAATATTGTTGCGCAAAGCAAGGTTTCGAATGATAACACGTTTATCTGATTGATTTTTTCTACGTTACGTTACGTGTTTGTGTTTTTTAGGTTAAACAATTTAAGTGGATTTCATTAATATGAAATCACTACGGCAACTACATAAATAATTGCGATAGAAATAAGCTTAAAGTACCCCTTAAGGGCCAATAAGCTAGATTTAGAAAACCTCTTAATGACGAGGTAGATTTAAGCATTTTTGTCTAGTATTAAGTTAATATTTTCTGAGGAAATTGAAATGAATAAAATTGAAAAATAATAATCTCGATTATAAGTTAAACACCATCTGTCAACGATTGCGTTGCTTATTGACATTTACTAAAGTGTCATCCAGTGGATGCATTTAGGACGTGCCCCTCTCTCAGCGATAACGAGTAGTTCATTGTAAGTGATTATAAATTACCCCAGGAGCGTTATCAGGGGAGACTAATTCATGATAAAAGATGGTTACAACCAATTAAGTTCAAAGAGCGCTATTAGAGCGTCATTATACCATGTGACTTTTTGGTAACAACTACTTAAACTATTTAAAAACAATTGTGACAATCGTGCGAATCTTTTATTATCCTATCATATCCCACCGTCAGAATAAACTTCCTAAAAATTGGGTGTGTTTCAAAATGTTTTACAGACGAAATATACATAACCTAAGTATTCACTTTGAATAATTTTGAATTTATTTAAACCGGCATTTATCAAAAACCGACATTTTTAATGCTTGAATTTCTGAAATTTCTGAATTTTTGGTAAAACATTTTTTTTGTAAATCCCTTTTGGTTTGACATCACAGGCATGTGCGTGCCTACATGTAAATCGAAGCTAATAAATCGTGTAAGATGATAGAACTTGAATTTAAGGCTAACTACTAACACTGATATCATAGGTAAAATAACGGGTGGTTACATTTTAAGGGCCGATGTTGAATGTGAACCACACCTTAAATTCAAGTTTTTTTCTGCATTTCATTTGACATTTCTCAATATCGGATTAACTCAATTTGAACTATGGAAAGATACACAACCCAGCAATGCGTTATTCTGGCTTATTATGAAAATGGGCGTTCAAATCAAAATGCCACGATATGCATTTTGATTTGATTTTGGTTGTGATTTTTGATCATGATTTTTTCGTTCAATTTATTCGTCCAAATGTGCGTATAATAGGAAAAATCGTGCAAAAATTTGAGCAAACCAGGGGTGTAGGAGATGTGAATTTTTTTTCCAAAATGAGGCCGGTGAGGTAGTTACTGTGAATGGTGTTCGCTATCCTGATATGATAACGAACTTTTTACTGCCCAAATTGGAATATATGGATGTAAATGATATGTTGTTTCAACAGGACGGTGCCACTTGCCACACAGACAACGAAACAATGACTCTTTTGCGTGACAAATTCAATGGCCGTGTTATTTCACTTGGTGGCGATGTCTATTGGCCGCCAAAATCATGTGACTTGACACCGTTGGACTTCTTTCTTTCGGGTTATTTGAAAGAAATGGTGTACGTCGATAAGCCAGCAATAATTCAGGAGCTAAAGAATTGGATAATTCGGCACATTAATGGCATAGAACCTCAATTATGCCTCAGCGTCATCGAAAATTTGGACCATCGGATGGAGGTGTGCCGCAGAAGTCACGGCGGCCATTTGATCGATATTTTGATCCACACATAATTGAACCATACCAATATTATCATAATAAAAAGTCATGACAATAATTTCCTTAACAATTTGTGTTTTATTCAAAATCAATATCGGCCCTTAAATGTTAACCACCCATTATAACACTGGTGGATACTATCCCTTTGAAATATTAGTAATGCCTATAGGAACTCTCCATCATTTTAGATAACATGCCCAAAATAGAAGCCTTGAACCACTTTCTGTTCGGGAAATTAGCAATAAAGCAGATTGTCTTCCTTCAAATGTAATTTGCCATTAATTTCCGTCTTGAAAAAAAATGCAACCCCTTGGTTCCACAATAACAGGCGCATGTGTGGTTTGTGGCAGTAGACCAGAAATTATATGCTTATACAAGCTTTATACAAGTTTATATGCGTATGGACTGGCTGAAAATATCGGAGCAGCGATTTCTATAAATAGCGCTATTTGCAAAAAGCGATAATTAAATCAAGGTCACATCCACAGGTGAGACTGATGACATAATAAAAACTTTACAATCGTCCAATAGAAACAAAAAAGATAAGAAAATATCCCAGTAGGGATTTGGTAACATGGGACGGTTATGTTCCATCACAGATCAGAACACTCTTCTTAATATGTAGGATTGAAGAAAACTGTCTCGAAGTCACTCTTGATAGCTCTGTGGTGCGGTAGTTATCGGAATGAACTGGCTTGACCCGTTTTTGTATTTAAACAAAAAAGCAGTCAACTTTATTCAAGGCTTAATGTTATGTGCAACATAAAAGTTGGTTTTAAAATGAAGAAAAATAAAAATGGAATTTAAAAAAAGGCTGTTTAAGTGAAGGTTTCTACGAACCTGTCTAGGATTTTACCAGACGCCAGAATTCTATAAAATACTATCGCAACAAGATCATATATGAAGCTTAACAGAGTTGAGAATTTCCTAATGATGGTAATTTGAAAAAAATATTGGCTTGGGAATGATGGATTTCTAAAAATATTTACGACTGGTGGTGTATTTTGGCTCATTATGCCTGTCACCAAATCTGTGCAAACGGTCTGGGCGGTAAACATACATAACTTTTCAATATTCACATACCTACATAGATACAAGATGAGGCACCTTATTTATGAAGATTGTATGTCCTTTTTTACATGAACTTTAAGAATTGTGTGAAGTTGAATGAAAACAGTAATTGCAGACTTCAAAGACAAATCAAATATTATTATTGTGGTCAATACTAATATGTATTCCTGAAAACACCGATTGCACCCTTACCAGGTTAAACTTTGATAAGAGTTTCAAGGTGAAAATCCCAGAAAGATTATCATGGGAGAGTTACGAACCGGTGCCAAATGACTCAATCAATTTTCATACCGTTGGCTCTAAAACAAATGATGGACTGGGTGCTGATGTTTTTTTCCTTCAGGCTAAGTCTCAGCCTATCTTTACGTTTTCCTGATCAATGCAGGTGGAACTCATGGCGATCAAAGAAGCCTTAAAAATAAAATACAAATTTTTGGCGCAACAGGCTCGTTAGTACCCAGGGCCGAGCTTTCTCACAACCATTTATGTGTGAGTGTGTACTTCTTGCACGATGGAGGGACCTCCTGTTTTTTGCCGAATCCGAATGGCGAATTTGAGATAAGCTTTTCTTGACAACTGATACTATTTCCTAGGATGTTTTGCCAGATCATCACGAAGAAGCATTATCGTGGATGAAATAGAATTTAATATCTGCCAATGATATTAAAATTTGTCTCGGACAGCTAAGCGACAGTCTCAACAAATTTAAAGACAACCCTAGATTGCCGATCGTCTCAAAGTATTTACATTCACCTATGCTGGGTACGGGGGAAAAATTAACACATTCCAGGGAACTATAAGGCTGATGAACTTGCGAGACATGAGACTAAACTACCAGTTGTTCTCGAAACGGGTAACCTAAGGTACAGCAAAATATTACTAGCGCAACATGCTAACAGCAAATCAAACCTCAGGTGGAGTCTTGGCACAACCTGTCAAATAACTAAACAAATTTCATCAAAGCCATATTTGAGAAGATCAAAGCGACTAATTTCACTCGATAGAGTAAGAAGAAACAATACTTCCTTTGTAACTTCCCTGCCCTATAAACCAAAAGGAAGCTCCATATTGGAGCATACTATTTTCAAAATCTCAGTGATTTGACAAAAAGGAAATAAAAAGCTTCTTAAGTTTCATCAAAAGCTCGAAATGGTTTTCTCACAGATAACAAGAAGAATGAATAGGATCCTCTTATTAACCACAATGGACCATAAAATTGTCTCAATGTGCTGGCCAACTCGAGAAAAGTGTTTCGTTTTACGTCATATGTATCATATTTTGGGTTCCAAGTTTTCGATGATAGCTACTCAATATAGCCTTAAAATTGTGAACTGATGGTATATAAGTCAAGTGTCAACACAGAAAGCAGAATTTTATCGTAGTTGCCGAGATAGGCAGACTTTGCATTCAGGAATCAGGATACCTACCTATAAATTAAATTTGATAAATAGGCAAAAAAAATACGCAATGAGAGCGAATGCAGAAAAAGTACAAATATATGCTCTATGGGCTTTCGCACACGAGTCTATCAGCCTGTTAAACATAAAGTTCGATAGTTCGGGCGGGTGAGGAGCCCAGTTTAAGAACCACTGGAGAGCAAGTTTTCATCAAAATTAAGCGGTTGAAGAGGTTTAATCTATCGACACATGCATGTGCTTCTGACAGTTGTGATATTTAAAAAAAAGACTACGGCTCATTCTGAGATGTATCTACATTTAATTTATTAACATGAAATGAGTCAACAGAAGCTAAAATGTATTTACACAATTAACACTATTAACATTAGATACATATATTATTTTTATTGCTTACTATATTAATTTCCGCTGATAGTACATTTCAATAAATCACTTTGGAGATCTTAAATTAGATGTGTCATTGTCATTACTTTGTGAGTGGATTGAACGTGTTCTAAGTGTGTCAGACATAACTTGACAAAGCTCGTTAAATGTTAATATATCAAAGATATAAGGTTACAATGTTAATTAATTTTAAAAAATTGAGTCAACATATCGAGAATTAAATAAATATTTTTATAACTGAAATATCATAGACTACCAGCAACCTTCAGCTCTACTGCTGCTCCACTATATTAGCTGCAGTCAATACAGAAAGCATGTTATCCTATTTGCTAAACGCGATGTTTAAAGATATAATTTTGAAAAAAAAACTGAGGATGCTTAGCCATCTGAAATAATCACATTAGCACAACACTACAAACCCAATTTTAATTACAGTCGTGATGCTAGAATATTGCAAGAATACTTTGATTTTAGCAAGAATACTTGTATAAACTAAATTTCCATCATCTCACAAGAGTTGAACAAAATTTGTGTCTTTTTATTGCAATCCTCACCTTTAATATTTGGGATATGTACTTTCAATACAGCGTATTTGAAACATATAGTCTATGCAAACCGTAAGTACGTATGACCCGGTCATGCCATTCTTTTCTGACAATATAGCTATTTTGCTCTTTCGCTCATCGAATCATGATGCTTGTATGTTTGGGAATATGTTTTGAACCCATTTTGCCATTCTATCTGTACTACGCCAACAAATTGTCTGTTGTCTGTTGAGTATGTTGAATTATCGATTTGGATTTTGCTACTTCCGACATCCAAAAAAAGATTTGAAATCTCAGCTACTGATGGATGGGTGTAGGTATTTTTACATGACAAGAGCAGTAGTAGATGTAGGAATAGTAAGTGATGCACCTCACCAGCTTACAATAATATTTCACTTGTAGATATTTCCACGTTCGAGTGCTAATAATATTGTTTGTGCGCGTATTGTGTCCCTATATTCTACAATCAACTGTTGTACAATATTTGCTACTCAAAATATCTTGGAAATATTGATTGTAGGGCTATTGTTAGTGAGTGAGCACTACGTTCCTGTACAAAAAAGAAGCAACAATTACACAAAAAGCTATGGCCAATGTTTCCAATGACAAATAGTTGTCAAAATCAGTGAAATCAAAATTGTTTCCCCGTGCCTCCAGACACGTCTAAGAACGTTTTAAACCCTATCCCATAGGAATATATTAGATTGGACATTAAGTTTGTGACATAGAGAAATAATTTCGATATTGACATTGACATTACAGTACTTCCCACATGATTGCAACGAACTACAGACACATAACATCACTGTCGACTGAGGCCATCTACTGGCACAGAGCAAGACATTAATACAACAGAGGGAGACAGATAGACACATAGAAGGAAAGACCATAAAACATAAACCTACGTAGCACATAGGACGAGACACAGATTTATATTGTCTCATATTATCGCACAGGTGGCCTCAGATAAGCTGTCGATTTTTGTAGAAAAAGAATGCTGCCGAAGCTGTGGCTTGAACCCGCAGCGTTTGGCATAGCAGTCAACAACGCATTCCTCTGAGCCATAGCCACCTGCAATTTCCAAATATATATATCTTAAAGAATATGGATCGACTCAGAATCGCAAGCTGAGGCGATCAAGCCATGTCTGTCTGTCCGTCCGTCTGTCCATTCGACTGTATGTCACTGATTTTCGGGCTAAAATGATGAAATTTTGTATATAGACTCTCTGTAGTGCAAAAGCCTAAGAAACATCTAAATGATTTTTTACTGCCCCTTCTCTCGTGATGAACTGACAAATCATACAAGTAGTATCAATTGTCACGAAAAGCTTATCCCGAATTCGTCGTTCGGAGTCGGCATAAAACAGGTGGTCCCGACATCGTGCAAGAATTACACACGCATTGGTTGTGAGAAGATTCAGCCCTGGGAATATTCACATGAATATTTTGTCAAAGGATCATTATACCCCACGACCACTTTTTGGGGGCGTTTTCTTAAGAAAACGATTTGTATACCTTACCCGATAGCATATGAAATACAAAAACTGCGTATTTTGTCGAACCATACAAAATTTTGATCAACTGTGTGAACAGTATTTCATGAATTTCATTCCATAAAGTTTTTCGCCGCGCCCAATTTTTAGGGATATTCATTTCAAAGATTTGATGGGATGGGATGGGATATTAAACGATTTGCACAGCGGATTGTAGCCTTTTCATACTTTTTTTATGTGCAATTTTCAAACTGTTGTCAGTAATTCCACACATTTTTATACCCTATCGCATAGGGGTATATTAGTTTTGATACATAGTTTGTAACATAGAGAAATAATTGAGCTAGGTATACCTCAACGTATATGGATCGACTCAAAATCGATAGCCGAGTCGATTTAGCCATGTCTGTCCGTCCGTCCGTCCATCCGTACGTCACCAGTTCTTGGGCCTTAAAATTTGAGCTATGATGATGAAATTTGGTACACGTATTTGGTGTAGCTCCCAGCAGAACAAGTGTAAAAAGTTTTTAAATCCACTCACTGCCAAGCCCTCTTTTTAGAAAACAAAGTTTTGCGCCAATCCAATAGAGTTTTTGAAAAGAGTCTCAACATCATATCTAGACAATCTTTATTTCTATATTTCGTCTTGTTTTTGATGGACTTCGAGGGAATAGTATATAAACGCACAATTGACTCAATCAATATTTGATGGTTTAATATTCTAAAGTATATTATTTTTACAAATGTAATTGCATTAAATTCTAACTTACCAATTATTCCCTCCTTGCTTGGGTACGCTCCGTTAAATGAGAAATCGGTCGCGACCGTGAGGTTTTTTTTTTTTATTTGACATATGGGTAAATGGGTGCGTTCAATTTTCTCATTTAATGTGCGTTTACATTAATGCTGGCAAGTTTTAGAATAATGTAATAGATCTACTTTATATTAATTTCATTTTGTAGGTGTTGAAGAAAAATACATCATAATTCAGAATAAAAGAAATATATAAACAAATATTTAATTTAAGCGGTAACATCCCGCCCCCCGTGAATCGATGAATGAGATTCACCCAAAATGTCAAGCTTCGCTAGTTTAGACGCTGGTCTCTTGAGATTGCCTGATGTCGTTTGCACTACGGCGGATCGCACTTGACCATCAGGCGCAGGAAAGACCTTTACTACTTTGCCACGCTTCCACTCACCTCTGCTTTCATTGTCATCGCATATAATTACGAAGTCTCCTACCTGTAGCGGCTGTACCCGTTGATACCACTTTGTTCGTCGCGTAAGCGTAGGAAGATATTCCAAAACCCATCTTCTCCAAAAAGTTTGTTTCAATTGCTGAAGTATATGCCACTGCTTACGTAGACACTTATTTTCATCGACTGCTGACGTTTGAATGTAGTTCGGACACCCCAGTAAAAAATGGTTTGGTGTAAGCGGTTCTGCTTCATCGCTTTCAAGAGGCAGATGAGTTAAAGGACGCGAATTAACCAGGTTCTCTGCTTCAATCAATAGACTTTGTAGAGTTTCTATTTGCGGTGCCTTTTCTTTTAGCGAAAAACATAAAACGCTTTTAACACATCTTACAAGTCGTTCCCATACTCCGCCAGCTGATGGATTTCCTGCCGGATTGAATAGCCACTCAATCCCACGACGCGTACATTCCTTTTCTATCGAGTTCCCGATGACTATCCACTCTTCCTTGCTGGCACCGACAAAGTTTGTGCCACAGTCGCTCCTAAGACGCACTGGAGTTCCTCGCCGGTTAACAAAGTTTCTCAAACATAAAATAGCTGCATCACTGGATAGATCTCTAGCGACTTCCAAATGAATCGCGCGCACCGAAAGGCAGGTAAATATTGCGACCCACCTTTTTTCTCGACGTCGTCCAATTGTTATCTGGAAAGGCCCAATATAGTCCACCCCCGTATACGAGAAAGGACGAACGTATGGTATGAGTCTATCACTAGGCAATTGGCCCATTAGCGGTGGTACTGGAACTGCTGATCGATTTTTGCAAATTTGGCAAGATAATTTGGCACTTCTAACTAGTCGACGAATGCTAGGAATCCAAAACTTAGCACGAATTGCACAAACAATGGCTTCTTGATTTTGGTGTCGATACATTTCGTGGTAGTATCGAACTAATAATTTGGAGAACATATGATATTTAGGCAGAATTATTGGCCTCTTTGTATTGTATGGGAGGCAGGTGGCATTGTCTAAACGTCCACCCAATCGTAAGATATTGCCTTCACCAAGCACTGGTGTTAATTTAAAAAGAACACTTGTTTTTGGAACCGCCCGTTTTAATAAAAGGAGACGCATCTCGTTTGGATAGGCAGCTTCCTGAACCAAACGGCACAATAGTACTTCTGCTTGCCTTAGTTCATTAACCGAGAGTGACATTGTCAACGATGTTACTTCAGGTGTGTCTTTAATTTTCCTCAACTCTTTGAATTTTTGAACAGCTCTTTTCATCCAACACACTACTTTCAGCAAATTGTAGTAACAAGAGAAATTTTCAAAGCGAATTATTGATGATTCCTGCGCAACTGATAAAATAAAATGCTGACGCCTTTCAACTGTTTGCTCGTGAGCTTTGATATCGTCTGGTAGTTTTGGCCAATTCTTCTCCGGACCCTTTAGAAATGATGGACCGGTAATCCACGCCGACTTTGTTGACGCCCCTAACACTGTCTGCGGCCTTGTTGCATCATCAGCTGGGTTTTGTTTCCCTGGTACCCATTTCCAATTTTTGACGTCGGACCCGTCTAATATTTCGGCGATCCGATGAGCAACAAATTGTTTATAGCAGCGACTATCAGATCTGATCCAGTGAATAACCGTTTTAGAATCTGACCACAAAGTTATTTGACTTGGCTTGACTTCATGACTATTAACTATAGCGTCTTTCAATCGAACCCCTAATACAGCAGCTTGAAGTTCAAGTCTTGGTATAGAGAGAGCTTTTAACGGGCTGCACCTAGTCTTTCCCATAACGTAATGTAAACTCACATCGTTGTTAGAGGTAACTCGCCAATACCCTACTGCGGAAAATGCGACTTCGCTTGCGTCGACAAATATGTGTAGTTGAACGTCTGCATCCGTATTGGTAAAATGTAAATGGTAACATCTAGGTATTTTAAATTCCTTAACGCTTTCAAGTTGCTTATACCATTTATACCATTTCGTATAAATATCTTCTGGTATTAATTCATTCCATCCGACATTTGCTTTCCATAGCTTTTGTATTAGGAGTTTAGACATTATAGTCACGTTAGCCAAAAACCCAAACGGATCAAATATCGACATAGTGATGCTCAATACTTGACTCTTAGTTGGTCGTACTGTTCCGTTAAGTACCGCTTCAGGCATCCTACCAAACTTCAATACAAAACAAAACATATCCGACTTTGAATCCCAATACATTCCAAGTATTTTTTCAGTGCATAAATCGCGTTGGCAAATGTTTTTTATATCTGGCAATGTTGTGTCGATCGATTTGTTACTTAATGCTTCAAGCAGTTCAAATGAATTTGAAACGAAATCTCGTATTTCGAATCCAGCATGGCTATGAATCGTTCGTATGTTCTTCACCACTTCAATCGCATCCTCCACCCTATCGAAGCTATCTACGTAGTCATCGACGTAGTGACAGTCGACAATGGCTCTAACAGCTCGTGGGTGTGTGTCTTTATACGCACTCGCATTTAAATTTTTTATGTATTGGGCTGAACACGGCGAACTTTTAGATCCAAATATCATTGCACTCATGACGTACATGTCTGGGCTTCGTGACCTATCACCATCCCTCCATAAAAATCTTTGGGCATTCTGATCTTCTTTCTTTATGTTTACGCGAAGAAACATTTCTCGTATATCTCCACATACTCCTATTTTTCTTTGCCTAAAACCAAACAAAATTGATAATAGCGACTTTGGTTGATATGCATCGGGGCCTTTCAATAGCATTGAATTAAGCGACATTCCATTTGCTTCAGCGGCGGCATCGAAAACCAAACGCAACTTGTTACCTTTATTTATATTGCAGACCGCAAAATGAGGAAGGTACCAAGTACGATTCGTACAAGCAATTTCTTCTGGCAATAACTTCCTTGCATAACTCTTATCTATGTACTCTTTCACCTTTGATTTGTACCACTGGGCAAATTCGGAATTCTTAAACATTTTGTCTTCTACTGTACAAAGTCGCTTCAAAGCCATGCTGTAACTCTCGCTAAATGTTACGTTCTCGGTTTTCCATAAGAGTCCAGTTTCATACTGACTGTTCACTTTCTTAGTGGTTTCTTTTAATATAATCTCTGCCCTTTTATCATGCTCAGAAACGACTAGCTTAGAAGGCCTGATTTCAAAATTGTCCATCGTGAAATATTCTGCAACTTGCCTATGCAAATTATCCAGCTCACTTTCTTCCAGATCGATATAACTAACAACGGCATCTGAATAGCTATCCTCATTTGACCCGAACAAAGTCCATCCTAGCTTTGTATTGTGTACTGCAAATCCGTTATCGATATTCAAAATATCTGTTGGCCTGGTCAAATTTGTGTGCGGTACACCAATTAGAATCTGAGGAATAGCATCGACATAATCTTCTATTAATATTTTTCCTAGCTCTGCATATTGTTTTTTAAACTCCTTTAAATTTAAAGTTTGAGATGGCAATAATAAATTCTTAGTGGTACGAACATCTCTCATCTGGTATTTAATTGCGTTGTTATACACCCCTGCTATTTCTAGGTCAACATGCTGAGATAATTCACTTGTCGTTTGATCAGCAATCCACCTAAGCGACAGCAAATCTGACGCACCTCTCACCCCAATTGTTTGAGCTACCCTCTCCTCGATCAATGATACTTTTGCCCCTTCATCGATAAATGCAATAACTACACAAGATCCCAGTGGACCACTCAACTGCACAGGCAGAAACTTGAAAAGGGTTTTTTTGTTTGTGTGTTTGTTCTCGATTGCACTAACCACTGTATTCTCATTTATATTTTCTTGCGACGGCCCGTCGCTATCACCAACGCTATTGACAGTAGCAACCGCAGCAGAGTTCGATTTCGAGTTCATATTTATTTGTTTTCCTCCGTTGGATGGTGCGAGAGAATTATTATTTAAGGGTGCGACAAATTTTCGTTCACTATTGTCATGAAGGAGACGGTTATGATTCTTGCGACAGGCAGATATACCACACTCTCGGCGGTACGGACATTTGGCTACAACATGACCCGAGCGCAGGCAACAAAAACATATGCGGTTTGTTTTGACTAATTTCCACCGTTCATCAGTAGTAGAGCTTCTGAATGCGGAACACTGATACAGATGATGGTCGGCTGAACAAGCGGTACATTTCAGTTTTGTTCGCTGTTCCCCCGTGACAGCGCAGACAACGTTTACGTGTCTGGATCTTTTTTCGTTTGTGGTAGGCAAGGCACTAATACTACTCGTTGTGATTTCAGTTGCGATAGCGATATAGGTCGCCACTTGCTTCAGCCAATTGTTGAATTCACGAATTGACGGGTACAATGGCATGATTGAAATAGTATGTCGAGCCCATTCTTCCCTTTTATTCAAAGGCAACTTGCTCACCAATTCGTCAAGCAATGTTGGATTGGACAGATGAGCCGATGCCGATACGTTTTCCAAAAATACTGTCAAGTTTGAAACCATAACGCTGTAATTAATGACTTCATTGATTCTGGATTCGTGAATCATTGGAAAGGACTTAACCTTAGCTAATTGGCTTCGTATTAGAAGCTCTGGGCGACCGTAATGGAATTCAAGGGTGCTCATAATTGCACCAATACTATTGGGGTGAATGAGAAGCGCTTCAACCATTCGTTTGGCATCTCCCCTGAGAGCCTTTTGAAGACGAGAAAGATTCTCCAAATCAGTGTATCCATGGGCGGCTGAAGTTTCTTTGAAGGCGACGAAAAACATTGGCCATTGTTCTGGCTGGCCGGAGAACTCAGGTAAATCTTGGCATTTGCGAATTGGTTTGTATAAAGGGCTTGGTGGTATAGTAGTGGGTAAGTGTACAGGCAGAGAATTCGCGAAATTATGCGGATCGTAAGCAAAGGTGGCATTGGAAGTAGAAAAAGTATTGTTGTACATACCTGGCAAATATGTGCTAACTTGTCCCTGTGCACATGTGGTCTTGTACGGCGGTGCGTATTGGAAATGATGCGGCGATGACAATGAAGCATCGATATTGAAGGCGGTGGCTGCTGTTGTTACTGGTGCGGCGGCTGTTGGGGCAATAGATGAAGAGCTGATGACATGAAATGCATTGCAAATGATGTTGATGCACGGATGGCAGATGCTGAAGTTGCTGTAGTACACGTGGCGATGGCTTTAGAACTGGTGGCGGCGATGAAGATATTGTTGGCGGCGGCGTTGATGGTGTTGCTAGCGGCATTGGTGCTGGCGTCGTTGATGGTGTTTCTAGCGGCATTGGTGCTGGCTTCGTTGATGGTGTTTAGTTGTTGTTGCAGTTTCTTTCTCTCCTCTTCTGAGGCAGCGAAAGACAATTGCAAATCGGCGATTTGCTTGCTTAGTTTGGCTATGGTGAGTACATAGCCGGGCTCTCCATTCCGAACAACTGGCTGTGACGCAGGTGGAGGCGATGGCGAAGGCGATGATAAAGGCGAGGACATTGCATTGTCTACCTGCTCCAACATTTTGGCTTTGCTTCTCGTGATGCGGCCTTGCATCAATTCCTCGTGGTCGATGATAAATTGCCAATATGGCACAAGATGGCGGTCCACGTCAAGAAAATCAATTTTTAATTGAATATTAAAGATGTTTTTGATGGACTTCGAGGGAATAGTATATAAACGCACAATTGACTCAATCAATATTTGATGGTTTAATATTCTAAAGTATATTATTTTTACAAATGTAATTGCATTAAATTCTAACTTACCAATTATTCCCTCCTTGCTTGGGTACGCTCCGTTAAATGAGAAATCGGTCGCGACCGTGAGGTTTTTTTTTTTTATTTGACATATGGGTAAATGGGTGCGTTCAATTTTCTCATTTAATGTGCGTTTACATTAATGCTGGCAAGTTTTAGAATAATGTAATAGATCTACTTTATATTAATTTCATTTTGTAGGTGTTGAAGAAAAATACATCATAATTCAGAATAAAAGAAATATATAAACAAATATTTAATTTAAGCGGTAACACGTCTATACAAAGTTTTTTGCCACGCCCACTTTTTTGGGGCGTTTTTCGTAAAAAAAAACTTTCTGCGGTAAAATTTTAAACTTTCGAAAAAAAAATTGGTGCAAATTGATTTGATAATGTAAACATTTCTTCCAAATATCATTTTTACCCACGCCCACTTTTTGGAGGCGTTTTCATACAAAAACCCATTGTATACCCTACGCCATAGCATATGCAGGAGAAAAACGTTTTTTTTTGTCGAGCCGTTAGAGACTTTAAAAAAGTGCCTTTAGAACATATCTAGACAATTATGATTTCTATATTTTGCTTATACAAAGTTTTTTGCCCTGCCCACTTTTTGAGGGCGTTTCCAGTAAAAAAACGTTTTTCGTTAAAATTTTTAATATTTCGAAAAAAAATGTTGATGCAAATAATTTTGGAAATATAAACATTTCTTCTATATGTCATTTTAACCCATGCCCACTTTTTGGAGGCGTTTTAATACAAAACACATTTCTATACATTATGTTCATAGCATAACCAGGCGAAAAACGATGTTTTGTCGAACCATAAATGATTTAGATAAACTGTCTGAACAATATGTTCTTACAATGACATTTTCTATATTTCATCGCCAAAAAGCCGACATTTTGAGGATATTTGTTTTAAGGATGGGATGGGATAGGGTATAAGACGATCCACACAGTGGATTGTAGCCTTCTCGTATGTTTTTCTGATTCAATTAAAGTACATTATTACATGCTATTGGATAAATAATTAATAATTCGATCAAGGCGTCAACAATCGGGCTAATATTTGTTGATTTTATTTTATTGGTTTTAAGCAAACATATACTAAAAATAGTAATAATTTTGAGTCATTTAAAAATAATTTGCTAATAACTTCACTGCATCACCACTGAAGGGATATCTACCAGATCCACATAATATGTGGATAATAATGTTATGAGAAAACATATCCATATACATAAAACATATATGTATCTAAAAAAATCGCACCGTTATTAGAAATAATCGAAATACTTTCACGCCAGCACCATCTATCGGGTGGATTCATAAATACATATTTCGTTGACCAATTTCTCGGTTATAGGCACTTTAGAAAATGGCTGATATCTTAAGAACCAAGAATCAGTTCTTATAACCAAAGGGTTTTTCAATAAGAGCGCTACAAAAGTTTTTTTTTTTAAATATAACCAAAACGGTTTTGGATATCAATGAAATTCTTTATTCCTGTGAAAGTACGTTCGATGCCATTACGTATGGAACTCGATTTCTTTTGCATGGCCACCACGGGTACGCTTGCAGAAGTCCAGACGCTGAATTTCACGTTCGATATTCGTACGAAGTTCATCAATCGTCGCTGGCTTGTTGGCATAGACTATAGACTTGACGTAGCCCCACAGGAAATAGTCAAACGTCGTCAAATCGCACGACCGAGGCGGCCAAGCGACTGGACCATTTCGTGAGATAACACGTTCTCCAAACTTGGTTTCCAATAAATTGACTGTGGCATTCGCTGTGTGGCTTGTGGCGCCGTCCTGTTGGAACCACATGTCCTCCAAATCCATATCATCCAATTGGGGCCAAAAATATTCGGTTATCATTGAACGGTAGCGATTCCCATTCACAGTAAGGTGCCGGTCTTGATCATCACGGAAGAAGTACGGCCCAATGACGCCGCCGGCCCATAAACCACACCAAACCGTAATTTTTTCGGGATGCAATGATGACTCATGGAGTACGTGTGGATTGCTGCCTGACCAATACCGCATATTTTGTTTATTGACGAAGCCATTCAGCCAGAAATCCGAATCATTTTCAAGTTGGTGCTCAGCTCAATTAACGAACATACGACGCTTCTGGTGGTCAAGCGGGTTCAGTTCTTGTGTCAATTTAATCTTGTAAGGATGTATGCCAAGATCTTTTCGCAAAATTCGCCACAACGACGTCACAGAGATGCCCAACACATTTGGGCTTTCTTCAACTGAAGCCTCAGCGGCAGCAATATTCTCGACACTACGGGCACTTCTTTGTCTCACTGGTACGGCAACATTTTGTACTGTGCCTGTGGATTCAAATTTTTCCACTAGACGCTCAATTGTTGATCTGCTAGGACGATTATGACGACCATAAATTGGACGTAGCGCTCTTAACGTTGAGGCCACTGACTCCGAATTTCTGTTGTAAATTTTAATAATTTCGACTCGTTTTTGGATCGTATATCTTTCCATCATGAAATGGTAAACCTTACTGAAGAGAAATGTTAAAAGAGCGGCAAGAAATATGGCGTCGTTTGTTGTTTCTGTCACTCAACCTTTGTAGCGTCAATATTTAAAAACCCTATACTTGAGCGTATGATGGATGAATTTTGACGTTTTATTTTCAAAAATTCTTCTTGTATACATGTACAGAGTGAATTTGCAAACTTTTCATTAATAAAATAAACTTGGGCTCTCGGGTCAAGAATAACCATACCCAATTAAAAACCTCTTGCTGATTCCTTGACCAGATCAGTGCTGTGCCCAAAAATTATTTGCGCTTTAGTGGCACTAGTGTGATAAAGGCCATGTAGACGGTAATACTTTAGTTCTAAAAGTGCTGTCGGTAGGGCCATATTGTTGAAGCTACATTTGTCAAATTGACTGTCATTAATTCAGGATGTTTTGTCAAATCACCATGGACGGGCACAGAATTTAACAACACGTGGAAATGATAAAATTATTTTCTCCAAAGGGTAGTTCTGTTCGGGCAATAGATTTTCGCATAATTCGCTATGTGGTGGATAAGTATTTGAGTCAACGACACGCAAAATCTACCGAAAACTCGCCGCTGTTCGTGAGAGTGTGCAGAAGAATACGAGGCAGTAGATTTTGCGTGCTAACAAGAACCTCAAACTTTCGCAGACAACTTAAACTTTAACTGACCCAGGAACTGAATGTAAACGACGATATGCAACGACGCGCTTTCGCTGAATGGGCTCTGGAGAAATGAAAACTGACATCAATTTTCATCTAAAAATCAACTTAAGTGATGAGGCTCATTTTTGCATAAATTGTCCAAATCGGGAATTTGGGATAATGAAGCTGAAGAAGCCTGGTTTTCTGAAATGCTTCTTTAGCCTTTAAACTTTCTTTGGTTTTCTGCTAAAAATAATGTTGGTAATTTTTTGGTCAATAAGTTTTTTCTTTCTACACAAATTAATATAACGACTTAAATAGAATCCGTCTACTTCATTTTCAATTTCCTTTTTTTTGCACATTACTCCAAACAAGTTCTTTTAAGACACATTCACCAATGTTCTAAATTAGTAGTTATATAAATACATCCACGCTCCATTAGGCACAGTCAACCAGTGCCCCAGACTACCTGTTTATCTGCCATTCACCATCCCTGACTCTATGCGATTCAATAACTTTTTGCACCTCGAACTTTGCCAAAGCAAAACAAATCCAAATCCAGGGCAGGTCCCTCCACTAAAAAAGTGTATGTCCAAGCTTGTAAGCCAATAATGGCCTTGATAGTGATACTATCGTACACTCACGTACACAGAATAACGAGTTTTTAGAGTTCCCTCCTCCGAGTTCGACTTCTCAAGCGGCCAGAACCAGCAGCATTCTGTCTAACAACTTGACGATGAAATTACTCGCAGATCAACCAGAATGCACGCAAACTCTGAAGTAGGTAAAGTTCGGCAAATGTCCTTGAAATACTGTGCACAAATGTGCACATACACACAACTTCTATGACGTGCCCGCTGTAAATATGCATCACAGCCGTTGCGTTGATGTTGAAGACGGGACTAGTGGTGGTAGATGTAGCGCGCACGCGGTACTGCCAAAATCATGCCAAAGTCATTATCGTTTCGTTATGCTGTACGCGGTACATATGTTAACTTGGAGCCGGTTTCTGGTGATGCTATTGTTGTTGGCCGCCAGACTTCTCGCACATTGCAAGGTTCAAAACTATGGATTGCATGCTAGCGATTGATGCTTACACTCGGATCGGAGAAGTACTAGGTTTGGATGTGAGAGTGCAAGATTGCACTTGAGATATTGCGCAATCCACCTTTGTGGTTCAGATAGATTGTTAAGTTAGTTGCAAGCACGAGTACATAGTACGATCTTGGTAATGATGCGTGATTTGCTGGTAATTTGTTTTAATTTCTGCGGCTTATGAGGTAACTTTTATGGCTTCAAGATGAACCTAGCAACTTCTCATATGTATTGTTTGATGAACCTTTTCTGTGTTCGATTTTGGTTTTGTTGAGGAAGATACAAAGCATGCATACTTTAAACTGTAATTTGTAAAATAGGAGCAGTTTGACATAATGAATGCAGTTTTCAAGCGGTCCGGACTAATGGAGGTTTGTAGGTATATGGTGGAATGTTGTGAAGGATCACATTGAATTTGATATTAAGGATAGAGAAATTACATTAATGATCGTTGCTTTCATCCACTTCGAATCCATAAATCAATAATCTGGTGATCTACAGGTGATCGAACCGTCATCTAAATCAACCAGAAGGTCATAAATGAGAGTCACGCATCCAATATCCTGGATGTATCTACATGCCATTTTCCTGTCGGAACTTAATTCAGAGGTCGGCGAAGAAGAAGAAGAAAAAATCAAAAGAAAATCCCGTATACGCGGCAAGAAAAACATCCAACCGAAAAGAAAATCGACCACTGGCAGCTGACTTAAGAGTGCAAAATAACAATAACAAGCTAGAGCAAGGAAGGCGTGTGTTTCCTTCTATGCTTGCACTAAAACCTTCGGGAAAAAGTGGGGACTTTAACCAAAGATGAGCTTGTGGATGTACACAGCAGTGGTAGGTCCAAATTCTCATATACGACTCACTAGTATGTATGCCCGCAGTGAGTAAAGTCTGCAACCTAAAAAAAATTAAAAAAGCTGCAAAGAACAGGCAGTTGGTCGGCACCAACGGATGCCCTTACTGTGCTATTGCATGTCTTGCCTCTCGACCTACACATTAAAGATACCGGACTCGTTACCAAACGCTATGTTCACGTTTCCAACAGACTACAGAACACCTATACAAAGCTTCAAGAAAGGTTTCCACGTAGGATTTCCTACCAGAGGTCAGTGGAATTGAAACGAAGTAGTAAGAGATTTCGACACGGTCGTCTACACCGACGGATCTAAGATGAATTGTTGTTTGGGGTCCGGAGTCTACTCGGAATCACCGAAAATATCAGTTTCATATCGCCTACCGGATTTTGTCAGCGTATTTCAGGCGGAACTACTGGCTATCCGAGAGGCTTGTACATTCTAGGGCCATGACCATACGGAAAAGTAAGATATTGCTATTCTCATAGAAAGCTAAGCGGCCATAAAGGCTATCAACTTGGCTACCATATCCTCCAAACTGCTACAGGAATTCCGCAACAAAGAGTTCTTGTGTCCATTAGTATCCAAGAACTGCAAATTTCGTTCGCTTACGTATCTTAAGAGGTCGAAGTCGTCGTCGTCGTCGTCAGAAATGAAGATTTCACCACATTCAAAGAATGTCATCATTTTCCATACTCAGCACACGCGAATGCCAACCAGAGCTCTTACCATCTGAACATAATATTAACAGCATTTTAGGGTTACTTTAGATAGGAAAATACTTTTTTGACTCTCAACGAATAAATGCATAAGCAAATAAGTCAAAAATAAAATAAGTCAGAAGGTAAACGTCTGAGCTAATTAGACCTTTCTGCACTACTCAATTGTTTCATAGTGATATCTAGCTCAAGAGCAAAACAATCGACCTAGACCAGTTGACATTTAAACGCTTTTAAATCGAGATCAAAAATCACAGCCATTAAACTCCTGTTTTAATTATTCTCTCACAATCACAAATTTAGAGATTATATCATTACCTTGTAACATTACCGACCTCTTGCACGTAGCATTATAATTTTGTCATAAAAAAAAAACAAAAAACAAATAAATTTCCCAACTACCAACATTATTTGCAAAACTTAGCCACTGCTTGTCCATGAAATCGATACGAGTTCAAATATTTAGACTATCAGTCCATCTAACCATTAATCATACACATGCAAATTGTTAGCTGACTTACGACGATGCATACCCCACATAGATACACAAAGAAATGGTGTAATTAACGTTCAGGTAATTAATATGCCTCAAGAGCGCTACCCCTGACGGATAAATTGTGCAACAATATTTCGGATTTGCACCACACCATTCAAAGAAGCTTTGTTTACTTTACTCACTTTTCATGGCCCAAAGTTCAAAATTTTGCAGTCCCTCGAGGAATAGTCGTGTATGCCTTCGACATTCCGCTGACGCCGACGGACGAATTGACGCATCCATGGGTTTCGAAAAATCCATAAACCTTTTGCCAATCATTCTGATGTACTCTGTAAATAAAATAAGGAAAAATAAACATTAAATTCAAATAAAAAAGAATAATAATAATAATAAAGTTATACGCTAGTTTGACGTAAAAAAGTCTCCAACCTAGAATTTCAGTTTCATTCATGACAGCAGCAGCATACGCATTTCAGATTTCTTATGACAGATAAAATGAGGAAGCCGCAAAGCTTTTCCCAACGTCAACTTTTGACAGTCCGAGCACGTGCCCACACACTTGACAGATGAACAGATTCGGAGAAGGACTCCCAATTCGGTAGACTCGCCCATAGATTATGAAAAAAAAAATGTTTGCATACATTGTGTTGTGAGGTTTGCTTTGTACATGTATCCGGGCGGAATAAATTTATTACCTTAGCTAAGGTAGAATGTTTTGCTACTTCATTACGCATGCTGTTGCAAATATTAATGGTGATAATTTTACTTAGCTTATTTGCGGCTTATGGGAATTTTATTAGGTCTGACGTAAGAACGATGTGATCGAAGTTCGATTTGATGACCAAAAAAATATGTCATACGTGATTCAATTTTAAGAGTATGCGACGAATTTAGGATTGGGAAACATAATTTTCTTGGCTCGATTGACTTTCAATTTGGCACATGGTTTTGTGTAGAATTTGAAATTTAATGATCAATCATTTTTAGTGAGCATGAGTATATGATCATCTGGCATAGTAGAAATAGAAAAGTCATGAAATTTTTGATAGATCACTAAAAAGTTGTTCGATCAAATAAAAAGCTGAATAAGATAAGGCACTCCTCAAACAGAAGCCACATATTCGGGTGTGTGACTACATCTAGGGACAGCAATCATTTAATAAACAAATTTTTAAGATGAAATAAAGTTTTGTACATGATTTTAGAATCCTATTGAGTATCTAGTGAATTAGTTAGTCTTATTGAAAACAAGATTACAAAAATGTACATAAAGTGGGTTAGGTACTTGTGAAAAGACTCGGCTACTAGACTCCAAGGGGCTGGCACTAAATCTTTTAGTCTCAGACTTTTGTGTTTACACTGGGTAGGACTAAGTGCATACAAAACGACGTGACATCTACATTTCATTGGGCACTTCTTGCATTGCTTTGAAATGTCAAATTTTGTAGTGTACTTTCGAAGTGGAGAGATAAATTATTGTAATGGTGTTTTCAAAATATCAGACTCAACTTAAAAAAAATAGAAATAAATTTTCAAGGACTAAATTTGCAGCAGAAGAAGAACAAATGGAAATGCGATTTCATAACCTAGTTTGTGGCAAAGTAAAAAAATGCTCGCTATTATACCAGTTCCGTTAAATATATGGTGGCAAGATAAGATAAAAAGATTATTTTAGTCCAGGTCATCCTTAAAGGACTGACATACAAAATTTGTTTTTGTTCGATATGTTTTCAACGTTAAAAATTACACTATGTGTAGGCTTATTCCGGGTTATATTGCACGGTGTAAACGTAGCCAATTATATTCGACACTTTTAACTGCTAAAGTGGCGTCTATTTATTTTCGTCTTTGTCGAGACCATGCTTATTTCTCCTCCCATCTGGTCTCATCTGCATACAAACTAATATGAACATTCTCTAGTTTGGCGGTTGTGTTTTGGGCCAACTCACGTCAGCAACCTCGAAAAGGCGTTCGTGTCTGTACATCCAATTTGAACGCCCTAAACTGCTATAAAGCAGACATTATTGCCATCCAGGAAATACAATGGAATGAGCCGGGTGAATGAGGATGAAATACTGCGACAAATTCTTCGGATCTAGCTATAGTCAACAAAATCAGTGACAATTCTGATATGGATTTGTTTTTAAGTGTCAGACTTATGTAGGAAGTCTTATAAGACATACGAGAACGCTTTAGAAAATCCGCATTAAGGCCAAATTCACGAACATAAACCATAATGCACTCACGCTACGATCATATTATAGACAAAAGGTACAGATTTAGTATTTGGAAGTCCAAACATTTCGAGTGGCTAAAATCGGCTCAGACCTAGCTACCCACCTAATTGCATCAAGGTTGCAAGGTAAGGTAAGGTAATAATGCTGATATCCACTATACCACAATAAATGCGGAATACGGAGATAATGTTGAAAGACTGCAAGGAAACTTATCCATTAAACTTTTGGGAACATCCGCATTAAGGCCAAATTCACGAACATAAACCATACATGCGTTCACGCTACGATCACATTGCGATAGACTACAGGTACGGATTTACTATTTGGAAGTCCAAATATTTCGAGTAGCTGAAATCGGCTCGGACCACTACCTTGTTTCAGGCAAGGTAATAATGCTGACATCCAGCATGCCACAATAATTTTTTTTCCTTGGGCTGGTGGACATCTCAAAAGACACGATGAGCACGTGCCCAAAGTAGTGTGGGAATTTAACCCACTAAAACCCCAACTTTTTGTATTTTATATTGCAACTAAGTAAACGACTTATCTAGCAATTTTTTTATGACGAGTAATGAATGTTTGGCTGGTAACTTTCCTTTGAGAGTTCCTGCTTTTTCTAAATCTAAGGGCTTAGTTCTTTGAAGACGCCGCAATGAATTTGTTTCGTCAAGAATTCGGGGGACCGTTGTGTTAACGTGTTGCTATAAACGTTTTTTATGTTTGCGTGCAAAATTTTTTGTTTCATCTTTATATGTAGATCTTCATTCCTTACCACGGCACAATGACGAATGATCTTAACATTTTGTTTTCAAAAGTTAGTAAAATACATATTTAGATTCGCACCAGTGTACAACCCCGAATTGTGTACCATATGTCCAAACCTTGTTATCAATTTTTTATTTTGCATCAAGTGTCATTCCAAAATATTTCACTTCATTTTCCAAAGGGACTCGAACCTTATTGAGAAATTCTGGCAAATTGTTTGTCCGTTCATATGAAAAATCTAAATGAATCGAATTGCTTTCGTTAAGTGCAATCCGCCAGGATTTTGTCCATTCATTAACCTCGTTAAGAGCATTTTGTAATTTCATATTTGTATCCTCTATTGGTGTGCCAATTGGTATAGCTGTATCGTTAGCAAACGTGGCGTTTGTTTGTGGGATATCACGTGTAAATAGGAGGTACAAGAGTGGTCCAAATACGCTTCCTTGGGGTACTCATGCCAATATTTCTTTAAACTCCGAATAGACAGGAGAGTCTATGCTCAAGATGCGACACGAGGATTTTACATATATAATTTTTCAGGCAGAACTTGTCTTAGTTTGTATTGAAGGCCTCTCTATGCCAAAATTTGTTAAAAGCTTGCGACACTTCTAGAAATACGGCTTTGTAAATTTTCTTTTCTTCAAAAGCTTTCTCAATTAAATCAGTAACTCGATGAACTTGGTCCACAGACGAATGTTTACTTCTAAACCCAAATTGATGGTCAGGTAAAAGGCGTTTCTGATCAATAATGGAGTGTAAGCGACCGAGTAATATCCTTTCAAAAACTTTTGAAATTATTGAAGTGAAGTGAAATTTGTAAGATTTTATTTCATTAGGTGATTTTCCTGGTTTGAGGACCATAATCACTTCCGCAACTTTCTACTGTCTTGATAGATTAGAATACAATCTAATTGCTGCAATAAACGCGGAATACAGACAAGAGTTTAACGTTAAAAGACTACAAGAAGGCTTATCGATTAACATCATACTTCCGATAAGCCATCATCATACCGAAAGAACAATGGCGACGACGTCAACTAGCAACAAGCATATCACCAGCCCACCAGCGAAATAACCCTTGGTTTGATGTTTGAGTTTGAGTGTTGCCTAGAACGAGTATACAGTTAATGATGCGAGCTACTATTGAGCTTTATAGACAAGAAGAAGGGAAGACCCCGGCTTATTAGAAAAGGAAATAGAGCACGAAATCCGCGCAATTGAATAAATTTCAAAAATATGTTCGAGAATTTCACCATAGTGCTAATGTCAAAACCAGGGATACATGGAGCAAACAGAATCATGTCCATAGTTGAGACACATTCGATACTAAGGATTTGGAAAAACCACTTCTGAAGACTATTAAACGTTGACGAACGGCTTCCCACTGTCAGGCAAAACGAAACCGTTCAACATTGGTGAAGACAGTGAAAACCATAAAATACCCAAGCTAAGGGACGTGAGAAGAGCAACATCTAAGCTGAAGACTATTGGAAATGACGGCCTTCCTGTCGAGCTTTACCAACAACAACGTGCATGGACCTTATTAGTGTGGTTACAAACATGAGTAACTCTTAAGACGGGCTCAGTGGCGCGATGGTTAGTGCGAGGAACTGCCAAGCAGAAGGTTTGCTTAAGAGCCGTAGCAACCCCTAAATGATTTTTCACTGGCCTTCATCTCGTGATGATCTGAAAAATCATACGAGTAGTATTAGTTGTCAAGAAAAGCTTTACTCGAATTCGGCGTTTGGAGGCATAAAACAAGAGGTCCCACCATCGTGCAAGAAGTAAACACGCACACATGAATGGTTGTGAGTAAGCTCGGCCCTGGGTACTTACTAGCCTGTTGCCCCAAAAACGTGTAAATACTTTTAACTCTAAACAAAACAAAGCGATTTCTAAATACGAGGTTTTTCTTATTTATTTTGGTAATTAACAGTTTATTTGGAATAGTGTGTAAGTAAAACAAAATTCTGTGGCTGCCTCAATTAACCAAAGCAAAATGCGCCCTTTCCGGTGCGATGATTTCAACTCGAATGTATGATTAGCCTCGTCAATGGTCTGAGACTTGCTGGAGTAAACAGTGTTTTTTTAACAACATAAAAAGAAGCCCGGAAGGTCAAATCTGGAAATCTGGGAGACATTGTTTAAATTTTTGTGTTGCATGGCGCGCCGTCTTTTTGAAAGCAATATCCTTACCTACTTACTTACTTCAGTAGCGCTTTAGTCCGGATTGAACCTGGGCCTCAACCAACATGGCTCTTCAACTAGCCCGGTCCTTGGCTAACTGCCTCCAGTTGCACACTTCAAGTTGGTTGAGGTCGGTTTCTAAAGGGTTTTTCAATAAGAGCGCTACAAAAGTTGTTTTTAAATAAAATAAAAAAGGTTTTGGATATCAATGAAATTCTTTATTCATGCAAAAGTACGTTCGATGCCATTATGTATGGAACTCGATCTTTTTTGCATGGCCACCACGGGCACGCTTGCAGAAGTCCAGACGCTGAACCCAATTTCCGACGGTTTTCAAGCATAAATCGGCCGATACTGCTGCAATTTCACGTTCGATATTCGTACGAATTTCATCAATCGTCGCTGGCTTGTTGGCATGGACCAAAGACTTGACGTAGCCCCACGGGAAATAGTCTAACGGCGTCAAATCGCACGACCGAGGCGGCCTAGCGATTGGACCATTTCGTGAGATAACACGTCCGCCACTTAAGGGGAGGTCTTCCTCTACTGTGTCCGGCGTCTGGCTGGGAATGGAAGACTGCGAGCCGGAGTATTAGTGTCCATTCGTTCTACATGTCCTAGCCATCTTAAACTTCCAATGGCTTTTTTTCGCTGTACAGCTTGCATAGTTCTTGGTTGAATCTTCGTCTCCATAGCCATCAATAGCAATAGCGGTTCAGATGTTTTTTTTACACATTTGTGGCAAACATAATCAGCTACCCAACAATATCGATCCCAATCGATAGTTTCTCCTTCTCTGAAGAAATGTGCACCTATGATGGTTTTGGCATAGACGCCGGCCCAAACAGTCACGTTTTGGTCAACGGCACCAGATAGTGCGAAATGGATCTTCAGTCATCAAACGGAAGTTCCGTTTGTGGCAAACATAATCAGCCACTCACAGACCCAACAATATCGATCCCAATCGATAGTTTCCCCTTCTCTGAAGAAATGTGCACCTATGATGGTTTTGGCATAAACGCCGGCCCAAACAGTCACGTTTTGGTCAACGGCACCAGGTAGTGCGAAATGGATCGACAGTCATCAAACGGAGGTTCCGTTGACACCAAAATGCTGAGCGCGGTGACGCTAGGACACATGTGGGTTCTCATCAACACTCTCACTTACTGCTTCAATCGTTAATAAACGGCATGTCGACGATTTCCCAAGTCCCACTATCCAATATTCAACAAAATTCTATTCAACGAAAATATTTCAACGAAAAATATTGTCAAGGGTGCACTTTTTAGGGGCGTCGTTTTTGTGTCTAACGATTCATGGTTAAATGACGTTTTAAACAACAAAATCAACAACTGGAAAAATATTGTCAGGGGGCACTTTTTAGGCGCGTTGTTTTGGTGTCTAACGATTCATGGTTAAATGACGTTTTAAACAACAAAATCAACAATTGGTAAATATCTAAATTAGTCAATGTTTACATACCGAGATCAAATCAGGCGCAATTTATTAATTTGCAATCATTGCAAATTTCTTAATTTTTTCTTGTAAATTTAATCATTCTCTTAGGTATTGTTTCATATAACTATTTATAACAATTTATCACCTAAAAACATAGTTCGCATACAAAATACAATTCGAAATGCATAGATTCGTCAATAATATAATTCAAACATACTAACATGTGCATCGCAGGGTCCCTCAAACTGATTAAAATTAAAAACATGGAACATGCAGTTTGTTTTAATAAACTAAACACATGCCATTCAAAAGGTTATTTCCATACAAGTCTTCACTGTCTCAACAGTCATCCGTATAACGTTTGACAACTGACACATTTGATTAGATTTGGATCGCGCTTACAAAAATAAATTTTTCCAAAAAGTTAATCCTTCCCCAGACAAACACTACTCGCCATACCAATCCTAGTGATTGACGAGGTTATTCACTTCTAATATCGAAAACACATTCATATTAAAATGTCAGTAAGTTGGCAGTCATTTCCTAAAGATTCACATTCATAAATCATTCATAAATTGTTGTCATAATAAATGTCGCATTTGGACGTTTGCTAAGTTAAACAAAACTAAGTTAAACAAAATTGATGAGTATAACATTCGAAAGTTTTATAACCGGAGTGCATCCTTCATTCTAATTGCAACGTTAGATGTGAAGTCAAACGATTTTGACAGGCCGACGTTATAAATCGCACGACACCGCACCACATATTCTGCCTGTCAGATGGTGATATCATAGCTTATAGTGATAAATTGTGATGTGCATTTTAAAATTAAGCACGACGAACTTATGTGACTTTTTTGCTATTGTGATTAACATAGATTTGCATATTGGGACTTTTGAATTAGATATAGATGCATTGGAACACCGGAATGTATAGTTTCTTTGTTTTCGTTGATCGTTGTTGAGATAGATCATTGATCCACATTTGGGTAAGTATTTTGTTATGACTGTTACGGGGTTTTAATAAAATGATATTAGGGCTCACCCTTTTCTGTTAGTGGGCAATGAACAGCAGACATTTTAGAAAAAGGAAAACCGATCGCATACCATATAAAGTAGCTATTTCTCCTTATTTCTTTTCGCAATAAATTCAAGTGTCATGCAAAAACACTTTGAGTGAAATTTTCAAACATAAAATATCAATTAACATCTGTCGATGAATTTCATCATTCATTAGCTCAGCTCCAGTTAGGGAATCCATAATTGGGAATCCATAAATGGTAGAGTAAGTTCGGGTAATGTGGACTACCCTTATTGTTTTAAGCAATATTTTTAAAACTAAAGCTTATTTCGAAAATGTAAAGAGGTTTAATCGTTCTTTGTAACGTTGGGAACACCGTTTACTTACCCTTGTACTTAATTTTCCTTAAATAAATTAAATATTTGCAAAAGTTTCAGAATAGCGTAAAACTGACCTTTTATAAAAGTGGCGGGTAATGTGGTCCTATAGAGCGGGAAATGTGGACTAGTGCTCCACATTACCAGAAAGAGATTAATAACAGCAGAAATAAATGTAATTTATTTAGATTTTTCCTTTTTATGAATGAATTACAAACTTATAATTCTTTTCTTCATTTAAATTAGTTTTAAATTAGTATAAAAAAAATAATTAATTCATTTATCTTTTATTTCCATAGGTATGTTAGTCAATTAAAATGAAAATAATGAAAACGTTTAAAGCTTTACGAACTTCAATTATCTAACATTATACAAATATCAAATAACGAATAAACATAAAAGATTCAGTCTTTTTTAACAAACTTTATATAAATTCACTTTGAATCAAAAAATTAACAAAAATAGGAGTTTTTTGAATAAATATCCTATCAATTTTTGGTTGTGTTGTCACATGAACTGTAAATAAAAATAGCACTTCTTTTCGGGATGCATTTTTCGTGACCCCAAACAATGTCGCATTGGAGACACTGAACCCATTTGTCCCCACTCAAGCCATCACCCCAAGGCAAATCGCAGAAGTTACATTTAATATCTCTTGAAGGCGGAATTTCACCAAGATCATCTTCAGAATCAGCAAATAAAATTGCATAGCGATCAAGGCTATCATCTGATGAAGACTGACGGCGTAAGAAGTAGATGGTTTATTTAGCATTGTCTTAGTTTTGACTGACTTTTGCTCTTTAGTCTGTACAGGTTTATCATGTTTAGCTGACTCTTTAATTGTTGTTGGGTTCTAACTTATTTTAACCTTACCAGGCTTTCGAGTTTTATTAATGCTTTCTTGTAACTGATTTTTATAAGGCGGCTCCAGTTTTTCTTCCCCTGTTTGTGGTGGCGACCCTTCTCAATTTCGGAGGAGGAGAAATTTCCCAAGGAGTAAAATGGGCTTCATTTTGGCTCAAAATCGGAGTGGATGTGCTTTGGCTATTTACTTCTGCTACAATATTCCGCATTTCACTAAAATTTGATTCACTATCCAATTGAACTTCCAAGCTCGGAGGCTGCATCAAATTGTGGTTCCTGTTTCGACTTTGAACTTCAACTTCTGATAATGGCTCAAGCTCAGGCTCACTCGCTATAAAGTCAGCTTCGGAAAAAATATATCTATTGAAAGGGAAAACCCCGCTGCATTTAAAACCCGCTTACTGCAACCTGTCCAGTTTGTACTTTAAGATAAGCATTTTTAAATAACAGAGCTATGTCACCAAAGGCCACTTTTCGGCCAGCCTCTCTCATGAATCGTCTGATTTCTTCATTGTAATACTTTTTAAGAGGGCCCATGAATGGCCTATCCAAAGGTTGCATCTTATGGGTGCAATGAGGGGGGGGGGGGGGAAACAATTACAACAAAATTTTGACGCGCCAGGTCGATAACTTCCAGGTTTCTGGTATGGCTATAGTGACCATCTAAAATTAAAAGGACTGGCTGTTCTTCTGAAGGCTTGGCGAACTGCAGGAAATGACGGAACCACTCCGTAAAAATGGGCAGCTGAATCCATCCAGAAATATGAAAAGTGGCCTTGGAGTCAGCAGGAGCGTTGTTCATATAGAGTGGTTTTTGTCTTTTTCTTGGAAATACAAAATACGGTGGAATGAAATTTCCACCTGCACTCATGCAATTCACCACAGTTACCAGAGAACCACGTTCCGCCGAAGTCAAAGCTCCTATTTGCCGTTTTCCTTTCTTAGCTAAAACCTGTGGCTGCTTACTTTGGACTATGGTGAGACCAGTTTCATCCACATTCCATATGCTGGATGGTGGAAAGTTATATTTTGTATACACCCCTTCCTTTCTTGATTAAAGCCCTTAGCTCTATCAATTGAGGTACCAGTTGGAAGCCGAAAGCTTAGATCATTTCTGTGTCTTTTCAAAAAGCCATAAAGCCAATCTTTTCCTGCAGTTTTATGAAGAAATGAAAATTTGTTGGGAATGTTATTTTTTTGAGCCATCTAAAAAGCCAGACTTCGGATATCGCTTCTTGTTAAGCCCCAAAAACGGTTTTCCATGTCATGTAAATATTTTACAAGCTCGTCTTCCATTGCAGTACTAAAAATTGGTTTCCGACCCAAGGGGATGGACAAAATTTCGCTAATAGGCTTACCAGATCGTGCCATACGTTGCAATGTTGTTTTTGGTACGTTATATGTTTTGGCAGCCAGCTTCACACCCATTTCGTTGTTCTTGATTGCAACATGTGCCTTTTTCATTGCAGCGGGGTCCCATTTTCTCTCTTGTATTCCTTTCTTTGGCATTTTTATATGAATCTATAAATGTGTGCATATCAAATATAAGACAATAAGACTTCAACAAATACAGGCGGAAAATGTGGAGTACTACTCCACTATACCCGCTTGTGCGTACTCCACATTAGCCGACAGCTATATGTCATAAGAAATTCTATCAAACAAATAATATCAAAGGCGAAATGGAAACACTTATATCAACTGACACTTTAGTTTTAAAAATATTAACTTTTTAATCGGAGTAAAAATTAACATCGACCTATCACCAAAACAAGTATCATCAAACTGCGCAAAATCTGTAGCTTGTGAACACATGGCAATGAAAGAGTAGGCTCTTTTTTGACGGAAACTATAACTAACACATAGTAATAACAACAAAACTCTCATTCTTTCAGAAAAATGAGAAATGCAGGTGTCCACATTACCCGCCTACTCCACATTACCCGAACTTACCTGATAAACTAGCCGGGATTAAAATTTGTTTTCTTTTGAATGATTATAACCATTTAAGGAAGCAAGTTCGTAAATTTTATATAATGTAATGGGATCATCATTTGACAGACAAAATTCAAATCGGCTGTTATTCGGCCTAATCAACAAATTTCAACTGAGTCATCAGAGAGACGATATGCCAACATATCTTATTGTTAATTTTTTCTGCCATAAAAGTATCTTGATCGTTACCATAAAAACAAATCAAAAGTGTTACAGTAAATATATTTATTTCTTTTATTCCATCGATTTACCTAGACCTTTGGTTTAAAATTTCGTTGAACACTTGACAGTTAGAGTTGGGATATCGTCGATATGCCGTTCATTAAGCAGTAAGATGCAGTCTTTAAGGTGTTTCTCAAAATCTATCTAGGGGCGAATTATTTATCCTCGAAATAATGTTCAAAATTTCTCTGAAACTTCTTCAACTCTAACCGAAATTGATTAATTTTTGCCAACTTTTCCCAAAAAATGCGTGTGACTTACAACTGTTTATAGATGAAATTTTCATTTATTACACATTTGTTTAGAGTAAAGTAAGTAAGTAACTCGAACTCAAAAGCAGACTTTTTTTGATGCTTTCCTCCTGCACAACACTTTATTAGAAATAGTGGAAGATATAAGGCAGGCCGTAGATGAAAACAAACTTACATTCCTTACTCTGCTAGATTTCTCAAAAGGCATTCCACATTGGAAACCACGATATATTGTGTAGCAAACTTGTAGAAAAGTTTAATTTTCCAATATCAGCCGCGAACTTGGTCTTATCCTATTTAAGTGGTAGATTATATACAGTCGTCGGCAATGACAATATGTCATATCTTGTTCCCTTTAACAAAGGCGTTCCACAAGGCTCTATCCTGGGACTCCCGGTATTTTACCTCTACATTAACCAGCTACCAAAATACGTGAAAAAATTTTCCATACATATATATTATGCTGATGATGTTCAACTGTATAACAGCAGCACTTTGGCCTGGTTGAAAACGGTGCGTTTGAAGCTAACGAAGATCTTCATTAAATTTGTCTTTGGACAGAATCAAACGGTTTTGGTCTTAAGCCCACCAAATCCAAATATTTCATGTATAATTTCTAGGACTTAAGTAGACACGTTGTGCCTACCTCCAATCAAACTCAACGGGTTGGATATTGAGTATTAAATACCGCTAGAAATATAGGTTTAACTTTACTCTCTCATACGTTTTGCTCTTGGTAGGGTATACGGGGTCCTAAGGATTCTCTGGCCATCCCAGAATATAACACCTGTAGATACAAGAAAAATAATAGCTAAAACTCTACTCGTTCCAATGATGCTCTTTGTTTGTGAGGTTTGTGGTAACTGCAAATACGAACTCAAGCGTAGGCTTAATGTTGCTTACAACAGCATCGCACGATACATTTATGAACGAAGAAGCTATGACCACAACTCCACTTTCTCTAAGACAATATATGGCATAACTCTGGATAACCTTATAAAATTCTGGACTGTTGCTCTGTTGTATAATGTAATAGAAACCAGTCAACCACTCTATCTACTTAACCTTGTAAATTTCTCACGTTCTTGAAAAACTATTAAAATAACTCCGACACACTCGCTGTTATTATTTAGTTCCAACCGCCATTTTTTAATTCATGTCATTGAACTGAGGAATTCCCTACCTCTAACTGTTCGATTAATGAACTGGCAACACTTCGCGTCACTTTAACGATATCCAATTTTTAGTTTTTATTCTCTATTTTCATTTTATTTTCTTCAACATACTCTTTTTATCATTCTCTTATAAAGAGAAAGATATTGTTTTCGTGAAAATTTTCGACCTCGAGATTTTGATTGATTCTAACATTACGATGATAGCGGAACTCAAAAAAGTGGATTTTGGAAATCCGTCCGTCGGTTCGTCGGTCCGACTGTCTGTACAAGTCTCTCCATCCTAAACAGCTTGACGGATTTTCTTCAAACTTCGTATCCAGCGTTTGTTTGGTCATAATTCTTGGCCTTTTTTTGCTTTTAGCCATGTTATTACCGTCACCTGCCATATAAAAGTCATACATAACCTTAATTTTCTCGAAAACGCCTATAACGATTTTGATTAATATTCTTATATGCTATAAACATATTAGTTCCAACAAAACTGCATACCCAGTTTTTTCGAGAAAATCCACATAACGGATTTTTGCATAGAGGCCATATTAACAAAATTGTCAATTTCTCGCAAACTATTTGGCCAACTTGAATGAAATTTGATTTGTCTACTACTATTATTGTTTTCATGAGTTCCACATAATTGGTTTTGGCCCAATAATCCCCAAACGCAAATTTCAGTTTCGGCAAATAACGGAAAATCATTATTATTCACATGAACACCGATTACTTTCAATTACGGAATAAACGTTCGTTTAATCTCATTTCGACGTCATTTATATCAGTCTAGCATCATTAATCGGAATAAATTGTTGAAAACGTCAAATTAACTCGCAGTGAAAGAGAAAGTTGCGTACGACCCAATCGTGCACCCACCACTAGTTTATTTAAATCTCAATTCGATTCTTTCGATTCTATAATAAAATGATAATTCAGTCTGAGTTTGTCATTTCTAAATCTAAAAATGTTCGATTCTTAACTAATTTATAAGATATTTTATCCTAAAGTGTTAAGACTTTCAAATGAATAAATCTAAAACTTTTTCAGAAAGAAGGCAGGGGTGTTGGCGAATTTTGAAAATGCCTACACCCTGTGCAGCAAAAAGTTAATTTAATGCAATTTTATTATTTTTGGTGAAATTTAAGACCAAGCCGGAGGCAAAGACATATCAACTTTCCAAATCGATTACCGGTTTAACCGATAACAACGTTTTCCTGAAAATTGGAAATAGCAGCGTGTCAATTTAAACATTTTTGCGCTTGTTCCGCTACGTCGAACAGAGAGTCTATATACTAAATTTTATCACTCTAGCTCAAAATTTAAGCCCCAAAAATCAGACGGGTGGACAGACAGATATGGCTAGATCGACTCAGCTAGCTAGGAGGTAAAATTTTAAGGGCCGATGTTGAACGTGAACCACACCTAAACGTTAAGGTTTTTTCTGCATTTCGTTTGACATTTCTCAATTTCAGACTAACTGAATTTGAACCATGGAAAGATACACAATCGAACAACGCGTTGAAGTTATTCAAGTTAATCACTTCGTGATTTTTTCCGGTCAATTTAATCGTCCAAATGTGCGTACAATCGGAAAAATCGTGCAAAAATTTGAGCAAACCGGGTCTGTAAGAGATATGAAAACACCAGTACAGCTCGTACTGCAGAACATATTGCTACTGTTCGCGAAAGTCTGGCTGAAGACCCGTCCACCTCAGCTTGTCGTCGTGCCCAACAATTGCAGCTTTTAAGCTAGTCGGGGATGAACATTATGCATAAAGACTTGCATTTACACGCTTACAAGGAGCAATTGACTCAAGAAGTTAAGCCTCTTGACCATTACAAGCGTCGTCAATGGTTAGAAATGGCAACAGTGGATGATCAATTTTCGAAGAAAATCATCTTCAGTGATGAGGCACATTTTCACCTCAGTGGATACGTCAATAAGCAGAATTGCCGCAGTTGGGCGAATGATAATCCAAGAGTGATTGTCGAAAAACCAATGCACCCACAAAGAGTGACCGTTTGGTGCGGTTTATGGGCTGGCGGCATTATCGGGCCGTATTTTTTTCCAAAATGTAGCCGGACAGGCAGTTACTTTGAATGGTGTTCGCTATCGTGAGATGATAACGAACTTTTTATGGCCCGAATTGGAAGATATGGATGTGGACGATACGTTGTTTCAACAGGACGGTGTTACTTGACAACAATAGTGGCGATGTCAATTGGCCGCCAAGATCATGTGATTTGAAACCGTCGGACTTCTTTCTTTGGGGTTATTTGAAAGAAATGTGTACGTCGATAAGCCAGCAACAATTCAAGAGTTAAAGGATGAGTTAATTCGGCACATTAACAGCATACAACCTTAATTATGCCTCAGCGTCATCGAAAATTTGGACCATGCGATGGAGGTGTGTCGCAGAGGTCGCGGGAGCCATTTGGCCGATATTTTGTTCCCTGCATAATTGAACCATACCAGCATTATCAAAATAAAAGTAAATGGCAATAATTTCCTAAATAATTTGTGTTTCATTCAAAATCAACATCGGCCCTTAAAATGAAACCAGCCTTTAGATAGCTATTGAAATTATTTCTCTATGAAATACACTTAACATCAAAACCCTATGGATTAAAATTAGTGTATAACAACTTCAAACACCATTACACAGGCATAAGCAACCATCGCATGTCTGCATTTAATTTGGATTTTGCAGCTTCTATTCAAGGTTGCTTAAGTTTTATGAATAAGGTTTTATGAATAAGATTTTTGCAGTTAGAGGCATTTTAAGGAGTGACTAACTTCAAACATACCTTTTAATGAGCTTATGAATAAGGCTGAAGATAATTTTCATACACTAATTAATCTTTATAATTCAATAAAATTAATTATCGAATGAGAATGGGAATAAAAACGCCAAACTTACGTAATGAAGATGTTAAATGTTATGGTTTTTGAAAATTTTGTTATCTAGATCAAAAAAGAAGATAATTTGGTTTCTTAATGGAAATATGATCAGGATAATCAAAATAAATTAAATGTATGGTCCCAATCGAAGGCCCTATTATTTTTGCGGGTGATTTAGCTGTCAAATGTATTTACCGACTTTCATACCGACTTGAAAATAACCTTGAAAGTCTGTTTAAATTTGATGAAACACCATTTACTCAATTATTGTCATCATCAACTTTTTTGCGCATAAAAATATCACGTGAAATCACTTTCATCGATTTATATATTTTTCCTTTCCATGAACTTCCATGAACAATAATCAAATAAACATAACTTACAATTTGCTGCAAGCAAAGAAGCATTGCCATCAAGAATTTCTACTAATATGGCCGCCATTGCATTCCGGTTACTGACACCAAACAGCATTCCAATAATGGGTACACTGTCGGTCGGTGTAGTAATTGCGTGTGTGGTTTTGCTTCTTGAAAACTAAAAGTGAAACTATTATTATACGGAAAATTCGATTCGCATTTTACGCATCGACTGCTCATTTACATGTGTGTCACATCTGACCCTAAAGCCAAGACGAATTGTTGAAAAGTGACATTTTTGACTCTAGCTCAACCGACAGTTTATGTGACAGTTAAGTAGTTCCTAAATTTTTTTAAAAGTTTTTTTGTATGTTGGTATAGTACATAATTTGGGTGCAAAAACAATAACAATTATATAACTTGGCTCTCGTTCAAGAAAAAAAGAAACACTTGCACTTTATCTTTATCGTTATATTGACAACTAAATTCGTAGCACGTAACTTACGTACTTTTTACGTCTTTGGAAAATTGATTAACCCAACGACAAACTATATTTTAAGTCTTGCGTTAGTTAAAAGTCAGAAATCGATTGACAGATTAAATTTTTTCGTACTGTTGACATTGTATTTCCATTATCAAGATGGCTGTGAACAATCAGCACGTTACAAAATTGTTGCAATTGTGATCTTAATTCCGCGAATATTAAAATCGCGATCGGTGTACTATATGTATATTTTACGTAAAATTTTAATTTGTGCGATGCTACGTGCTAAACGGATCTCCACACAAAGGATGTGAGATAACAGTAATTGACATAAAATGGTGTGCATAAACTTTTAATAGACGTTAGCACCAATTTGTTTTATTTATTGTGGGGTATTAAACATTTTAATGTACTTTACATCATTGGGGGTTAGATCGTTCTCTAAGATCGGTTATTTACAAAACATCGCATTTGTTTGTGACAGCTATTTTGCGTTTGTATATATTTTTTTGTAGATAAACTAAACTTGGTAAGGTTCAGTTACAGTAAATAATTGCAGATACTTTACGGGCGTTTAACGTTTGCATCTACTGTTTGATGATATGCTTGTAAATTTAGTTGGAGTGTGAATCACCTACAATTACTAGATATTGGACTTAAAATCCCGAGAATATATTGACACTACGAATTAATAAGGAATGCTGTGTTAATTTGAACAAGCATGTTTTGAGTCACGGATATTCTGAAGGTGAGATTACTATATCAATTAGGATCAATACTAATTGCATGTTTTTGTGTGCATGCTACTTATTTTGTTTACTGAAATTTGACTAGTTTGCCACTCGATTAACTCGTAGAAAAAGATAGGCTAGTTTCACTTCCTGATTTCTCAAAAAAATCTGAAAGGAATAAGTTAGAAGACGATTCCTCAAGACTAATAAGTTAACAAATTTAAATTTTTATGTATATTTTCTGTTAACTATTTCTGTTAACTCTGAAAATGTTTCATTTTGTTTTTTTTTTCTTCATATTAAGACCATTATGGGCCGCTTGCTCATACTCGCTCTAAACGCCTAAGTTCAACTTAGCCGTGAAGTGACACATTTTTGGTAAGCAATAAGTATTACTTAAGGATTGAACTTCAACTAAACATTTGGGACTTAAATCTTGCTTTGAAGGAAATTCTGTTTTACTTAACACAATTATGCTGATTTCATGTTGTTTTTTTTAAGGTGTAGAACTTTGAATTGAAATAAAACACAAGAAAATCAATTTGGCTTTATTGGAAGGATAATTTTATGCCATTAATGTTTAAATACGATTTCGGGCATGTGGCCGCCGCTGCTGGTTCGAATAAAGCCAAGTCTAGACTAATAACAACAACTTTTTTGAGTTTTTGGGGCTGTATGTGGGCAATAACGCCACGAATGTTGGCTTCCAAGCCCCCTAACGTTTCAGGGTTGTCGGGGACGAGCGACTCCACACATCCCCAAGAATAAACGAATGGTGTCAAATCACACGATCTTGGTGGACAATTGACAGGGCCATTCCGCGAAATTATGCGCTAATCGGAAGTTTCTTCAAATAAATCGATTGTGACGTGCGCTGTGTGACATGTAGCGCCGTCTTTTTGGAACCACATCTCTTCCACTTAAATTCCATCCTATTCGGGAACAAAACAGCCGGTTATCATCGCTCTATACCGGTCTCTATAAACGGTAACTGACTCTCCAGCATCATTTCGGATGAAGTATGGCCCAATGATTCTACCAGCCCATAGAGCACACCAAACAGTCAGTTTTTGTGGATGTAATGGCGTCTCAAGGGTCTCATGTGGATTCTCTTCACTCGAAATGCGGCAATTTTGCTTGTTGACGTAGCCATTCAACCAAAAATGAGCCTCAAACTGAAAAAAAATTTGCGATGAAAATCAGATCTTGTAAGTTCGTTAGCCAAGATCTTTGCGCAAAATCTTCCATAAAGTTGATGAACAAAGCTCCAATTCGTGTATACGGTGGCGAATCGATTCATTCGGGTCCTCTTCAACACTTTGCTCTACAGCGGCAATTGTTTCTGCGGTGTGTACTGTTAGACGTCTCTGCGGGTGCGTATTATCACATAGAGTAAACGTAGTGCAAAAACGATCCATGGTTAACCGAATTAATTGCTCTTATGAACGATTATGTCGACCATAAAATGGACGGAGCTTTGCACGATTTGCAAGCGTTCTTCATTTGTCAACCTGTTCATGATGAAATAGCAAACCAAACTGAACATAAATTACATTAGAGTTTCTTGATTTGACCACAAACTATCTCTATTCGAAAAACCAACCTTAAAAAAAAAACGTTTATATTATCCAGGAAGATGTGAATTAATCAGCAATATGCAATATGGATTCCGAAAGCAAATTCAACTGAAGGCCTGCTAAGTTATTCAACCTATCTATGGACATCAGCGAAAAAAAATCATAGAAAATCGAGAGCTATTGGCCACATGCTTTTGGTAGCCAAATTGACAGCATACAGACTTTCGAAAATACTGTGCGGCTTGATTAGATTAGATTAGATTTAGATTTATTATTTTCTTGTTTATAATACAAATAATTTATGTTACAAAAATCATTAAGCATGGCTTTGCCGTCTGCCTGATTGACATGAGATTAAACATTTAATAACAAGTTTCTTGAATTTAAAAAGATTGAAAAAATATATAAAAAGCAAAACATACTAAAAAGTTAAAAGTTCTCAGTTATAATTTTACAACGGTAATTAGTTGCAGCTTTATAGAAATAAAAGAGTTGTTTTACATCGCTTTCGCAGTTTAGGTAGGCTATAATTTGTTATTGAGATTTTACGTCGTTAAGGATGGGGCATCTTCCTATAAAATGTAAAACGTCTTCTCTCGCGGATAAGTTGCAAAGACTACAATAAATTGGTAGATCTGGACGATGTGGGATATAATTGAGTCGTATTAGTTCGCCTCTCATCTTAAAGAGAGCCGAAATCAGTTCATTGCTGTTGTCATTGTGGAAGTAATCTTTCTACTACCTTCTTGGCAATTATTTTTGGAAGTCTATCGTCCGACAGTTCTAAAACTTTAATTACATAATCTACATGCAATTTCAATGATTTAATGAAAAGCGGTGATAGTCCTGTTTCGATATTAATCATATAGTTTGGTGTTGTGCTTGGTAAGTTAAAGCATCGTTTTATGTAGTATCTAAGGAGTTTCTCTACTGTTTCATATTGACAATATCCCCAAGACTGCGCTGCGTACATCATTACAGATTCTGATACAGCTTGAAAGACCTTGTATTTTACGCTGTGGTCAATTAGTTGATTTGAAAAACATTTTTTCCATGTAGCCGATATGGCACTTTTAGCTTTTATTAGTCTTTCCTTTAGATGTGGTTCCATACTAAGATTACTAGCTATTGTCACCCCGAGATATTTATAGGTTTTCACAATTTCAATGGGCTGTCCGTTGAGATGCCATTTTTCATTTCTGCACTCTCTACCAGCTCCCTTCTTAAAAATCATAATTTTTGATTTTGTAAGGTTAACCGTAAGATTCCATAATTGGCAGTACAAATCAAGACGGTTAATCATTGATTGTAAGGATTCTGGCGAATATGCAAATAGATCCACATCGTCTGCAAATAGAAGTGCCTTTATTAAATGTCCCGTAATCTCTATTCCTCCAGGTAAAAAGTCGGTGAGGTCATCGATGTACAAAGCAAAAAGATATGGGCTTAGTGTACATCCCTGTCTTACTCCCATAGTTGTTTCAAACCATTCTGATGTTTCGGTCCGCTCCAGACACTCGATTGGTTGTCCTCGTATATATTTTCGTGCGGCTTGATGGAAAACTTTCCTAGGGAGAGATCTATGCCAAAACTGCTGAATGGCGTTTCTTCAGATAGATTCTCCATAAACGTTGGGCTACTGCAAAAATCAATTCTCTCACCCACTCTAATTATACTGCACATAAATAATGTTTTGAGGACATCCATTTAACGCATGATAACATCTACCTAATAGCGTCGAATTCAAACGATACGCTCTATAAACGATGACCTACAATAGATTATACAGTGGGGAAAGGAAAACCAAATTCAATTCAACTAAAAGAAAACGCTTTTCCATACCCTCTCAATGTAATATAATGGAAAGATGTAATGACAGGAGCCTATATCAACAGTACCTGGGTGACCACCCAAAGGTGGCGGTCAAAGGATAACGACATGGCAGTTAGTGTTACGAGCAAGTAAAAAAGGATGCCAACTGACTAAGGCTATGCAAAACTCCCCAAATCAAAATAAAGAATACTGTCGTCCAATCAGAAGAATTCATGCCTAGAACATGTAACTCTATTGCCAAATCAGCATCGTCTAAACTAATTTACCTTTTCAGAGCTAAGAGATATTTTACACCAGCCTTGCATCTACTTCTGTATAAAGTCCAAATACGACCAGGACTTGAATACTGCTCTCATGTTTGACGTTAGGCCCGAAACATCTAGTTTATATACTGGACTCTATCCAAAGACTGGTAATCCGCCTTATAAACGATTCTTCCGTTTCTTCAAGGCTGCATCCTTTGACACAGTGAAGATTTGTAGGCGATCTTGCTCTTTATTACAGGGTTTATAACAACGGTGGGAATAGAGGAGTATTGTCAGAAAACACAGACTACACAACAACAAATCTGGCAACGAACAGCGGCTAATTGACTTCGCTTCAAAATAAAATTGTAAACGGTTTCCTTACCTAGATATACATAAGGCAACATAACTATCTCAAGATCAACAAAAGTTCAATCAAATTGACACGTTGCCATAGATAAAAGGAACGCATCCGGTGTATTGGATGTCCGAACGTCAACATCGATTGGCCTCGTTCACCTCGTTCCATGGTCATGGTAAGAATGCGGATATCAACAAAACTACAAAAAAACCGAAATGCGTATCCTTTAACCTCTCAATTATATATATATGTGCTGGGGCTTCAAATAAGGCAACATTTTATACGTAAAGAAGGAGGTAAAAACATTGGTTTTCAGAAGGAGGAACAAAGAGGAAGAAAAGCGCGCGAGAGGTGCCATTTCAGGAATAATTTTCGTAGCTTTTATCATCTGTTAAACGGCGATGACGAAATATTTCTATCAGGCAGAACGAAACATTCAATATGTGCGATGATAGCGAACATGGGACACCCGATCTAAATAGTAATATTATTAACTTAAGCTGAACAAAGCTACTGAAAATGAGAGCCCTCCTGCTGAGGTTTATAAAGGCGATGAAGATGATTTGATTGGTAAGAAACATGTAAAAAAGATCATGTTGTTCATAAGTTTCATCAATAATCCTATTTGTACTAACTTAAGTGGCCCTACAGTCCGGAATGAACCTGGGCCTCAACCAACATGCCTCTCCAATTAACCCGGTCCTTAGCTAACTGCCTCCAGTTGCGCACTCCAGGTCGGTTTCTACTTGTGCGCGCCATTTAAGGCGAGGACTGCCTCTATTGCGTCTGACGTCTGGCTGGGAATCGAAGACTCTGCGAGCCGGGGTAGTGGTGTCCATTCGTTCTACACGTCCTAGCCATCTTAAACGTCCAATCCGAGGTTTTTTGACCGGGGGCATGTCGCTGTACGCAAACGGGACCGAAGATTTTTTGAAGAATTTTCCTCTCAAATCGACCAAGGATTTCTTCATCCGCCTTTGAGACGATCCATGCTTCAGCACCGTAGAGCAGGACTGGGATGATCAGGGTCTTATATAAGATCTCCTTAGTAGTTGGAGTGAGGGCCTTACTACTAAATTGCCTTTTTAGCCCGAACAAACAGCGGGTGGCAAGAGTAATTCTTCGTTTAATTTCTGACGAGATGTTGTTGTCATAGTTAATAGCGGAGCCGAGATAGATTAAGTCTCGTACTACCTCAAAGTTATATCTGTCAATGGTGACGTTCTGTCCAATTCGTCGATGTTGTGTGTCCTTTCGTGTTGACAGCATATACTTCGTCTTGCCCTCATTTACTGCTAAACCCATTTTTGCCGCTCTCTTCTCTGTACTAGCAAACGACAGCGAAAACTGCCAAACACCCGACCTGAGTGAAGTGAGGTTAGCAATATCTAAACTCAAGCTTAATAAGGCTGCCGGAAATGACGGCCTTCCCGCTGAGCTTTATAAAGCCGGCATTGACATCACGTCGGGTCCTACCAATGATGTCAATATCGTCGGCGTATGCTAGTAGTTGTACAGATTTTTGAAAATTGTGCCTGGTGATGGCTCGTGAGTTTTGCACAATCCTCTCAAGAATCAGATTGAAGAAGTAACATGACAGCGCATCGCCTTGCCTAAATCCTTTTTTGGTGTCGAATGTGTCAGTGAGGTCGATTCCGAACCAGATGGAGCAGCGAGAATTCTCCATCGTCATCCTACACAAACGGACGAGTTTGGGCGGTATACCAAAACTAGACATGGCTCTGTATAGTTCGTCTCTATAAATGCTGTCGTATGCGGCTTTGAAATCGATGAATAGGTGGTGGGTATCGATTTAGACTTCTTGGGTTTTTTCCAGGATCTGCCGAAGTGCGAAGATTTAATCGGTTGTGGACTTTCCTGGCTTAAAACCACACTGATAAGGGCCGATCAGGTTGTTGGTAAACGGTTTCAGGTGGTCACATATTACGGCAGATAGAATTTTGTAGGCGATGTTGAGGAGACTTATGCCTCTGTAGTTGGCGCAGTTTAGAGTGTCTCCTTTTTTGTGTATCGGGCAAACGATGCTGAGGTTCCATTCTTCAAGCATACTTTCTTCCGACCAGATTCGGCTTATGAGTTGGTGGATGTTAGTTACCAAGTCATCTCCGCCGGCTTTATAAAGCTCAGCGGGAAGGCGTCATTTCCGGCAGCCTTATTAAGCTTGAGTTTAGATATTGCTAACCTCACTTCACTCAGTTCGGGTGGTTGGCAGTTTTCGCTGTCGTTGACAATATTGAATGCTTCGTTCTGCCTGACAGCAGAATGTTGTTCGTTATCGCCGTTTAACAGTCTGCAGAAGTGGTTCTTCAATATCCTCAGCATCGACTGTATCTCAAACACGATATTTCCTTGTTCGTCTCAATAGGACTCTGTTCGAGCCTAGTTTCCTTGGCTTTCACGTTTTACACTTTGGTAAACCATGCGAACATCGTTCCTGGAGTGGCATTTCTCTATATCCTCGATCGCGCGCTTTTCTTGCTCTTTTTTCTTCTTTCTGAAAAGCCGGTGTTCTTCCCTTCTTCTCTACCTATTAAGCTCAACGGCAGCTCTGGCCTTCACCTGCAGCTTAGCCTTGTAGGCCTCGTTCTTGGCTGCGAGCATCTGTCGGCATTCCTCATCAAACCAGGGGTTTCTTGCTGGTGGGCGCGAGAAACCTAGCACATCAGTTGCGGCTGATCTAATGGCTTGTTGCCATCGTTGCCATTTTTCTTCGACATTTGATTCTGGTGATATGGTGTTAATCGAGACGTTTAGGGATACGCGTTGCGCGAAGGTCTTGGCGGTCTCTTGCGATTGCAGTCTTTGAACACCGTTCCTGGAGTGGCACCTCGCTATATCCTCGATCGCGCGCTTTCCTTGCTCCTTTTTCTTCTTTCTGAAAAGTCCTCTCTGCCTATAGAGCTCAACGGCAGCTCTCGTCTTCACCTGCAGCTTAGCTTGTAGGCCTCGTTCTTGGCTGCGAGCATCTGTCTGCATTCCTCATCAAACCAGAGGTTTCTTGCTGGTGGGCGCGAGAAACCTAGCACATCAGTTGCGGCTGTTTTAATGGTTTGTTGGCATCGTTGCCATTTTTCTTCGACATTTGATTCTGGTGATATATATGGTGTTAATCGAGACGTTTAGGGATACGCGTTGCGCGAAGGTCTTGGCGGTCTCTTGCGATTGCAGTCTTTTGACATTAAATTTTTTTACAGTATTCCTGGATTGTTGTGGCGTAGTGGATATCCGTATTCTAACCTTGGCTGCAACAAGGTATTGGTCCGAGTCGATGTTAGCTCCTCGGAATGTTCGGACATCCAAAATACTGGATGCGTGCCTCTTGTCTATCGCTATGTGATCAATTTGATGAACCGTTCGTTGATCTGGAGACCGCCATGTCCCCTTATGGATATCGAGTTCAGGAAACCGTGTGCTGGCTATAGTGGCATTTCGTTCCGTAGCGAAGTCAATTAGCCTAAGTCCATTACCAGACGTGTTGTCGTGTAGGCTATGTTTTCCGACAATACTGCTAAAGATATCTTCTCTTCCTACCTTTGCGTTAAAACCTCCCAGCACGATTTTAACATCGTACTCCGGTAGTCGCTCATAGGTTTTGTCAAGGAGCTCAGAGAAGCAGTCCTTAGCTATATCATCTTTTTCCTCCGTTGGGGTGTGAGCGCATATTAGACTAATGTTGGCGATTTTGGCCTTGATGCGGATCGTTACAATGCTTTCGCTAATGCCTTGGAAACATAAGACTTCTTGGCTGAGTGTGGCACTTATAACAAATCCGCATCCGAATAGTCGCTGTTTCTGCTCACTATAACACGGTGCATAGTAGATGACACAGTTTTTCATCCTCATTTTGTCCGGCCCATCCCATCGTATTTCCTGGAAGGCAGTAATGTCTGCTTTGTATCAGTTTAGGGCTTCCGCTAGTTGTTCGCTTGCACCTCTCCTGTTTAATGTTCTCATATTCCAGGTGCAGATACGAACGTCATTGTCCTTTTTTCGTTAAGCCGTGTCGTCAACAATAAAATCAGTCCTTTCCGAGGCTATTGGTTGCTTCGTAACCGTTAGATTTTTCCATGGTTGGGTAGTTAACCCAAAGCACAACCCCCAACCTGTAGCGCCAGTTCCAATTTATTAGATACCCCTAGGACACAGGGCCATCAGTATCCACTACGGGATTGAGCGCTGCCGTTGGCCTTTCGGTTCATCCGCTACCAGCTCTGTTCAAGGGGCCTGACTAACCATTGAAATTCCTAGACAACCTGTTGTCCGAATATGTCGGAGCAGCTTGTCTAGGTTCGCCGGGTCTATGCAGGCTGGGTATTCATTCCGTGTCATTCAGACCTGCGCTTATCGTTTAGCAAGTCAAATCCGGTTGGATGAGACCAGTGCCCGATGGTTACCACTTGGAGGTAAAAAATAAGCACTTGATGTATAGTCAGAGTTACAACACAGGGCATTGCCAAGTTAAAGCCAATCAGAGTCTACCCTCGTTCTACAACACCCAACACACAAATATACTATTTGTAGTAATACATAAACTCCTGAAACTGTTTCCAGCAACCTGATAAAGCCTTATCAATGAGGTTTTAGGTTAGGAGAGTGTACAACTGATCAAATTTGTACACTTTGGAAAGAAAAGTAGAAACCGACCTCAGCCACCTTGAAACTGGAGGCAGTTTTCTAGGGGCTGAGCTAATTCAAACGGCATGTTGACTGAGGGACCAGATTCATTTCGTACTATAGCGCAATTTAAGTAAAACCTAAAATCCTAAAATAAACACGTATGGAAAGGCTATGATCTACTGTTTAAAAACATTTTTCTCTTACAGTGGAAAGGTCTTACTTTCATGAAAATTTTTGAACTCGAGATTTTTCTTGATTCAATCATTGCAATGACAGGTAACCCAAAAAAGTAGTTCCCGCGAATCTGTCCGTCCTGTCTGTCCAACAGTCCGCATAAGCTTCTCCAGCCTTGTTCATAGATTAAGAATCCTGCTCCTGCAAACGATTGAAAAACATACGAAAATAGGAGAATCCTTTTCACTTATACCAAAAGTGTTTCTGAGTACATGAAAATAATTGGACAGCATAGAGTTTAGACCCTGCCGAAGTCGTAAACGTTATTTTTTCTTTAAATTTGGTATTGAGTTTATGTAATTTAGTATAGCTGTGTGCTTCCTACTGCACTAAAATCCCCTAAAATCCTTATTCCAAAAGCCATTTTATATAAGCATACCTACTATTAGCAGAATCTAAGTAAACAGTTCATGGACTTTTTTTTTTAAATAATATGACTACACATTTGGATCAAGAAAATTTTACAAATTCGCAACAAAACAAAACTATTTCGTAAAAAATACGCAACATAAAAACATCGGGTATTCCCACACCTGGTTTGCACCTGCTGCCAAACATTTGTGTTCCATAAACGAAATGAAACCAAAACATGGCCAATAACATTGGCCCACATATTTTATTTGCCATACCGGTAGGAAAAGTGTGTAATGTCCGCAAGTGCAGCATTATTTCCAATTTCCATACCAGCTATCGAGTCAATGGTTCGATGATGATGACTAAAGTGCGGACGCCGGCACTTGCTAAAAATGTCCACAAATGCAAAAGGAATGCCAAACTTGGATCGCGTTATTATGCTGACAGACGACAACTGTCAGTTGTCACATTGACATACATTAGTGTTATTTTGTTTTATTTAACGTATACATACGGTAGGGCAAAATAATTCACCTCGCATTTAACGCACAAGCGAGAGTTACGTAAGTTGTTCGAAAAAATACAAGTCCCAAAGTTCTCAAGCCGTAAGTGCGCTAATTTTTGGTCAAACAATTTGGGCATTCTACTTGGAAATACAGTCTCAATTTGCATAACAGATCGTATTGTTATTGGTCTCGGGTGTAATAGCTCAAGGCCTAAAGATGTTCTTTGCAAATTTATTTGAGCACACACCTTTACGTTTACGGATTTCCCCTTCCTAATTGAAATTTGTATTCCATGTATGAATCGCGATGCGAATTGTTATGCTAATTGGTACCAAAAAACAAAAAGTGGTCATACAGACTTGGGTTAAAATCCTTTTAATCGAAGATTATTTCGTATGGATTTACACGTTCGGATCGAAAATGTTTTAGCAACGAAACTGTTTTTGTTACTTATACAGCTTACGTGTTTTTTTTTGATTTTTTTGAGCAATTAGCATTTTTGTTTTAAGGTTTTCGTGATTGTTTTGCGTCTTTTGCGGCATCATAAAAGGTGTAGAATTCTTTATGGGCTCATTTTTATTGGCCTGTGATGGTGATTGTGTCGGATAAGGGCTTATGTGAGCTTGAAGTTTCTACATCAAATATATTAATAGGTCGAAAACCAAATCATCGACACCCCATAAAATCGGTTTAAATATTGCACAGAATGTATGCTGAGTTTGTTAGACGATTGAAAGTTGTTGATATTATTTTTATATCGGATGATCAGTGATGGCCACACCACTCACCTTCTACAATCGCTTGATTCTAGCCCCGTTGAGCACTGCAGGTTACCGTGCAATAGTTCTTACATGCGTTATTAAATTAAGACATACCGCAAAAGTGATAATAACAAGAAATAGGGTCTCTCGGAGCATTAGATCATCATAGAATATTGATGCAGTGGGAGAGCATTGAATTTGTTATAAGTGCCAGATTAAGGCAAGAAGTCGTATGTTTCCAAGACAATAGCAAATACATTGTAACGATTCACATCAAGGCCAAATTCACCAAAATAAGCGCTCACGCCCCGATGGAGGAAAAAGATGATAGATGAAGGAGTTTCTACGAGCTCCTTGACAAAACCCATTAAAGTATGATGGTGAAATCGTGCTGGAAGATTTTAAAGTAAAGCTATTATCGGAAGACAGTGTTGTCAGGAGTCTTCCGACAACACTGTCTTCCGATAATAACACGATGGCACGTCTGGCAACGGACGAACGGAACCTATATGAGATCTCCTTCTCGAATTACTAAATTTTCTATGCATTAAGTCACACATATAAAGGCCGATCAGGTTGTCGCATGCAACCGCTAGTAATTGGTTTCAGTCTTTGCCATTGTCAACACTAGTACATGTCCACAAATGTCTTAAAAGTTATTTTCATTCACTCAAAATAAGGATAACCAATTGAAATTCTAGAAAATCCAGATGGCCTATGCACACCAAAATCAGCTGGTTACAGAGTTTTAAGATAAATTAAACCTAGGATTCTACCCTTAAATGTTTAGTGGACAAACGCAATAGCTAGTAAAAGTTAATTATGACTTACAAAACTGGGGATAGAGCTGTTGGTAATCCAGAAATACTGTGAACAAAAAAATAATGTCGAAAGACTGCAATCGCAAGTGACTGCCAAGACCTTCGCGCAACGCGTATCCCTAAACCTCTCGATTAACACCATACCACCAGCATCGAATGTCGAAGAACAATGGCAACGATGCCAAAAAGCCATCAGATCAGCTGCAACTGATGTGCTAGGTTTCTCGCGCGAGAAACCCCTGGTTTGATGAGGAATGCCGACAGATGCTCGCAGCCAAGAACGAGGCTTACAAGGCTAAGCTGGTGAAGACGAGAGCTGCCGTTGAGCTTCATAGGTAGAGAAGAAGGGAAGAACACCGGCTTTTCAGAAAGAAGAAAAAAGAGCAAGAAAAGCGCGCGATCGAGGATATAGAGATGTGCCACTCCAGGAACGATGTTCGCAAGTTTTACCAAAGTGTAAAACGTCAAAGCCAAGGACACAAGGGTCGAACAGAATCCTGTCGAGATGAACAAGGAAGATATGAAAGAACCACTTCTGCAGACTGTTGAACGGAGATGACGAACAACATTCTGCTGTCAGGCAGAACGAAGCATTCAATATTGGCAACGACAGCGAAAACTGCCAACCAACCGACCTGAGTGAAGTGACGATAGCAATATCCAAACTGAAGCTTAATAAGGCTGCCGGAAATGTCGGCCTTACCGCTGAGCTTTATAAAGCCGGCGGATATGACTTGGTAACTAACATCCACCAACTCATAAGCCAAATCTGGTCGGAAGAAAGTATGCTTGAAGAATGGAACCTCAGCATCATTTGGTGACGCTCTGAACTGCGCCAACTACAGAGGCATAGTCTCCTCAAAATCGCCTACAAGATCCTATCTGCCTTAATATGTGAACGCCTGAAACCGTTTACAAACAACCTGATCGGCCCTTATCAGTGTGGTTTTAGTCAAGGAAAGTCCACAACCGATCAAATTTTTACACTTCGCAAGATCCTGGAAAAAACCCAAGAAGTCCATCAGGGTCGGAAACGACCTCACCGACACAGTCGATACCAAAAAAGGATCTAGGCAAATCGATGCGCTGTGACTTCTTCAATTTGATTCAGATTGTGTGTCACGAGCCAACACCAGATCCACAATTTTCCAAAAAATCGGTACAACTACTAGCACACGCCGACGATATTGACATCAATGGTAGGACCCAACGTGATGTCATAGCCACCTTTGCCAGTATAGAAAAGGAAGCGGCAAAAATGGGTTCAACAGTAAATGAGTGCAAGACAAAGTATTCGCTGTCAACACGAAAGACACACAACATCGCAAAAGCGGACAGAACGTCACCTTTGACAGATATATCTTTGAGGTATTACGGGACTTTGTCTATCTCGGCTCCGCTATTAACTCTGACAACAACATCTCGTCAGAAATTAAACGAAGAATTACTCTTGCCACCCGCTGTTTCTTCGGGCTAAGAAGGCAATTTACTAGTAAAGGCCTCACTCCAACTACTAAGGAGATCATATATAAGACCCTGGTCATCCTGGTATAAGGCTTTAGCTATTATAGGCCTTTTAAGGAGTGCATACATAACATAGGACACTTTTTATTAAGCATTTCAGAACTTGGCTCGGTTTGTTAACTTTTATTTGAACCGGTGAACACAGGCCTATAGCCCTATTGAAACCAAAGAGTGTCTTAAGTCTGATGGTATTGATTGCTCACCATCACTGGGAACATTATTTTTCCTTTTTTTTAAATATTTTAACTCAACAACATTTTTATAAAAAAAAAACACATGAATGCGCATTAACGTGATCGCGGCGTGATAGATATAAACGAGATTTCCACTCGTTTGTTTGCTTTACTCCTTAATAAATAATTCCTGCAAATTGATTCCTTTTTTTAAATACCATACAGCTGTCGCAATAGAAAATCACTTTGCAGATTTTACAGTCATCACGAAGCTTTACCGGTGGTTTGTCCACTTTTCAAAGACTTAACACATTCCTCTCGGAATAAAAGACCACAACTCCAACATAATCTCCTTAATCAAACCGAAGCTCAAAAAGCCATGGGGGCATACTAATGCAAGCTACTTCTTTACCCATTTCAACTGAAATTATTCCCAATTACCAGACTCACCTTTCTAAACCCACGAATATTAGTATTTTTGTTTGGAAACGAGATTACAGTCCTACTTTTGTTCGGCAAATACTTCTTCCATTCATATTTCACATCAACCTCCGAATTGCAGCAACGAACTGGTGGTACCCCTACCCTATCTAAACGTGACCCACATAATGTTGCAAATTGTATCGACTGGCTAAGCTTTCGGTCAAATTACCCCAAGCCAGGTTTTCTGTGAGGAGGGGTGTGCTTACACAGCATCGCATACGTCACTTGAATGTGCGTCTTCTAGCCAACGATCGAATCTCTTTCCTAAGAAATATTTAGTCCGGTTGGTCGTTGTGGAAATCACATCAATCAGTCGTTGCACCGTTCTCTCAGACAGGATTTAAACTAAAAATGGAGTTTTTCGGTTTTCAACTCAGACGAGACGATGTGATCATTACGGGTGCGCACTGTCTGTTGCGTCGGCGCAATCGAAGGAAATGTTGTCCAGGCGTTAGTCTTACTACATAACTTCTTTTTTTTTTTTTAATGAAACATAGTATCGCACAACCGGTTGCTTGTGTTGGTTTAATTTTCTTCATGTCGATACAATGTATTTTTTTTTTTTAAATCGCTTTGAAATATGAATGACCAATAATTTATATAAAGACGTTGACATCGCTGTAATCCACCAAACGTACAAGGAAATAGCTGTAAGGTGCAACTAATTATTCTCACGTATCTTTGCAGTTAAACATCTCAAGAGGAGCACGATGAACTGCATTTTTCAGTAATGTTTAGTGTTTGCATTGATGACTATTAACAACTTAGAGGAGTTGGTGTTTTTCCCCCAAACATGTTACGTCATAGTCACCAAATAATTAATGCATTTCTGCAGTTCAAAAAGTCATTAGGTGAGCACTTTCCCTTCAAAATAGCAAACAATCACTTAGCCTGTGTAGTGACATTCCATTGGGTACTAGGCCGAAATCTAGATATATCTGTCATAAACTGGAAATAGATACATCAACAACAGTAGATACATTCATTATACGATAAACGATAGCACTTGACCAGACATTGAACTGCGCTTGGTAATTTGGTTACAATGCGATTCATTAGCACGTAACGACCGTACCGTACCAGTAAGCCACCGATCGGTCTACTATTGGATCGATGATTGTGTACTTGTGTTAGATAGTTAGCACAATTTAATTGCAACTTCGACGTCAGACCTCCCGCTTCGGCTCGATGTCTGTCTTGTGGTAAGTTTTTCACTTTGGAGTCAAGGTCGGGAGACAACTCCCTCAGATGGCATGTCGCCGCATATATTCTTGTCGATGGTCAGCAGTTGGATTCTTAATGTCGGATGTTATATTAGATTGGTGGTGCATAAGAATTTTCATTTAATTGCGTAATTATTGTTCTTGGGATATATTTTTAAATTTTTATTTTGGTCAGTTGCAGTTATTGAAATAAATGGTAATAAGCAGTAGCTTCCAATTAATTGTTGTCAATGCCAAAACTTGTTTTTATGGGCTTACTGAAGATGTGCAATAAAATTACGTAATTGTGATGATGGTATTATTTAAAAAGTTAACGATGCTTTGTTGAGTTGAGTTTACGATCCTTTTTAGTTTTGTTGGGTACTTGGTTTTGAGAATTACTTCCTCATGCTTCAAAAAAAAAAACAAACAAACAGATGATCTATATGCAAAGGTTATAGATACTACCGAGTCAGAGGTGTGCTTAGCTTGGATTTATAGTGGTATGGTTGGCTGAATAGGTTTTTCAATATGAAGTTGTCATTGAATTGGAAATAAAAAGATTTATGATTTTATTTTGTAAAATATTTAAAAATTGAAGGAGACAGCAAAGAGAAGTACAGCATTTGTATTTCACGAGAAAATATGTTGTACGAGGGTTGCCACTACAGGAGTTCATAGAATGCGAAACGCAAGCATTCGATACCTATTGGTACGCCTAAGCTGACTATAAAGCTGCGATGTCGGCGTGAGGAATTGCCGGCCTTATATCTTTTAAGATGTAAGGGGACGTACGTTACAATGAATTCAGAGTTGTAATCGCTTAGCTTAGATGTTCTTTCTTATTGTGGGATATGTACAGGGTGTCCGCCGGGAAGGTACTTCGTTTGTTTATAATTTTTGATTAAATGAAAGTGAATTGATCTTATGTTCATAAATGTTTTATTTAATGTCGGCAATTTTGTATGGAATACAATATCAGGAAAATGTCCGCCTCTGTTAGTCTGACAAATGCGAGCCTTTTTGAGCACATTTTTCATTACATTCTCACACATCACGAATATTTTGTTCGAGTTGCTCAAGCGTTTCTGGTTTGTTTGCATAAACCTTGCTTTTTAGATATCCCCACAAAAAGATGTCCGGAGCAGTCAAATCAGGCGACCGCTGCGCTGTGGCCAATCAACATCACCATTTCTTGAAATAACTCGTTGTGGAAAGAGGTCTCGCAGTAATTCCAATGTAATCCTGGCTGTATGCGATGTGCCACCGTCTTGTTGATACCACATGTTAATCAAGCCCAAAGCATGCAGTTGTGGCGTTAAAAACTTTTCAGTCATATCACAATATCGCTCCCCATTCACAGTTACCGTTACGCAGTTTTCATTTTCAAAGAAGTAAGGTCCAATGATTTCTTCTGACCAAATTGCACACCAGACTGTAACTTTTAATGGATGCACAGCTGAATGATGAACAATTTGAGGGTTTTCCATTGCCCAGAGCCGACTGTTCTGTTTTTTTTTCACATATCCATTAAAATGAAAATGTGCTTCGTCACTCATGACGATTTTTTCAGGAACTTTGGGGTTCTCATGGGCTAGCTGTAACATCCTATTGGCATATGTACGGCGGCGTAAATGGTCTTGTGGAAGAAGCACTTGTCTCAACTGAATTTTAAATGGAAACAAATAGAAGTCCTTGTGCAAAATTGTGGCCAAAGTTGTTCTTTGAAGACCAAGCTCCTGAGCACGGCGTCGAATTCAGGTTGATGGATTGTTTTAAACACTTCCTTGAGCAGCAGTAATTTTTTCAGCCGATCTTGCAGTACGTTGTGGTCCTTGATTTCGAAGAAAGTGGGTCTGTGGGTGATAGGCCCCTACAGACCCGCTTTCTTCGAAATCATTCACTACACGATAAGTAGTGCGTTTTGTTGGCACGTTGTTTCTCCGAAAAATTTAACGTAACTTTCTCTTCGTCACAGTAAGCGAGGATTGATTTTGATAAAATGTTTTAACGATTAAAACACGTTGGTTTATCAAATATTTTTACATAATAAAATTGCCACATGTCTAGTTCACGACTGCCAAATATGAACTGTCAAGATTAATGTTTACCAAAATGACGGCAAAACGAAATATTATACCTTCCCGGCGGACACCCTGTAGATTTACAAGCATGTCTTGAAGCCGTCTGCCACGTTTTTTTTTTAAATGAAGATAGGGGAAAGAAATAATTCACAATAGAAAATTACGGTGTACCATTGCTAAAATGGTATTTTAGTTTACAAACGGCAACATTTATAAAATGTGTTTGATTTTTACACTGCAACACTGTTGCTACAGATGGTCAATTTGACAGTTAAAAATTGATTTGTAGTTAGTGCGTTTTGCCATTTTTATGATGAATACATTAACGCGAACTTATTTTGAAAACCATGGTTTGGTTAACAAAGCTTATCATGTGCTACGTTTAGTTTACGGTCAACATAATCTTCCAATTTCGGAACACGATATATCGTTTTCGCACACTCCCTCAAATACGACAAACAGTGCGGACAGAAGAGGTTATCACCCTGGTGGAGCCCAGTTTTGAGGAAAATTCCGAATGGGATACCATTGTGCACATCAACTGTGGGAGATTTTACGGAGAGATCTTGGTTTAAAAGCTTATAAGATCTAGCTTGTACAGGAGTTGAAACCGCGTCGTACGTTTGGTGAATGGAACGAAAACGTGATTCAGCTTGATTCTCATTTTCCACGCAAATTATTGTTATCCTATGCAACCCTTTTTTGGTTAGATGTATATGTAAATTTCCGAATTTGTGGTGGAGAAAACACGAACAATAATGCTGGCTAAGTATGGTCGCCTTATCACAATACCCATTCCCTCCGTATTGAGAGTGTCCAACGCAGATTTATTCGTTTTGCTCTACGCGGTCTCCCCTGGGTAGACAGTTTTAATTTACCCCCCTACGAGGATTGTTTGAAATTAATAAACCTTCAATCGCTACAAAAGCGTCGTGAAAAAGCCGTCATTCTTTTAGCACATCAGCTTCTAGTAGGTAATTTTGATTGCCCCGCTCTGCTTGAAATGATTTCCCTCAATGCCAACTGCAAAAATCTGAGATCTGTTCCCCTCTTCCGACTCAAATTCCATCAAAACAACTACGGTAACAACGAGCCAATGACTAGAATACTGCGCCTGGCTAATGGGCATAGCTCCTTTGATTTTCACTGTAGCAAACTTGCTATATGAAACTCCCTTATGTCCCCCTCATTTTCCACTACTCCTTAATCTTTCTTCTAAAAATTTAATTTAGTCTTAAGTTCAGCTTGTATTAAGCTTAAATTAAATAAATTAAGCATTACAAAAAACAAAACGAAATATAATTGAATTATTGAATTCAACTGCATTTAAAAAAAAATTATAAACTCAAAAAAAATTATTCGAGTTTTTTTATTTAGCGATATTTATCATTCACCCGTTTATAATGGAAAACCAATATTAATCGAAAAATGTGTAAAATAATTTAAAAACTATAATTTTTTTAACAATAGGAAAAACTAAATAAAACTGCATACAATAAAATAAAATATATGTTCTCTAAAAAATTTGATCTGAGTTTCCTTATGTTGTAATACTCATCAGCCACCCGTTATTAATGAAAAGCAAATATTAATCGAAAAATGCGCATTCTAATTTACGACTCCAAGAACCGCATTACTTCGAGGATGAAAAACATCCTTGGGAATCTAAAAAAAATAAAATTCTGGAAATTGACATGAGAAAAGGCGTGCTTCACTTAAGGATCCCTTAAAGATTTTCCTCCGCTGAGATTTTTTATTCAGTGGAACAACTTCCTCAGCAATGGGGAATTTACTCTTTCAAAACACGGTTTTCAAGTTTATAAAAATGATGAATTCATTATATGGTACATACAAAATAAGCAGCTCTGGTATTTTAGCATAACGGGTGAGTCCAACAAAAGTAGTCTCTGCATATTTCGAAAAATCTCCGCTTTGCCAAGTTAGAAATCATTTTCGACTTAAAAAGATCCGGGGGGAATCGAAAGTGGAGTATGCCTATAGAAACTTAAAAACTTATATGTTTTTTACCCTATTACAACTCATCCTTAAAATTAATATCGCCAAAATGTAAGCTTCATGGGGATGAAATATGGAAAATAGAAATTATTTCTCTATGTTACAAACTTAATGTCAAAACTAATATACCCTTATGGGATAGGGTATAAAAAGGGCAACAATTTGCCAAGAGAGTAACTTAACGAGAATTTACACTTTCAGAGACTCAGTGATGTAGTCATAAGAGGTATACCGCACAGTCTCAATGAAAATAGCTATGACACGTTCAAGAGTGCCGCCAATGTAATCGGTGATACCACCTTGCCAAACTTTGATTGCTTCAGAGTAAAGCAAATAAATTCAAATCCAAATAAGAACTTCACTATCCTTGTCATACTGAACAGCGCGTTTTTTGGACAAAAAATTGAGCTAACCTAGACTAGGTTGAATGTTTAACGACAAATGATTCTGTCTACATTAACAAAGGTTAACTCAAAAAATCGGTGCATTTCTAGTGACAAGAGGCCTTGAAATTACGATTCAGTTAGCTTTTTTTACCAATTCAGATAGGTTAAAAATTTGACAGTGAATCAAATTCAGACTCGATATAAATGCAATTAACACACCCTTAAATGCACACCGGTTGAACCAATTTCAGTTAAATTAAATTTCATTAAAATTCAAAAATTAAAATTAAACGCAACTAAATTCGGAAATTGGGTAACGATTTTCATCAGCCTATGTATCTAACCTCCATAACATAACTACTGATAACTTGTTTGTTATTCTAAGCAAATATGTTTACAAATTTCAATACAACGGTTACAGCTGACACAATTTAGCCACTCAAAATATTTATTTAAAAGAAAAAATTATGAATTTCAAAATTTATATTACTGACTTGTACCTGTGGATGGACAATTCTAGTCTCCACCATTTCAGTTACGCTATGTCCGCAAAGCTATTTGCATTTCTTAACCACATAAACAAATATTATGCTTTGCGAGCGTTACAAAATCGTACACTTTTCTTGAAGTTCATGTTTCTCTTCAGCGATACAAAACAAATATCGATATCAAAATAAATATCGATGTCAAGAAGCAAGTCAACTCTTTTATCTTCATAATAAAGCCATCATTAGTGGAAGTTTGTGGTCCTCCGACAAGGAAGGAGTTAAGAGTTCCTTCACTTATGTATCGTATGGGTGTTGCAACGATAGTTTAAGTCTATACTGTCGACTTTGTAATTGATACCGCTGGCAGTTACGGTGCAAATTTTATTTGCAATATGATCTTAAAATGCGCGGTTATCCATGTAACCACCGATCACTTAAATCATTGTGTCGTGGCTTAATCCATGCAATTTTCTGCATGCCAGCAGATATCCCAACTGCAAAATCGAGAGCTTTTTAGATATCGCAGATATATGCTGAGGACTCAATATAGTGTTATTTTTCACAGGTGAGACTGTTATGCCTTGGAAATGGGAAAATTACGTTGGCAGTTTTGTGTTGGTACCAAAGACTGATTTTTGTGAACAAGAGTTAACTGTGTTGTCAGGTTAACAAAAATAGAAAAGAGATGTTGTGGAAATAAAATATTTATATGAAGCGCATTTAAAGTGCTACCTCACATACAATGTTGCAAGCATTTTAAAAAGCTCGTTTCCAATAAGTAAACATTGTAGTGTGCTAGACTTGTTATATTCGCACTTTCAGGTTGCGGCTCTTGATTTGATCGATCGAATTGCAAACGAAGACGAAGTTCGGCTTAGCATACAGTTGATCGGAGTTGTTGGCAATACTATCGCTTTGACAAATACATACAACACATACAAATTCAATAATATTTCCACATAGTTTGGACCTTTAACTGTTGAGATTTAGACTTCATGAGTAATTTTAAATTGCCATCCATCTTTAGACACTCATCTTGGTCAGGTTAGGTTAGGTTAGGTTGTAGTGTCTGCGCGCGATGCGAGTGCACACTTAGACCATAAAGGTCTGTTGACTTTCCTATTTTCCTTCGCCTAATTAAACCATTCAGAACTAACTATGTAGCGAAGGTGGTTTCTGACATTTCTGTTAGTTAAAAGGAAACTTCATCTGGGACAGTACTCCTTAGAAAATCTAAGTGTGCTGGTTAGATTGTCGAAGGAGTACTGTCCCAGATGAAGTTTCCCAGTTTTCGTCTGGGACAGTACTCCTTCGACAATCTAACCAGCTCACTTAGATTGTCGAAGGAGTACTGTCTTAGATGAAGTTTCCTTTTTACTGAGAGAGCAGGACAAGAGCATATAAGGTTAGTAATACTTTCCTCCTCTTCTTCGTCTAAGCAGCATCTGCAGAAGACATTGCGGCCTAGTCTTCTTGCACGTAAGCCTATCGGACAGTATCATGTAAGGACACCGATAATGCTGCTGATGTTTGATCTGTTCAGCTTTGTCAAGCAGATGGAGCGCTTCTGGTTAGGCCAGAGTTGCCTGGATATTTGATACGTAGTGCCGTTTATCCATCTACGGTTTGGTTTCTTGATCACATCCACTTTGATCTGTAAATTACATGCAGCGATGTGCATACCTATCATGTCTGCTGGCGGTAGAATATCGACGGTTGTGCCCTGTCTGGCAAACTCATCTGATTTGTAATTCCCTGGTATGTCTCTGTAACCCGGCACCTAAAACAGGTGAATGGTAAAATGCTCCGCCATCTCGTTAAGAGACAATCGGCTTTCGTGAGCTAATTTCGAACTGAACGAAATTGCTTGTAGGGATTTTATTGCCGCTTGGATGTCATTGAAGATGGTAATATGCGTCTCGGATATAACATTCCATTTCAGCCAGGACAAGACTTCATTGATTGCCATGATTTCCGCCTAGGTTTGATGTCAATTTCATCAAACTAGCAGTTTCTAACACGTTAAAGGTAGAAATACTGCATACAAATTGTGTCCTTTCTGATGGCTGGTAGACAGTGCCCGAATTTAGAATATCATTAAGATTTGGTAAAACTTAGAACAGTTAAAAAATCATGTTTGGTTTATTTTGGAAACATTCACTGTATTGCATGCAAAACGAAAAGTTTTTTTTTGGTCCATTGAACATTAAAGGCTGTAAACTCAAAAAAGAAAAAAAATTTTGAAAATGAAAGAAAAAGCATTGCAGCTAATGGCCTTATAGCGCTTTAGCCAAACGTCCATATAGTCATCCCTTGACTACAGCAATTCATCTCTGTTTATTTGACTTGATAATGCCTCCCAACTAATCAACATACTTTTGGGTATATTCTGCATTTTCTGAAGTCATGTTTTTTGACATAATTTTAGGATTCATTCATTCTATGAAATCTTGTTCTTAGATTGGGTATATGGCTTGGAATATATTTCAAGCGTAGTTATCCAAATGATGCCATGCCAGTTTTGTTAAATAAAAGGTCGACATAACTCGGACAAACTTCCGCATAAATTTAGAAGACCAACAATAGCAGGTGCAACACGCCAATGTTACATTTTCCTCAAAATCCCAAGTCTGTAAAGACTGAACAAATACTTTTGCTATATAGGCAGTTTGGTGTAATACCGTTATTATAGTTTTAAGGGAAGTACAATTTTTATAATTTTTTCCTTTTTTAGATAATTGAGTTTTTAAATATTGAATTCATTAATACAATCGTTTGAAGCTATTTCGGCTGAAGCGATAACATCTTTTGAGTGGAGATGTCTCATGGGTGCATAGATATTAAGACTAGCTAACATTGGGATACATTTATCCAAGAATTTCCAATGTCCCCCATTAACATAACGTCTTGCTACGTTCTGCTAGCTTTATTTTAGTAAAAAGAGTTTGCAAGACAAGAAAAAAGCATTGAGCCTTATAATCGGGTAATTCCAGTAAAATGTTTGTTAAATTTAATTAAATTTTTGATTGCACACCTGTAAAGTATTCCTCCATTCTATCTATATACGTTTGCTGGTAAGGGGACCAAAACAATCGAAGCTTATTCTGAAATTGATTTATCTAGAGAGCAATCTATTGATTTTAATTTAGAAGAGTTTTTGAAATTAAACGAATTTCGTTTCAAGAGACCTGGCTGGGATTCGCTTTTTTAGTCGCCTTATTATTGTGAAGTATATGTATCGATTTTATTGCCGAGATCCGATATTTCATTGACTCGTTCTAAAACATTTTCATTGCCTTAGTCAGTAAAGAAACTATCATCTAGCCTCCATGATACAGTAAACACTTTTGTTCCAAGTTAAAAAGTTTGAAAAGCACACTGAAGATTTTGCTTCATTTTTGAAACAAAAACTTCGTTTGGATATATGATGCAATTGACACCACTATTTAACCTAGGAGATTTTGTTAAAATGCTATGTTTTAAATTTTAAATTGTAAATTTATGAAATACAAGTCTAAGCACATGCTGAAAATATTTCTATTAAAAAAATATTCCTAATATTAAGAATAAGTTTTGTCTGCTTCAAAATATCTGTTTATATATTTTATCTTAAAGAGTTAAGGATAAATAACTTAAGCTCTGATTACTCAATTCTTTGAAAATGTCGCTTAGCCCCTTCATTTTCTAAGCGATTAAGTTATATGTACTTATTTTTATGAATAACCGAGTATGCAGTGTTCTAATACACATCTATACCATATTTGGTATATAAAGACTTTAATCAAAAATGTTACAGACTTTTTCTGTAAAGAAATATTTAAAAAAAAAACCTTGCAGCAATTGGTAATGTTAGTTGACTGTTTATTAAAAATCGGAGTATTCAGTCATATATCGAATTTTTATATTACAGTTAGTATTAATTTTCATTTTTATCAATCAACGTGGACGTTGAGTTCAGCCTTGTTTTTAATAGAACCTTTATGTTAATTTTTGGTTCAACTGGTTGTTTTAGGTGAAATGTTATTGATAAAAACGAATGGTAAAACACATACAATTGTTATGGTTACATCGACATTTCTCAAATATAGCAAACTATTTTTAATAATTGTTAACGAAAACGGTGGTGTTTAAAAAAAATTATATAACCAGTCTAATAAGTTACGAATAACTCCTTTCTGTAGACGTCAACAAGGTTTTAGTTCGAACGTCCAAAGGAAAATTTAATTTGGTTATAATTTCCAAAAACAAAAAAACCTACTGATTCTGAACTAACAGCTCGACTGTCAACTGAAAGTGAATTACTACAAACAATCAGGATTCCACAATGACCGCATAAACGCATAACTTCAACTACATCCATTGGGTCGACCAAAACAAAACATTTTATCTAAACAAATAAAAATGGTTTAACATTTAATCTGAAGTTAAATAATATTGTTCAGTGCATTAAAATAGCCTATAATTCGGGTTCTAAAACTCGGCAAACGTTGCACTTAAAAATGACCAAGAAGCGATGTGCTTACAGATTTTAAGTGACAAAACCCGATTGTTTTTTTGAGATAATAAGTTAAAATATATAATCTGTGCTTCCCGGTGGTAATCTTTCAACTGAAAAACTCATAAAAAAATTTGTCAAGTACCAACTTATTATTAATTTTTAAAAAGAAATGTGAAATTCCGTTCCAAGTTAAATACTGCGAGTTCACTTTTGTCTATATAACAAGTTCCTCCGATTATAATTAAGTCTAATGGCTTCGATTATTATCATCGAAACCTTTGGCTTATTTTTCTAAATAGGCTTAGAAAATATAGTACATAAAGATTTCGTTAAGCCTTGATGAATACAAATACAATTTTTTGGAGCAAAAGGCTGGTTAGTACCTAGGGCCGAATTTTTATATTACAATTGAATTACTAGTGGCAACCGCTGTTTCTACGGGCTATAAACTCTGACAACAACATCTCGGTAGAAAGAAGAATTACTCTTGCTAACAGCTGTTTCTTCGGGAGACTACTATGGAGATCCAACATAAGAGCCTGGGCATCCATATAGTGCTCAACGGCCCTAAAGCATGTACAGTATCAAAAGTGGGTGAACGAATCCTTAATCGGTTTGAGAGAAAAATTATTCAAAAAATCTTCGGTCACATTTGCGTTCACGGGCTTTGAAGACGAAGATTCATACCCCTGATCAAAAAAGTCGGCATTGGACGTTTAAGATGGCTACGATATGTAGAACGAATGGACACCAATACTCCGGCTCGCATGGTTTTCGATTCCCAGCAAGAATTCGGACGCAGTGGAAAAAGACCTCAACTAAAGTGGCGCGCACAAGTAAAATCCGACCTCAACTAACTTGGAGTGCGCAACTGGAGGCAGTTAGCAAAGGACCAGACTAATTGGAGAGGCAAGTTGGTAGAGGCCCAGGTTCACTTGAGTAAGTAAGTACGATAGCAAATGTGCTTCCAAAACAATTTATTGCAATTGTCATCGAAAACTATCACGGTAAATGTTAAAAGTGAATACCGGTACGAGATCCGGTTAACAATCGCCATTAAATAGCCTGTGCAATTTATATAACTATTTGACATGTGAACTTTGTTTGTGTCTGTCTTGTGTTTATCTATATTTAGCTCATAAACTTTAGAGCGTATTTTTAGAATCAATCGAGCTTCCTGAGTAGTAGTCTTGTAAGGTCAATTCGACGATACACAACATAACAAACAATAGAACATTAATTTTAAGCCATAAAAAAATATTGCTTCATACTTTTTAATGGCAAATTAAACTGTTTGTAGACAACCAAATGACAGCAAAAAGTAATTTTAGTTCAAAAAATAATTTTAAAAAAAATTATTGAGAAATTTATTTTCTACCCATATTCTTTGGGTAAAAGTTTTGCTTTCAAAATTCGGTTCTTCACGCAAAAAAATAGAAAACTATTTTATAAAAAAAAATATTTAAACTCAGCTTATTATGTTTTTTTCCAGCAAACCAATTTAAATATAACAAACAAAATGCTCAACATTATCAACAAATTGTATATCCAATATAAATATTAAAAAAAGAAAAACCAAAAGCAAATATATGCAGAATTTCGTAAAATAATATTTGAAAAGTGAAGTTTAACGAAGTAGAACTTTTGAAACCCTTTTGAAATTTCGAATCCAATCCAAAAGATCGTTCAGTAAATGAAACACGTATTTTTATAAAATTCATTGATTTAAGAGATTTATAATAATTGAAAAAAAAAAGAATTCTTATCTTGAAAATTCCTTTAAAAATTAAACAAATTCTCACCTTTTTCCAACAGCTCATCCTCATCCTCGCCGGCATCCTTTCCGTTGGTTACATTATGAAATTCTGTTAAATTTGCCACCGAACTGTAGCCAATAATTGGCGTTGATTCATCGACGCCATCACTATCATAGGACAACTTCAAACTGTAGTTAACTTTATCCTCAAAAAATGAAGTGATTTTCTTTTCCAAATTACCACCAACACTAGAATCTTTTGAAATTAATTTCTCATTCAGATCACAATTATCCTTGAGCTGGCACGTTGGATTATTCACTGTGCCTACGCATAGTGTACACGCAACGCCCACAAAATACAAAAGCACTAATTTCGGATGCATTTTTATTTTTGTTACCGTTACAAAAAAAAATGAAAAATACTATCTCAACACTGCAATTTTGTTGTCATTCTAAATTTTTATTTCTTTTCGAAAAATTATAGAACTAGAACTCAAATTTAAAAAAAAAAATCACAACCGTTTATTTTTTTTTCTTAACTTCTAAGGCCAACTTGTGTCCCGCTTCGAACCGAGGAAAGCTTCGATGAGTTTTGCTTGAAGTCGCGCTGATGACTAAATCCACTAATAGCATAGTTTATGCCAAAGTCGATTCTTTTTACCACCAAACGTAGTGCGTCGTTGACGGTCGCTTACACAGGTAGCGCGCTTTACGCGATAAGCTCATGCTTGTGGTTGTGTATGGTTGGTGTAGTGCATAGATACATTTGTATCTACTGGGCCTAGTTTGTATTTAAATTAATTTTTTCGTTGAGTTTCGTAGTTTGGTTAACTGAATGAGTTGCAGTTTCATTTTCATGATGATCATTGTTACAGTAACCAGGTTGTCATTGTAGCGATGGGTCTATTGTTTTAGCACCTTTTTTTGCGGTTTATTGGTTTCTGTGGAAGTGAAGAACTTCATCAACTTTGTTTGCTGATGACATGTCTTTTACGATACAAGTGCGTTTTGGATTTTTTTTTCAAGCAAACAATTAACTTGCGGAAAATGGTGAAAATAATTTTTGAGGTATGTGGGGATACGTGAATGTTCACATCAACTGGGTGAGCTTTACGGAATTAGTTTGAAAAAAAAAACTGCTGAGCTTGGAATCAGGTTGAAGTGGTGTTGCGAAATTCGGTAAAGTCAGTTCGAAGTGGGCTGCACTTGCATTTTTTGTTTTCCCATCTAGATTTTGTAAACTATTTTCGTTGTTAGCTTCGGATTTGAACTAGATTTACAACTTGCTGACTTGCTGACTTGCCGTCACTTTTTGATGTAGTCTTTGATGACCCATAATTGAGTGTTGTTAGACAGTGGGGAAATTGTATTGGCAGTAAAATATGTTCATGCTATTTCATTGAAATAAAACAATATTTCAATGAAATAATACACCCCAAAAGCTAGGGGTATTCAATTGGAAATTTCTATGAATGGCCTAGGAAGGTATTCAAATCAGAAACCCAAATGCTATCGAATAGAAGGGACCAACATTTTAAAACGGAAGGAGATGTTACAGGTCTGAAGGACCAGCCCTAAATTCGTCTACATAATTATGTCATGCACAGGCCCCGAATCACAGTCTTGAAAGAGAAAACTTGGTGAAAAGTACAAGATATGATTCGAATGAACAAAGTATTAATGATGACTAGGGATAGCGACCTACGTGCCGCTCTAAGCTCTCCAGGAGATGCGATGGGATGGACCAGGCCTGGGAAAAATTGAAACCTGCCTTCTCGGTATCTTTATAGGAAGTCACGTTTGTTCGGATGCCGTTCGAATGGACACGGCAGGCTAGAGATCGAGCCGCCTTCAGGGACGTATTAGGTGAGACCCGGGAGCACAACGTTTTTTAATTGCATCGAATGGAAACAATTGATGCAATACGAAATGTAAGCCAACTTTGAAGGCAGCTGCCAGTTGTTTATTTTATTTTACCGATGGATGTTCTTCTTGTCGCGAGACTCTTTGATTTCCTTGAGTTCTTTTTTTTTCCTACCCAGGGTTTTCTTCTCTTCCCATCTCCTGGGTCGATGCTGGTATTCTTAGCTTTTTGTTGAGTAGAAAGGCGTCTCTGCGAATATTTCGAGCAGGAATTCTCCCCATGTATTCGTTGTTCTTCTGCCATACAATGGGGCAGAAGAACAACGAATACATGGGGAGAATTCCTGCGTTAAAATCTCCCCCTACAGCTATCGGGTGTTTTTCCATTGTTTCTGTTATGAGGTTACATCTAGCAGCTGCCTATTCAAATGTCAGACTCCACGTACATCCACTTACAGCTTTGTAGGGTTCACTGATCAGGACGATGTCAACTTGGTTTTGCTTGCTCATCTCGACGAACAGGTTTTGCGTAGCCGCGTAATGGCTAAGCTTGATCTGAGCGATTTTCATGATCTTATGCTAGTCAGCCCTCGTAAAGATAGGGCAACATGCTATACGTTTTCAGGGTCGCAATTTTTCCAAAATAATAAGGATTAGCGGTCTTTAATGCAAATCATGTCATTTTACCCATAGCTTGGAGCGGTCACCCTGAAACATTTCACCCATCCTACACAATATTGGCAACGACAGCGAAAACTGCCAACCATCCGACCTAAACTAACCATAAAGCCAACCATATCTAAACTCAAGCTTAATAAGGCTGCCGTAAATGATGGCCTTCCCGCTGACCTTTATAAAGCTGGCGGAGATGACTTGTAAGTAACATCCACCAACTCATAAGCCAAATCTGATCGGATGAAATTATGCCTGAAGAATGGAACCTCAGCGTCGTTTGAAGGGCAGGGTCTTATGAATAGTTTTGGTTGTAGTTATTCCCTAGTAACTGACTTTCAGAGTCCAAATCAGCAACAGTGATTGCCAAGGCAAATCTTCGTTTAATTTCCGACAAGATGACGTTATCAGAATTGATATCTGAGTCGATATAGAGAATGACGTTCTGTCCACTGCGAGATTCGAGATGGTGGGTGTTGCTTCAGTGGAGAACATAGATGTTTTTGTATGAATTGAAAAATCTGTCATTATCGGGCAATACAGTGCCTCAATCCTAGCTTCTCCCTTAAGCGCAATCTTGAAGTCCAACTTTCGACAACTATGTCTAGCAACTGGTGCCGTGTATCAGCAATAACACTGAGTATGTTGACATATAAATCTTCCAACGTGTGACCTACTTGTGACTTCACATTCTCCCAAAGAAATTATTTGAAAGATGTGAGATCGCAGGATCGTGGAGACCAGTTGATAGGTCCATTACGCGATATTATGCGCTAAAGTGTGTTTCCTGCAGTAAATTAATAGCGTCGCGAGTCATGTAGCATGTTGCACCATCTTGTTGAAACCAAAGCTCTGTCACACCAATGCCACTGAGAACTGAGGAACTAATAAGTCATAAATCATGTTTCTATAGCGCTCCTTATTGACGGTAACATTCTGTCCGGCATTGTCCTTAAAAAAATGAGGGACGATTATTCCACCGTCCCATAAAGTACACCAAACAGTGAGTCTTAATTGTTGTAAAGGCGTCTCTATAAAAGCTTCTGGGCTTTCTCGGCAATCAAAAATAGGCTCCAGCGGATACCAAGATATTTTGCTTAAAAGAGGATCAAGCTGAAACCTCCGAGGCCTTTAATGGTCACATGTTTAACTCTTTCACAAGATGGATCTTATAACTTTATAAAATCGTCCACAAAGTTGACGGGCACAGTTCTAATTGTTATGCACGATATCAAAATGACTCATTCGGATTTTATCCAATACTGCGCTCCACAATGGCAATAACTTCGTCTGTCGTCTTTTGGATGCGTATTATCCACTAGAGTATACGTGGTGAGGAATAAGTTGCTGAGATGGACGATTATGAGGACCGTAAAATGGATGTAGCGCACAATATGTTTGCCGAACAGAACCATGGTTGTCAAAATAAGTTTACACAATTTATACGTGTTGTTCTGGCGTTAATGTATTCATCGTAAGACTTTTAACTGTCAAATTGGCTATCTGTAGAAACAGGGTTGACAGTTTAAAAACCAAACATGTAAAACGAACTCGTTCTTTTGAGTGCTAAAGTTAATATTTTATTTAACTAGCCAATTTAATCGGCCAATACTGTGCCTCAAACCAAGCTTCTCCCTTAAGAACAATCTTGATGTACAATTTTCGACAACTATGTCTAGCAATTTCAATCTCGTACTGGAGCAGATAGTATGAAGGGCAGGTTTCAACACTCAATGCACTATTTTCAACAGGTCCGTCCAGCTGATATTGCCGATATTGGCGTCATCGATCGCTCCCAATGTGTCGTGATAGAAGCTTTCACGTCGATTAAGGAACATCCGAGATCCGTTGTCCTTTAAGTAAATGAGGACAAGACTAGGTACATGCTATCAACAAACAAACAAGCATCTGTCCACCATCTAGGATAAAACGTCACTATTGGTAGTAGCAATTTTGAGGTAGATAAGGAGCTCACTTACCTCGAGGTAAACATTGACTCCACGAATGACACCCTACTGGAGATCCGGTGAAAAATTATCCAAGGAAACCTTTGCTACTTCGGTTTGGCGAAACGACGGGGTTCAAAACTCCTAACTCCAAGGACGAAATGTGTGCTCTACGAAACCCTTCTCCTGCATGTTTTGCTTTATGGCGCCGAGTGCTGGACGATAAGCAAGAAGGGAGAGGATTTTCGAATTCCAGGTTCTAGAAGGCAAGGAAGACCGAACCTCCGTTTCAAAGACCAAGCCATCGTGGATGCCAGAGCGCTTCGACTAGACAACTGGAAGCAGTGCGCCCGGGATCGTAGAGGATGAAAGGCTGCAGTGTATCAGGCAGAGACTCTTCACAGGTCTTGAGCCCGATAAGTAAGTAACTAAATTGTTTACCTGTGGTTACAGTTTCACGCGTGAAAGAATTTGTGTTATCGCTTCACTTCTTGCTTTGGTTCTTGTGGACCCTTTTTGCGTCCGTGATTTTTTTTTCTGACGGGCTCAGTGGCGCGTTGGTAAGTGCGATGAACTACCGCGTGGAAGGTCTGGGTTCGATTCCCAGCCGTAGCAACACTTAAATGATTTTTCACTGGCCCTCCTCTCGTCATGATCTGACAAATCATCCGAGTAGTATCAGTTGTCAAGAAAAGCTTATCTCAAATTCGCTGTTCGGAGTCGGCATAAAACAGGAGGTCGCACCATCGTGCAAGAAGCACACACGACACATGAGTGATGCGCCAAAAATTTGTATTTTTTTTATTTAATTACCATCTTCTTTATGATTTTTTTGTGGCACCTTTCTCAAGTTCGCGGTTTCCGGTTCATTGTCTTCTTTTGGGGTCTGGTTCAACTTTGAACCATAGAGGAGCCTGAAAAGCAGAAGCAGACTCTATGTGTTAAATGAGTTCTATTTACCCTAAAGATTTTATGCACTTGAATAAAAAGTAATGCTGAGTTATTCTGTTGAATTGGCCAATTCATAAGCCAATTTCATAAGCCAACTGCTACCTTGGCTCATTGTTTTTATAACATGAGATTGTTCTAGCGACCTATAAAATAAGATCCCAAATGCAAACTGCTGAAGTAAGATTTCTTCGAGCTGTTCCTCGAGTAATTTATCGAGATGGAGTAAGGAAAACATGTGTACTCGACCAGTTCAATATCGAACAGCAACGTAATGATGCTTCGAAGGTTAAGTCACGTAGTTACATGTCCCTAGATTGACTTCCAAGACATGTCATTATATCGGGTTTTTCAACAGGGACGCTACAAAAGTTGAGCGACAGGGACAGCAAACGACGCCATATTTCTTGCCGCTCTTTTGACATTTCTCTTCAGTAAGGTTTGCCATTTCATGATGGAAATATATACGATCCAACAACGAGTCGAAATCATTAAAATTTACAACCGAAATTCGGAGTCAGTGGCCTCAACGTTAAGAGCGCTACGTCCAATTTATGCCAGTGAGATGAAAAAGTGCCGTAGTGTCGAGAATATTGCTGCCGCGGAGGCTTCAGTTGAAGAAAGCCAAAATGTGTCTCTCACACGTCGTTCTCAAGCGTTGGGCATCTCTGTGACGTCGTTGTGGCGAATTTTGCGAAAAGATCTTGGCCTACATCCTTACAAGATTAAATTGACACAATAACTGAAGGCGCTTGACCACCAGAAGCGTCGTATGTTCGTGAATTGGGCTGAGCAACAACTTGAAAATGATCCGGATTTTCATCGAAAAATCATCTTCAGCGTTGAGGCTCATTTCTGGCTGAATGGCCTCGTCAATAAAGAAAATATGCGGTATTGGTCAGGCAGAAATCCACACGTACTCCATGAGTCATCATTGCATCCCGAAAAAATTACGGTTTGGTGTGGTTTATGGGCCGGCGGCGTCATTGGGCCGTACTTCTTCCGTGATGATCAAGACCGGCACGTTACTGTGAATGGGAATCGCTACCGTTCAATGATAACCGAATATTTTTGGCCCCAATTGGATGATATGCACTTGGATTACATGTGGTTCCAACAGGATGGTGCCACAAGCCACACAGCGTTTGTTTGTTTTGTAGTAATAATTGTCATGAATAGCATATCTCAACTTAGCCGTTCGGATGCGGTATAAAACAGGAGGTCCCGCCATCATGCAAAGAAGTACACTTACACACATGTGTGGTGGTAAGGAAAAGCTAGGCCCTGGTACTAGGGAGCCTGTTGCGCCATAAGTTTTTTTTTTATACCTGTGTTTATGAATATCTCTTTCTGGGGGTTCTGCTGGAGTGATGTTCTTTGCTCGCCTTTATGAATTCCATTGAACTAAAAATTGCATTCGTTTACCAGCACAACATTTGTATTCTCGAAAATGACCGTGGTTAAACCTGAGCTCTGATGCATTGTTTTCAACTAAAATCGATCTTAATGACCCTATTGAGATAGATACTATATCCGACATTGTTACAAGTTCACCAAGGTCAGAGTACTCTGACCCTATTGATATACAAAGAAATCAACCATTACAAAGGTTAAGGTACGCAACTGCTATCGAAACCAGAACCCAAATCTCTTGTTAACAAACGCACAACGTATTCTGTCACTTTAAGACGATGATTTTCAATTAAAATTACTCCAGAGACCTGTTAGATTTTAAACGAGTCTTATTCGCAAGATTGACTATGAAAATTATTCCATAAAAACATAAAGCCTTCCGGCGGCCGGCGCGCGTGCAGAGGAAAAATTTCATTGTCCAAACATCTAGGTAGCATATCAGTTAGTGGACAATTAAAAAATGTTACTACCACTTTTGAGATATAAATTTTTTCATTAGGCAGGGAATCATGCGCGAAGCCTCTAATTATATTCAAGACAATGCCACTTGTCACATTTGCAACAAAGACACAGCACGTAACCTTATGAATTCTCACATCAATTTAATTGCACTGAGTATAACTTTTAGCACTTTTTTCTGAAACAATAAAGATAAATTCAGACATGAAATGTACTCGCACTTGTCCACCAGACATAATGTGTCAATTGTTCTAAGACTTTCTGTAATAAACGTAAATAAGTTCCATAAAATTTTACGTAACTTGAAGTTCAAATAAATTTACTGAAAAAGTAATTTAGGCTGGAAGAGATATCTCAAGCTCAAGGTTGTTGTCTAAATTCTGACACCGAGAGTGGTCGATTTCATCTTTGGTAGAAGGTTAATTGCGTGATTAGACAGATTGATCAAAATGGAGGCAAGATTTTTTTTAATGGAAAACAAATAGTTGGCTTTCATCTATTCGGCATTACACTCAAAGGGCGTCAAGGCCAAATAAGTATCGTAAAGCATTTTTTTGTGTGGATATATCCAATTTCAGAAACTTGTTGTATTACTTCAAAACCTAAAATTTTCCGACACATTTTGATATTTGATTAGTCATTGGGCTTAAGCATGCCGACATATGACTCTATTACGTGGCCACTCGGAAGAGTGACTTTACGAATATAGTCTATAACCCTCAGTACGTGTTGTTAGATAATAATTGTTCAAGATAGTCTTTAGGAGTTTCTTTATCAAGACGACAAAATCATTTTCATTTAATACGCATTCATGCGGACCTAATTGCCATCAATGCCTTACTTTTTGAAAGTAGATGAGTTGTGGGTTTTTACTGGCAGACAGTGATTGGTTTCTTCGTGACGGTAAACTTTGCCTCCGTTCTGAAGGCAGATTGTCAATGAAAAGCATCATTGGAACACAAATTATGATGGAACTGAAATTTTACTTGAGAAGTTGGTTATAGAATTGGAAAAGTCTGTCATTAAAATCACCACGGTGGGTAATGGACGATTCTTGAGATTAGGGTTGATAATGCAAACCACAAATGGCAGATTGGAATAAACGAATCATTGGAACGATTTTGTTTTATTTGAGTGGAATGAAAAAAATTAGCAAACGTAGTGCTTTTCTTATAAAAGTCAAAATAAAAATTAAAATATTTTAGGATAATCATATTTAAAAATGTATAAGCCTTGTTTTATTGCCAACAAATTTATTTAAAAAAAGAACTCTTTTAATTGTGTTACCTATAACTGGAGCCTTCGGTAGACCATTTAGATATAAAACGATAATGAAACTGGATGTGATCAACGAAGCAACCGCAGATGGATAAACGGCACAACGTATCTAATATCTAGGCAAATCTGGCCAACCCACCCACGGAAAAAAAATATTGTCATCTAAGTTACTTACTTACTTAAGTGGCGCTACAGTCCGGAATGAACCATGCCTCTCCAATTAGCCCGGTCCTTCGCTAACTGCCCCCAGTTGCGCACTCCAAGTTGGTTGAGGTCGGTTTCTACTTGTGCGCGTCACTTAAGGCGACATCTTCCTCCACTGCGTCCGACGTCTGGCTGGGAATCGAAGACTCTGCGAGCCGGAATATTGGTGTCCATTCATTCTACATGTCCTAGCCATCTTAAACGTCCAATGCGGAGTTTTTTCTTACCAGAGGCATGTCGCTGTACAGCTAGTATAGTTCTTAGTTGAATCTACGTCTCCATAGCCCGTCAACGCAAACGGGACCGAAGATTTTTCAAAGAAATTTCCTCTCAAATCGACAAAAGATTTCTTTACCCGCTTTTGAGACGGTCCATGCTTCAGTGCCGTAGAGCTGGAATGGGATGATTAGGGTCTTATATATGATCTCCTTAGTAGTTTAATTGAGGGCCTAAAGAAACAGCGGTTGGCAAGAGTAATTCTTCGTTTGATTTCTGACGAGTTGTTGTTGTCAGAGTTAAAAGCGGAGGCGATATAGACAAAGTCCCATACTACCTCAAAGTTATATCTGTAGTGGTGACTTTCTGTCCAATTTGTCGATATTGTGTGTTCTTTCGTGTTTCGTGCATATACCTCGTCCTGCCATCATTTACTGCTAAACCCATTTTTGCAAACGTCATTGAATGGATGGAATTTTACCAGCAAACGTGGCTATGACATCACGTTGGGTCCGACCAATGATGTCAACATCTTCGGCGTATGCTAGTAGTTGCACCGATTTTTGGAAAATTGTGCCTCTGGTGTTGGCTGGTGAGTTTTGCATAATCCTCTCAAGAATCAGATTGAAGAAGTCACATGACAGCGCATCGCCTTGCCTAAATCCTTTTTTTGGTATCGAATGTGTCGGTGAGGTCGTTTCCAATATTGAATGGTCAAAAAAATGACAAGGGGTACCCCGCCGTTCCCAATTTTCATAATCGAATTTTAAATACATTTTTACACTTAAACTATATTGTTCTGCCTGACAGAGGAATGTTGTTCGTCATCGCCCTTTTAACAGTCTGCAGAAGTGGTTCTTCCATATCCTCATCATCGACTGTGTCTCAAGTACGATATTTTCTTGGTCATCTCGACAGGATTCTGTTTGAGCCTTGTATCCTTGGCTTTGACGTTTTACACTTTGGTCAAATTTGCGAACACCGTTCCTGGAGTGGCACCTCCCTATATCCTCGATCGCGCGCTTTTCTTGCTCCTTTTTCTTCTTTCTGAAAAGTCCTCTCTGCATATAGAGCTCAACGGCAGCTCTCGACTTCACCTGCAGCTTAGCCTGTAGGCCTCGTTCTTGGCTGCGAGCATCTGTCGGCATTCCTCATCAAACCAGAGGTTTCTTGCTTGGCGCGAGAATCCTAGCACATCAGTTGCGGCTGTTTTAATGGTTTGTTGGCATCGTTGCCATTTTTCTTCGACATTTGATTCTGGTGATATGGTGTTAATCGAGAGGTTAAGGGATACGAGTTGCGCGAAGGTCTTGGCGGTCTCTTGCGATTGCAGTCTTCTAACATTAATTTTTTTCACAGTATTTCTGGATTTTCGTGGCGTGGTGGATATCCGCAATCGATATTAGAGTCGATATTAGCTCCTCGGAATGTTCGGACATCCAAAATGCTAGATGCGTGTCTCTTGTCTATCACAATGTGATCGATTTGGTTGACCGTTCGTTGATCTGGAGACCGCCATGTCCTCTTGTGGATATTGATGTTATGAAACCGTGTGCTGGCTATAGGGGCATTTCGTTCCGTAGCGAAGTCAATTAGCCTAAGTCCGTACCAGACGTGTTGTCGTGTACGCTATGATTTCCGACAATACTGCTACAGATGTCTTCACTTACTTCCTTTGCGTTAAAACCTCCCAGCACGATTTTAAAATCGTACTCCGGTAGTCGCTCATAGGTTTTGTAGGAAAGCTGACTCTATTAAATAACAATGCCAACCTTGTCAAATACGCACAGGTGATGCATAACAGCTCAATATATCCCATCTATGAAAAATATGTTTGCAAAATAATTGGCCTAATGCCCAATTATGAATTGTATTCACTGATACCTTTTTGAAAAACATTGGCGTAAGCTTTTTATTTGAGATAACAGTACCGGAACAAGTCGTTAGTGGTTTAGTCAAGAAGTTGTGGAGGTTAATTTAAGTCCCCATCCGATCTATTGGGATCAAGTTTCCAAAGAACTTTTTAAGAACTGCAGACAGAGATTTGGATGTGTATGACGTTGCTCAATCCTGCTGGGATGATATCCTTTGGTTATAGGCATACGAAGTCAATTTTCTTCTGGCATCCTGGGCCTAATTCTTGTACAAATTCAGTTTTATAGGGGTGCATCTTGAGTTCATTGTGAAAAGTATAGAGTAATGATAATCATGCACATTTTAAGCACTTGCGTGATTGCGAATTCAAAATTCCAGATGGTCATAAACAGACTGATTAACGGAAGCATTCTGAAATTAAACCCAACAGCAAATTTCCCTTCTGAGAATTGACAGTATATCCTTTTTGGCAGTTCTCATATGATTTCGACAGCACCGTAAAATTCTTCCTATAACACCGATAATAATTCTATCCCTCAGGACTTGCATTTACAAAACAAAAAAAACGTTTCCTAGTTATATCCCCTAAGCTGTCGAATAGGTTCATGCGTTATATGAATCTGGGTTCCTGTATCTACGTGTATGTTCTATAATGTCAACAGTAAATACTTAAGTTCAAATTCATGTTTTTCCCATCACCTCCAGTGGCTATCAAAGCATTTAGCACTTAGCAGTAGCTTAAGCATCTATTACGTAGTAGAACAAAACAGACAAACAAAATAGGGTGTGGTCCTCGGCACAACTTCTTGGCTCTTTGAAGAGCCGTTCGAGATTGTAATCCACGATTTCTAATCAATTTCCCACACGACTCGGCATAACTACCGCCAGCTATACTTAATGATAGCTTGAACATACCTCAAGCTCTAAGATTCTATACGCTCTCCACCTTGGATTACCTATATTTTAACAACTCACCTCTAAATGTTGACACAAGTCATACCTATTCAGCAATGAAGCTGTCAATTTGTTTTTGGATAAAGTATCGCAAAAAGTGGCGAGTACACCGACTAACATCGATAACAACTATTAGAGGTTGTGTCACTCGTGTAGTGCCTTACGTGCCTCTACACCGACGTTGTGTCCCATTTCCATGGGCCGTCTTTCGTTGCTTAAGATTATCCCCTACTGCATGTGTAATGACATACAGATTCGTATTTGTTTTGTGCACTTTGACGGACCAGTGATGGCTCATTTGGCAAAAGTCAAATTTCATGTTCGTTTCGTTCGACTGTGTACAATGTACAGCTGACAGATGATGTTATCCAATGAGCGCGGGTTCAGCGTTCAGGTGCATATTTGAATGACAATTCGGTATTCAGACGTAATTCGGTTACCGCATGAGTGCGTGCGTGCGCGGCAGTATCCAGCAATTTGATGTTTTGATTGCAAATTGATTACGAATTAACGGTTATTATTGACAAGTTTTCATTTACTGCTTCGATGCGTCTATTCCTCTTGGGGATGGGTACATTTCACTTGCTTTGACCTTGCTTCGAGTTCATTGTCGGAATTCGAAGACCTTGTCTTGATGGGTTCGCTTTTTTTTTTTGTGAAATTGTAATTAATATTTAATGACGTACAGGGTGGTTGATGTGTGTTTTTTTGTCTCCTCGATTGTGCCACTGATCGTGTGTGATGAATTTATGAATCGTTTGAGGTATGTTGCAAATTCTTTTGTGTGGATATTTCTGACATTGAAAATGTGGGTGCCTTTTTGTTAAATGAATGTATTACCACTTTTGAGACCGGCGATTTATAACTATTTTTAGGAGCCGCTACCTCACTCGAAAGAGACATGCTTAATATCTAAATATGTATTACTTTTATGAATAAGTTGTAAGACTTAGATAAATGACACCAAATTTTTATACAACGACAAATCCTGGAAGGGACCAACGAATTTATAGTCGATGAGCATAATCGTATAGCAAGGAATGCGTAGAAAATACTTGTTAGTTTCGAACTAAAAACTGAGAACTGTCATACGAAAGGTAATTGGCTTATCGACGTCAATTGTAACTTAAAAAAATCAATCAAGTGAGAGCCTATCAAACCTAACCAAACTAAAACCAGTAAAAAAAATACCCTTGCAATCGAAAGACTGGAAGCAAAGAACCGACTTTTAAGTTAAGCGAGCTGAAAAAACACTTCCCCCGAGGTGGAATAAAGACCTCTCCAATCTCGGATATACGACCAGATCGATCTTCAACATCTGCCACAAATATTGTTCCCGTCAGTCTTACAAGGACTGTTTAGGTCTGTATAAAAAAGCCATAAAATCATCCAAAAGGCAGGCCTGGATGGACTATTGTCAGTCAATTGAAACCCTCAAGGAATCCGCCATGCTAAGCAAAATTCTAACTGTGAATTACTCCAACCCTCCTTTTCTGAGAAGGTCAGATGGGGTGAGTACAGAATCCTCTGCGGAGACTCTGGAACTCCTCTTAAAAACACACTTTTCCGGATGCAGTGATACTAGTACGGAACCCGGGAGATATCGGCATGTACAATTGCGAGAAAAGATTTCCTGCGCCATTGACAGTTTCTCCCCGTTTAAGTGTCCGGGACCGGGACGGCATACTACAAGTTATGCTACAGAGAACGAGAGACTTAACAGTGCCATAGTTGGCGTTAGTTTTTAGAAGTTGCTTAATATTAAATTACGTACCTTACTCCTCGCGGGCACGAGACCGCGAAGGATTTCAGACCAATCAATCTAAACTTCTTTGTACTAAAAACGCTAAAGCGTGTTCTAGACATCCACATGCGAAGAATTATATAAGAGATTTTTCGCTATCAAAATCACAGCACGCCTATTTTAAGGGCAGATCCACGAAGGGCTCTCCACGAGGTAGTGCGGACAATCGAAAAATCCATTTCATACAAAGAATACACGCTAGCCTCCTTCATAGACATAAAGGGATCTTTCAAAAAAGTTTTCACTGGAGCTATTCTGGAATCATTGATCCAATTGGGTATAGAGGAATCTATTAACCAATTGATAGTCCCTATGCTCAGAACAAGAATTATCCATGCAACACCTGGCAACAGTCATTTCACGAATTTGTGCATAGATGAACGTGAGAGCACCAGCGCTGTAAGTTGTGGCCTCGGTGTAAGCCCGAGCAAAACGGAGTTGGTACTGTTCACCATCAAGGTATACAGAATCTAGTATCTAGAATCAGTATAGAAAATCTTTGCCATTTGCATGTCTTTGGGAAAACGAAAAAGTTTGATTTTCACACTGCTCACGTCTGTTGCATTGTTTTTTCTTTTATTATTATTATGGGTATCACAATTAAAAACTGAACAAATTGCCATAGTTTTATTTTTTACTTAATCACAAGCACAACTTTTAATCACACGCGGTACACCTATTCTACGAGCAAATGAAATGGTTGCCTACTCAAATTGCAGTACAGAACTAAAAATTGTTATTCGAGTGACGTCATGCGCAGAACATGCACAAGAAAATGCGCGCGAATATACTACCTTGTATTCTGTATACCTTGGTTCACCATCAAAACCAAAATACCCGATTTCACCCTTCCCCGTCTAAACCACTCACACAAAACTAAACTGGAAACACAACATCGAACACAGAGTAAGGAAGACATGTGTTGCCTTCTATGCTGGCAGCAAGCGCTTTGGAAAGAAGTGGAGACTTCAATCAAAGATGACCTTCTTGATGTACACAGCTTTAGTACATTCCATTCTCAATTATGGCTCACTAGAATGGTTTGGATAGGCTACAACCCCACAAGGGCTGCAATAAACAGCCAGTATAGGGACAACAGGCGAAATAAAGTCGCCGGCAACGGGTGCCCTGACTGTGTTATTGCACCTCTTGCCTAGCGACCTACACATTTAAGATACCGCTTTATGCAGCGCAGCAAGACTCCAGGAGTCAGGATCATGGACTCGTTACCAAATGACATGGTCACGTTTTCAAATGACAAAATCACACCCACACTAAGCTTCAAGAAAGGCGTCCACGTAGTTTTTCCCATCAGAGCTAAGTGGAGGAGAAACGAAGTAGTAGGGGATCTCGACACGATCGTCTACACCGACGGATCTAAAACGAATTGTGGTGTGGGGTTCGGTGTCTACTCGAAATCATTGGAAATATCAGTATCATACCGCCTACCGGATTTTGAAATAGTGGCTATCCGAGAGGCTTGAACGCAACTGGGGCGTCACACTAAAGGGAAACAAAATATTACTTTTCTGTAGTGTTACTATTAGGGTCATCAACTCTTCTACCATATCCTCCATTCTGGTACAGGAATGCCGGAACGAACTTTCCCGTATGGGCGATCGTTTAAGGGTCATACTTCACTTGGTCCCAGGGCACAGTGGAATTAAAGGAAACGAGCGTGCAGATGAGGTGGACAAGCAAGGCTCAGCTGTACACGGCTCACTTGCGGCAAGGATCCATATTCCGCTAGGTGCGCGGTTAAGGGACAAGCCCCCACTCATGCTTTCAGAATAAAGTCGACTTCAAATGGAGGAGGTTAACAAATTGCGTCATATCCAGGAAGTTATGGCTTACCTACGACAAGAACAGAACAAACGACCTACCTACCTTATAGTACCCGCCCAGATATCACTAGAACTACGGCGATAGTTATCAGGCACTGGCTTAATGGAGATCATGCGGCCAATCTAGGAATCCAACGCAAATGATAGGGAAACCTTCTCCCAATTCATCTGAAAATGTCCGGCACTAGCAAGAGCCTGATCGCATGAATTAGACCAACAAATCTTCAACAGCCTTGGGAACATCTCGTTTATTTAAAAGGATACTAAATCTTATCCGTTTTCTAAGCTTTACAGGATGGGTCTAAATACCGCCTGTATTACACGGCTCATTTGCGGCAAGGGTCCATATCTCGCTAGGTGCGTTAAAGAGACAAATCCACTCATACTTCCTGATTTTTATCAGGCACTAGCAAGAGCCAGATTGCATGAATTAGACCAACCGTTCTTCGACAGCCTTATTGACATCCCGTGCAAAAGGATATAAGATCTTATCCGTTTTCTAAGCCTTACATGATGGGTCTAAATACTGCCTATGTTACATCCCCAATAACCATCAGAATAAAGGTCACACAAGTCGTGGTAATAAAAAGGCACAACAGTTGTACTTGGGTTCATGCTGAACCGCCACCTCTACCTACCTACCTAACCAAACGCCGGACACTTCACCATGTTAACAAGTAAACAAAGTATAATACAAATAAACAATTTTGGAAATACATCACATGCCATTAAACAAAAAAAACATTTCGTATGAATACAAAACAAATATATTCTAGTCCAAAATAATTCTCATGTTTTATTAAGGTTCTTTCAGAATACGGTTGAACCTCGCTAAGATATTAATGGAAAATAAATATCGAAAACTGGATTTCTAATTGAAGGGCTGCATGAACTGTCACTTCATACGACTCCCATCATCTAAAACTTGTTGGCAAAAACATTGCGTAGGTACTATGTCACCGCTGCTTCATGGCATGTTCATGCGTAATTCACCGTGTCTTATATGGTACTTTGAACCATGAATCGTAATTTTGTGTGACACACCCGAATACATTATAAAAAAAACATGAGATACACTCGATGCTAATGTAAATTAAGAAAGGTTTTTACTTGAATGAGCTAAGCTAAATGGAATTCGCACTTCAGGGCAGATATTGTTTTTTTTTTAAATATTGCCATATGAAAGAAAGTCCTTTAAACCTATTTGTATGGTAGGTTCGAAAATATAGATTCGTATCATGGCTTTGAATAATTCCCTTGTTTGTTACATTGTTGCCATTAGTAGACACAAACACACAACTCAACCTTACATCGCAATAACTGGGTATTTGTCAGATAAGCCTACTAAATTCTTCTCAATAAATTGAATCAGAATGGTGTAAACATATAATTAAAACAATCTTAAGGACTTTGAAAATAAATGGCAACAACAGACAGTTACTAAGATCGAATTACAATCAAAATCGGTTATAACGACCTTCTAGGAACTGACGAATTTGATCGTTATGAACGATAGGTGATTGTAGCCGACATTAAGGTAAATATGTAAATTATAATCATTATATCATCAATATTAAAATTGTATTCATTTGTATAGCTTAACCAAAGTTGGGCCCAAACAACCTGCAACCAACTGTCTACTGCATCTTTAGGAGCACTTTTGGCTTCTTCCACTATTTTGTTACTAACGATTCCATGACTTTAACGAAAATACGGTATCCATCCTAACAAATCCGCGAAGTCGTTTTTCCCCATCTCATTGGCAAAGTCATTTGCTAAAGCTTGAAAAATTGGTACTTAGATGGGTACCGGAACTTTTCTGTGCCTTGAACCATATAAGCAGAGACTTTTCAATGTCAGTATGCAGTGAAATCTTTACTTTTTTTACTGTCAGGAAAGCCAACATCCAAGAACGCGTTAAGAAAGCCACTTGTAAAAAGGCAATCGGAAAGAACTGCGGTATGCAACCACATATCTCTTTCTGGCTTTACGCGTCTATCATCAGACCCATACTCTTGTATGGTGTCTTAGTCTCGTGGACTTCTAGAAACAGCTTCCAACCGGAAACTACTAGCTAAAATTCAAAAATCAGCTTGCATATGCATTAGCGGAGCTCTCAGAACAACCCCTCCATAGCCCTAGATGCAATTCTACATCTAGTAACCCTAGATATCTAGGGCAGACAGACCGCAGCTTGTGAAACTGTGAGGTTAGAGCCTCGTCACGATGAACATCCAATCAGGGTGAAAACACAAAGATTCTGAATCACCTTAACATTACAAAAAACACCGTCCACACCACTACCCAGCCCAGTTTTGAGCATAACTTCAGGACAACCATTCCTAGTCGCCTTGAATGGGAGTCGAATTCGATCGAAGCAAATAGCTCAATTCGTATCTACACGAATGGGTTTAAATCAGAATCTGAAGTGTGTGGAGGTGTTTTCTCCGCGGTGCTTAACCTAAGCATATCCTTTCGTCTTCCCGACCATTGTATCGTTTTCCAGGCGAAAATCATGGCAATCAAAGAAGTCTTGTCCTGGCTGAAATGGAATTTTAATATTCGAGATGCATACTTGCATTTTCAGTGACAGCCAAAGTTTCAATAAAATCCCTGAAAGCAGTCTCGTTCAGTTCGAAATCAGCCCACGACTGTCTCTTAACGAGATAGCGGAGCATTTTACCATTCAACTATTTTGGGTGTCGGGCCACAGAGACATAGCAGAGAATTGCAAGGCAGATGAGCTTGCCAGACAGGGCACAACCCTCGATAGTCTACCGCCAGTAGACATGATAGGTATGCCCATCGCTACATGTATTTTACAGATCAAACTGGATGCGATCAAGAAAGCAAAAAATGGATAAACGGCACATCGTGTCAAATATCCAGGCAACTCTGGCCTAACTTTAACCAGAAGCGTTCCATCTGTTTGACAATGCTGAACAGATCAAACATCAGCAGCGTTATCGGTGTCCTTAAAGGACACTGTCCGATAGGCCTACACGCAAGAAAACTAGGCGTCTTCGGCAATGACTTCTGCTTAGACGAAGAAGAGGAGGAAAATATTTCTCACCATCTATGCCCTTGTCCTGCTCTCTCAGTAAAAAGGAAACTTCATCTGGGAGAGCACTCCTTCGATAAGTTTGGTGAGCTAGAAACCTCCTTCGCTACATAGTTAGCTCTGAATGGTTCAAGTAGTCGAACGAATATAGGAAAGTCGACAGATCCACGTGGTACCATATAGGACCTTTATGGTCCTATGTGACATGCACGCGCATCGCGTGCAGCCACTACAACCCAACCCAGTTTTGCTCCTAAAATTGTTTTTTTAATTGTTTGTTAATCCTTTTAAATTGTGGATCAAAAGGAATGTGAAATGGAATATTCTTTAGTAAGGTCATTCTTTTTTGGTCTCCAGCTTCCAATCTAAAAATTATACCTGTTTTCTTCGCAATCGTAAAGATTTTTCGGATCTGACTCACTGACACGATTTTTTATTCAATAGGATTATTATGGAGCTCAGTTGGGACCTTAGAATTTGGTCTACATCGTTATAACCGCTGTCGTTTTAAGCGTATTTCACTGTATATGGATGAGTAACAAAAGTGTAAATACGCAGGAAATAATACTAAGCCCAAGCATCATTGAAAAAGTACCCAAAGTTAAAATGCTTTCCCAGAAAAACATATTCTAATGAGTATATTTATGGCTTTAACTTATAAAAAGAAGATCGTCTCAGCTTCAGGTTATTACACCTGGAAAACGTACGTGCTAGGAATCTAAAAGAGCGGCAGTATGACAAATGTTGTCTGCACTGGTGTGGTCATGAGCTATTTTATTTGTTTTTATTTCGCCTGGCGGGTTTTTACATGAGGTACAATTTATTCTCTCAAAAATACAGTGCAGTGCAAATAAAAATTTGTCGAACCTTTTTATAAATTTCATAGTTGCAGTTCTTAGAATTAAAAAGCGTATCGACTTATTGGGTACCAAAATGTCGTTCAAAATAGATCTTAATAGTTATATTAAAAAAATTTCATTTAAAAGGCGAGAACTTTGCGAACTTGCTAAAAATGATCTTATGAGAAGAATGCAATCGTCTGTGCGAGGCATCCTTAAAGTTATTATACCCAAAAGTTGGCGTGGCTTAAAACATTATATGTATAAATTACAAAAAAAAAATTGTCTAAATGTCATATTCTGACAATTTATAAAAATTTCTTATCGTTTGAACAAAACCAACGTTTTCCTAACGCGGCCTACTGGTAAGTACGTCCCACTACTGAGCGCGGCGTACCTAGTTGAAATCTTGGAAGTAACAAACGTTATTTCACTGCCCCAAGTCTTGCGAGGCGACAAATATAATAATGTAATATTAATGAGAAGTCTCTTGATAAATAGGAGGTCCTCTTTTTTGTATCAAAAATATGACGTTGCACACAAATGAAGAGAAGAGCTAGATATGAGACCCTGTTTGAGCATTTAATGCCAGGTATTTCATTTTTTGGCATATAATATATCAAATTTTATCAATTGCCTGCGATTGCGCATCAAAAAAGTCGGGGTTGAAGTATTTTCATCATATTTTTTTTTATTTTCTTTACTAAAATATTAGTTTTTTTTTCGAAGACAAGTAACGTCCAAAAGTGAACAACAAAAAGTGCTGACAACTTGTCTACATATCTTCAACAAACCCTTGTTCTAAATTCCATACAATTTGACTAAAGAGGACATTTTTCTAAAAAAAAAATATCGTCGTGGATTTTAAATTTTGTAAACTTATTAATGTGAGCAACAAAGACTCCAATTACAGAATTGCTTAAAATTTAAGGGCCAAATACTGATGACAAAAGGACGAATGATTGCACATTATATACTCAGGGATCGATTCTGATTCGATCTAAATACTTTACCAAATGTATAACTCTATTATTTCTATATGTTACATACAATGTGTCAAAAGTATCGGGTTTTTCAACAGGGAAGCTACAAAAGTTAAGCGACAGGGACAGCAAACGACGCCATATTTCTTGCCGCTACGTCCAATTTATAGTCGTCATAATCGTCCTAGCAGATCAAAAATTGAGCGTCTAGTGTACGAAATGTTCCCGTGCCAGTGAGATAAAGAAGTGCCAGTAGTGTCGAGAATATTGCTGCCGCTGAGGCTTCAGTTGAAGAAAGTCCAAATGTGTCTCTCACACGTCGTTCTCAAGCGTTGGGCATCTCAGTGACGTCGTTGTGGCGAATTTTGCGAAAAGATCTTGGCCTACATCCTTACAAGATTAAATTCACGCAAGAAATGAAGCCGCTTGACCAGCAGAAGCGTCAATTGGGCTGAGCAACAACTTGAAAATGATTCGAATTTTCATCGAAAAATCATCTTCAGCGATGAGGCTCATTTCTGGCTGAATGGCTTCGTCAATAAACAAAATATGCGGTATTGGTCAGGCAGCAATCCACACGTACTCCATGAGTCATCATTGCATCCCGAAAAAATTACGGTTTGGTGCGGTTTATGGGCCGGCGGCGTCATTAGGCCGTACTTCTTCCGTGATGATCAAGACCGACACGTTACTGTGAATGGGAATCGCTAACGTTCAATGATAACCGAATATTTTTGGCTCCAATTGGATGATATGGACTCGGAGGACATGTGATTCCAACAAGACGGCGCCACAAGCCACTCAGCGAAAGCCACAATCAATTTATTGGAAACCAAGTTTGGAGAACGTGTTATCTGACGAAATGGTCCAGTCGCTTGGCCGCCTCGGTCGTACGATTCGATGCCGTTAGACTATTTCCTGTGCGGCTACGTCAAGTCTATGGTCTATGCCAACAAGCCAGTGACGCGACGATTGATGAACTTCGTACGAATATCGAACGTGAAATTGCAGCAGTATTGACCGATTTATGCTTGAAAACCGTGGAAAATGGGGTTAAAGGTCTGGAATTCTGCAAGCGTGCCCGTGGTGGCCATGCAAAAAAAATCGAGTTCCATACATAATGGCACCAAATGTACTGTCACAGGAATAAAGAATTTGATATCCAAAACCGTTTTTGTTTTATTTAAAAAAACCTTTGTAACATGCAAATGTAAATCTTATACGAAAATTATTAGCTATAAGCTTTTAGAATAGAATTGTAAATAATTTTAAGACTGGATGCATTGACAAAAAATGCGCTGAAAAAACTCAGTGGCACGGTGGTTAGTTCGATTAACTTCTACAATTAAGGCCTTGGTTCGTAGCAACCTCAACGATCGGACAAATAATTTGGTTAGTATCAATTATCAAGAAAAGCGTATTTCAACGCATTCTTTCGGATTCAGTTATTTGCAAATATCTTATCCTTATCTACATCAATGGAGCGATGGTTAGTGCGATGAACTGTCACCCAGAAAGTCTGGGTTCGATTTCCAGCCGTAGCAACACCTAAATGATTATTTACTGGACGCCTCTCGTAATGATCTGATAAATCATCCGGGTAGTATCAATTTTCAAGAAATTCTTCTCTCAACTTAGGCGTTAAGGCGTTACATGAATGCTTGTCAGAAAGCTAGGCCCTGGGTACTAATGAGCCTGTTGCTCCAGAAATTTGTGTTTTTTTTATTTTTATATATGCACTTATTTTTTAAATATAGGTCAACAATGAAAATGCAATGTTCTTTCGTAAAGCGCTCTATTATTACTAGCCCCGAACTGCCAGCTTTTATCCATGTTTTTTTCTTTGGCAACACTAGTGCTGCAGTAATAAGCAGTACTCTATGGAAGCGAGAAAAGTTGTTAACGTAAAATACAACCATAATTACAATGTATATTACCTACACCTATTTATATATAAGTTATAACTGTAAAAGAAGATAACCGAATATTTTAACTCATAATATGTTTTTATCAGAGAAGTCAGATATCATATTCATATAATATCCGACTCACATCCTATCTATCAGAGAAGCCCCCTACGTAATTAAAAATAAAACGATAAGACGATCAATAAATGCACGTCGACAGAAATTATAAACAAAGATAAACGAATAAGAAGTCAGATATCATATACATATTATACCCGACTCACATCCTATCTATCAGAAACACAAGTCAATAAATACTGGTCATCTGCGATGTTCCAGTTAGTTCCTAAACACCATCTACAGTGAATTCAATAAATCAGAGCTCAACTCTGAATAATCATTTTTAAAAAGTGTTTTAGTTAAAAAGCATTTTAAATTTATATATAAAAATCAAATATCGTTAGTTGTTTTTTTTTTTAATGTTGGTAGTAACCTTATTTAGGTTTTTACGGAAAGAAACATCAACTTAGTCAAAGAACGGCTTCACCGAATCGCTATTTTTTATTAAAGGTTTTTACGGAATGGAACATAGACCACGCCTACTTTTACGCCCACTTTTTATGATTTATCTTTAATCGGAGAACGGCTGGACCAATTTGTCTATTATTTTTTTAAACGTTCATCATAACCTAACCTAGGTTTATACAAAAAGAAAAATTGGCCACACCCACTTTTACGCCCACTTATTTTGAGTTATCTAAAATCGCAGAAAGGCTGTTTTTTTAAATGTTCGTCATAACCCAACCTAGGATTTTACGGAAAGAAAAATTGACCACGCCAACTTTTGATGATTTATCGAAAGTCGGTTTGTTTGTAATAATCTGATTAAAGTTTTTAGGGAAAAGAAATTGACTACGCCCATTTGTACACCCACTTTTTTTTTTAAATATATCTAAGAGCGATGAATTTCTTGAACAATTTGACTTTTTTGTTTAATGTTTGTTAGAGTCCACAAAAAAGGACGAGTGCTTCTATTTCTGCTAACAATTAGTCAACGTTATCTGACTTAGACCTATCGTTCGATGCACGGCGCATTAAATCAAGAGCTGCGACGCGAAAATCAACATAATTGCGATGCGTTGAGGGAATCAGTTCGAACGAACGTTCCACTGTTCAGTCGATAACAAAAACATATGAGAAGGCTACAATTAGCTGTGCGGATCGTTTAATACCCTATCCCACCCCATCCTCGAAATTGACATTGATATTGACATCACAGTACTTCGCACATGAATGCAACGAACTACAGACACATAACAGCACTGGCGACTGAGGCCATCGGCTGGGACAGATCAAGACATTTATACAACAGAAAGAGACGGATAGATACATAGAAGGAAAGACATATAACGTAAACCTACGTGGCACAGAGGAGGAGACATCGATTTATATTGTCTCATGTTATCGCGCAGGTGGCCTCAGATAAGCTGGCAATTTTCGTAGAAAACAAATGCTGCCGAAGCTAGGGCTTGAACCCGCAGCGCTTGGCTTAGCAGTCAACTACGCATTCCTCTGAGCCATGGCCACCTGCCTTGAAATTAATATTCCCAAAATTTGCGATTAATGGTGAAGAAATATAGAAAAAAACTTTGTCGCATCATATTTTTCAGACAGTTTATCAAAATCTTTTGCGGTTCGAGAAATAAACAACGTACTTCTATTGCAAATGCCTTGGGGTCGGGTATAGAAATTGTTTTTGTAGGAAATGTTCATATTTTCATAACGAAAGTATTTGCATCAAACGTTTTTCGAGTTTATTTAAAACTTGGACAAAAACCGCTTTTATTAAAAACGACCCCAAATAGAAGCCGTGGGAAAAAACAATTTCTATAGATGAAATATAGACATTAAAATTGTCCACATATGTTCTTCAGAAACTTTTTCAAAATTTCCTACCGTTTGGCCAAAAACAATAGTTTTCTAAAAAGTGGGCATGGCAGTGGGCGGACTCCAACCATTTTTACACTTGTTATACTTTGTCGGACAGAGAGTCAACATACCCAATTTCAACTTTCTAGCTCAAAATTTAAGGTCCAGACCGACGGACAGACAGACTTGGCTACATCGACTCAGTTGGCGATTCTGAGTCGATCCATATACTTTGAGGTATTTCTATGGAAGTTATTCCTCAATGTTACAAACTTAATGTCAAAACTAATATACTTCTTTGGGATATGGTATAAATATACACTCTCATGAAAGTTGTGAGCTAGGGAACTGGAGGGACTTTTGATCGAGATGATTTTGGCAACGTTGCGCTCGCAGAATGCTATTGCACGTGCATTTGCTTCATCAGGCATTGCATCTACATTATTGGGAGGTGGTGGAACTGCTCATTCATAGAAAATCTTTCGTTGAATTAGACAAAACGATGCAAGATTTACGAAATATTAATAGACGGTTTAGTGTGCTGATTCCGTTTGGCAGGTGGGTTTCGGCAAACATTGCCAGTAATTACACGCTCAACCCAAGCCAAAAAACTTGATGCATGTTTTAAGTTGACCGTGTTGTGGAAACACTTCAAACTGACTACGAACATGAGTTCGTAGGAGAAGTATTGGAGAAGTATTTTCAAAGCGATGGCTGGACATACTTACTTACTTACTTAAGTGGCACTACAGTCCGGAATGAACCTGGGCCTCAACCAACATGCCTCTCCAATTAGCAGGGTCCTTAGCTAACTGCCTCCAGTTGCGCACTCCAAGTTGGTTGACGTCGGTTTCTACCTGTGCGTGCCACTTTAGGCGAGGTCTTCCTCTACTGCATCCGGCGTCTGGCTGGGAATCGAATGTTTCTAGAATCTGCGAGCCGGAGTATTGGTGTCCATTCGTTCTACATGTCCTAGCCATCTTAAATGTCCAATGCGGATTTTTTTTGACCAGGTGCTGTACAGCTCGTATAGGGACCGAAGATTTTTCGAAGAATTTTCCTCTCAAATCGACAAAGGATTTCTTCATCCGCTTTTGAGACGGTCCATGCTTCAGCGCCGTAGAGCAGGACTGGGATAATCAGGGTCTTATATATGATCTCCTTAGTAGTTCTAGTGAGGGCTTTACTACTGAATAGCCTTCTTAGCCCGAAGAAATAGCGGTTGGCAAGAGTAATTATTCGTTGAATTTCTGACGAGATGTTGTTGTCAGAGATAATAGCGGAGCCGAGATAGATAGATAGTCCCGTACTACCTCAAAGTTATATCTGTCAATGGTGACGTTCTGTCCAATTCGTCAATGCTGTGTGTCCTTTCGTGTAGACAGCATATACTTCGTCTAGCCCTCATTTACTGCTTAACCCATTTTTGCCGCTTCTTTCTCTATACTAGCAAACGTGGCTATGACATCACGTTGGGTCCTACCAATGATGTCAATATCGTCGGCATATGCTAGTTATTGTACAGATTTTTGGAAAATTGTGCCTCTGGTGTTGGCTCGTGAGTTTTGCACAATCCTCTCAAGAATCAGATTGAAGAAGTCACATGACAGCGCATCGCCTTGCCTAAATCTTTTTTTGTATCGAATGTGTCAGTGAGGTCGTTTCCGATCCTGATGGAACAGCGAGAATTCTCCATCGTCATCCTACACAAACGAACGAGTTTGTGCGGTATACCAAAACTAGACATGGGTCTGTACAGTTCGTCTCTATTAATGCTGTCGTATGCGGCTTTGAAATCGATGCTTCTGAGTGGTTTGGTGCTGGGTACACTCTGGCTGGCTTTAACTTGGCAATGCCAACTGGTTGGCAACTCCAAGTGGTAACCATCGGATACTGGTCTTTGACTTTCTAAATTATAAGTGCGAGTGTTGATAGCAAGACGGTTGGCAGGAAATGAATCCCCGCCCTGCTGCCCTGGCGAACCTAGATAATCTGCTTCGACATATTCGAACAACAGGTTGCCTAGGAATTTCAAAGGAAAGTCAGGGCCCTTAAACAGAGATAGTGGCGGATGAACCGAAAGGCCAACGGCAGCGTTCAATGCCTCAATCCCGTAGTGGATATTGATATCCCCGTGTCCTAGAGGTATCTTATAAATTGGAGCTGGCCTTGCTGGTTGGGGTTGTGCTTTGGGTTAACTACCCCCCATGGAAAAAATCTACTAGTTACGAAGCAACCAATAGCCACGGAAAGGACTAATTTTATTGTTGACGACCCTGCTAAACAAAAAAAGGACAACGACGTTCATATCTGCACCTGGAATGTGAGAACATCAAACAGGAGAGGTGCAAGCGAACAACTAGCGGAAGCCGTAACCTTCTACATAGAAGACATTACTGACATCCAGGAAATATGATGGGATGGTTCGGGCAAAAAGAGGGGAAAAACTGTTTTTCAACCACCGCGCTGGACACATCACAAAAAACAATTTGTTAAAACTTAAAACTACTGAAAAAACAAGCCACAAGTTTACTTAGGCAATAGGTCTCATGTTTCCAAGACATTAACGAAGGCATTGTAACAGTCCGCATCAAGGCCAATTTCGCCAACATAAGCCTTATATGCACTTACGCCACAACGGAGGAAAAAGATGATATTGCTTAGGATTGCTTCTACGAGCTCCTTGACAAAACCTATGAGCGACTACTGAAGTTCGATGTTAAAATCGTACTGGGAGATTTTAACGCAAGGGTAGGAAGAGAAAAAATCTGCTAAGAATTGTCGGGAAACATAGGCTAATTGACTTCGCTATAGAACGAACTGCCACTATAGCCAGCACACGGTTTCCTCACCTCGATATCCATAAGGTGACATCCCAACTAACAATTTGGCTTCGATAAAGCACTATCGAAGCTATTTCCTTCCAAGCAATATTACCTGTAAGAAGTCTTATGGAAAAACATTTGGCGCACTTTTAGGAAGCTATTTACTTGTATACGCCTTCTTTAAATACTTCAAAAAGCCTTACAGAAAAAAAAGTTACAAGGCTTTCTAGAAGCAAATTATAGGCTTCGCAAAAAGTCTTTCCGAAAATATTTTATTATTTTCTTTTTGTTTTTACATGTTATTTCGTTATTTACTTATCAATGCAAATAATTATATAAAAAAATCGTATCTTACTGGGATTCGAATTCGCGTTCCCTCGCACGGTAGTCCAACACGCTTTGCACTAGGCTGTTCTCTGGAACATGAAATTATATTCAGTTCAGCAAAGTACTTGAATCTTGTTGACAGATTTAACTCAGCACTGGAAAACCAGGCCTAATAAAGCCAACATTTTGGTCATTCCACTGAATTAGTTGTGTTTTGTTTTAAAAAAAAGTTATCTGCATCTAAAAAAACATCTTATATATAGGACGTTATATGAAATATCAACGATTTCTAATGAACTGTATTTTCTAGTTGAATGAAATTGAATTTGATTGGTATCGTAAATTTAACAATGCGTTATAATTAGTTAAGGCCATAAAGTATCATAATGGAATTATAAGTTTTGGCCAATAACGACAAAGGAAATCAAAGGATCCTACTGGATGAACGCCTTTACCAATTTTCTTTCAAATTTAATGTTAAGAGCGCTTACAATAACAATTTGGAATTGAGTGTACTACTCGCTCTTTAACAAGTTCCTCTTACGTTTAGGTATTAAAAAAAGCTTTTGACAAAATCAAGATCTCTATTGGCGCAAGTGGTAGCCACTTGGCTCACTAGGCAAGGGGTTACAAGTTCAATACCCGGTTAGGGAATATAATTTGTTTGAAAATAATAATACAGAGAACTGAACGTTTAATTAAGGGTCACTATTAGAAGGAATCTGATGTCCGAAACAGCTACAGTTCTAACCGAAATAGTGTTGTCTGTACACAAGTTGTTGTTGTAATTTCAATCATTCAAGGCAAAAATTTCCCAACATAAATTTCAAGGGGCTGTTTTTTTTTATTATTTCATTTTTATTTTAATTCCTCTTAAATCTAGACAATGCTAGACAAAAATTCGTGAAAAAACCAGTCTACTTATCAACTACTTAACTAACTTACTTGTCCTATGCGGGCGCCCTAAATTAAACGCTTAAAACTCAAATCTACTGCCTCTCGGCCTATTATCTAATATATAATTTAAAATAAGTTTTTTTTTACCAAAAAAGTTTGTTTTCAAAAACTTGGTATCTTTTTCTTTATTTTATTGAAACTTACATCCTAAATAAAACTACTTATTAACTTATTAAAACGTCTTTAAAACTAATTAAGACTACTTAAAAAAATAATTAAAACTACCCACGTAAAAATAACTTAAAAACAAGAACAGCCACAACAAGCTCTTTTTGGATTTTTTTTCCACCCTGACTGTTGTTCTTAACCTAGACCTTAAAATCTTAAAACCTTAAACTATGGAAGTCGGCCATAGAATTTTTAAGTCAACTATCTGTATCTACTTTAGCCACCACAACAGGTCTTCCTGTTGCAATCTACACCTGACTCAAGGTATACAGAATATAATGGAAGGATACTGCGCATGTGTATTTCCATCTCTCTCATATAAATTTACGTCACCTTTATCGAGTTTTGAAACAAACTAAATATTTGGTGATTTTTGCTGTATTTGGCTGCAATGGCAGCAATGATAAAAAACTAAAACGAAATAGAATGGAAAACAACTGTGAACAAACCAGTTCTTTCGATTTTAAAAGGAAAAAGGCTTTAATTATTAAGGATTTTTAAGTGTGGTAGAAAAGATGCCATTCAATACAAAAATGCATTTACATGCTTCAAACACTTTACCGCTGACCAATATTTAAGAAACTTAATGCATGAACTGCTTCATTACTCATACGAGAACAGCAAAAAGCTAAAATCTGATGCTATTCCTACAGAAAAATTTGCCTTTTTCTGTAACCGATGGGGGTATTTAGCGCCAAGAGTGGAAAAATAAGCGAAAAGTAAAAAAAACCGTCGTGGGAATTTTGTAAGATTAATTATTACTATTATTTGTAATTATTACTGTTCTTTATAATTATTACTGTTATTTGTAATAATTAATTTTGTTATTTTGACATTTTGTCCTTACAGAAATATTGTTAATAATAATGAGATTTTAATGCATGCAATTTTTATGATATTCAAATAAAAAAAGTTGTATTTAGGCAGTTTTTTTTTTTTCAATTTATGAACGTCTTAACAACGTCTACTTTTGGGGTTTTGAATGCCCTACCTAATTGGGATTCTTTTTAAGTAGTCTTTATTGATCCAAAAGTGTTTTTGGTCACATTTTAAGGAATTTCGAAAAAAAATTCAATGCAAATACTTCCGCAATGTAGATATAAAAATTTCGTATTCAGATTATTTTAACCCACGCCCACTTTGTCGGGGGTTTTCTTACAAAAACTATTTGTAAACACTACCTTACGGAATATATGCCATAGAAAAACTTCGTTTTTTTTTTCTCGAACCAAAAAAAGATTTAGATACTAACTGAACCAGATGTGGTGACAATGCATTTATTTTTATTCAGATTAAGTTTTAATTCACGCTTATTTCGTTTGGACATTAATTTTAAGAATGGTATAGGAGAGGGAATTCAAAGATCCGCACAGCGTATTGTATGTAGCCATGTCATATGTTTTTCTCTTAAAAATATTTTTTAAGATCTATAAGATATTTGATATGATTGACATAGATGTCTTAGCAACTTATTTTCTTTAAATTTGGTTTAAAGATAAAATTGAATGTTACGCCCAATTTTTGAGGGCGTTTTCTGAACCGCAGGCGCTCTCCACCGTCCTGAGCGACGACGTCTTGGTCGTATAGGTGCCGCCTGTCCACAGTTCGTCGGAAGACGTGGTAGATTAGCGGAACCGCCGATCTATTCTGTATCAGCCCTCGACTTTTCAAAATATTTATCATTGGGGTAGAAGGCCCCAATTTATTTAGCTTTAAATAAGATTTAATGGATGAATTAATTCAACAAAATAAGAGTCTAACGAAAGAAGTTTATTTTCTTAGACAGGAAAGTAAATTTATTGATGACATTTTTACGCCTGGGCAACGAAGGAAGTTGCAAACAAATGAAAAAAAGATTAAGTGGGAAGCCAATGACATATCTTCAGCCATTTCAATTTATACAAGCAGGCCAAAAGCTTAAAGGGTCATATTAATTAAAAACTATCCACTGCCAGCCGTTGTCACTTTAAGAAAGATGGCATCAAAAGTTGAAATTAAGCCTGGTATTCTCAGGTCTGTGTTTGCTTTGTTGCAAATGCAATGCAAATGCAAATATTTCTGCATTTCAAAAAGTCTGCGTCCTCATGACAGATGAAATGAAGATACAAAAGACATGAATACGATAAAAAAAGCGATACTCACTTACCACCCGCTAATTATGTACAAGTTGTAATTGCTAGAGGGTTTTTTTGAAAATTGGAAACAGCCAACTTACTAAAACTACGATTCTGCTTTAACGAAAGATACGTTTAAAACGATAATCGAGAAGTTTCACTCAATAGAATATCATGAGGTTACCATAGTTTCAGATTTGAAAGAGGGTAAACAAGGACTCTGGCGAAAAATGGGTATAAGCAAAGTGTATTGAGCTACATAGAGTGCGCATCTCATACAACGAATTTTTCAATGTGGGTTACTGATATTGATACCCCAGTGTTCACATTGCTACCCCAGCATCAAACAACAGCCTTGCCGACGCATACGATCTACGAAATTTCCCCTTCGCACTTACCACCTGCGTCTGAAACGGCTATAAAATTTTTAGCTGTGATGCGTACTCTTTGCAGATCTATACTCTTTGGTATAAGTGAAAGCCAACCTCCTTTTGTCCATCATTTTTTGTCGGCAGTTGACAAAAATATGACTGAGCTGGAGTATGACGCCTTAGAGTACCTAGAACGTTACATTCTCTGCCGCCTTAAGCCCAAGATTCCGAATCAGCTTGAAACGTATTGCGAGGTTCAACTATCCGAATCTTTGACATGGACGGATCTAGTGACAGAAGGAGGATTGCAAAAACCTAATGCAAAATTTAAAGATACTCTCAAGCAGCTTGATAACATTTTTTTACAAATATAATTCAACGTCATTGAAAGTGGGTCCGAATTACATAAAAACTTTACGTATAATGGCCGAAAAGATTAAACTACACTATGAAATAAAAAAAAAACTGTTTTTCCGCTGCAAAATGTTTTTCAAAACCCGTATATTAAACAAAGACATGTTGGAAAATATGAATTCATGAAAGAGAAAATGGAATAAAACCATAAATTTAGTGTAAACACGCGTTATTTTTTTTTTGTCGAAGAATGAGGATTTAATTTATTGTATCAGACAGTAGATGCAGTAAAGTGAAGGGTTATGCTTCCTTAGTTATTATGATCATAACCTCGCCGTCAAGGAAGAACTAGGTAGGTATAAATAATTTTTACATATATAAATAAATACACATTTGTACTCAAAGTCCACCATATTCACTTGGTACACATAACTTAATAATTATTATTTTAAGTAAACAGTATTTTATTTATCAAGAGTGTGAAACTATATTTCGCGATTAACTTTCATGCATAGTTCCTTATGTAAACAAAGCAAAACGTCAAATTTCACAATACACGTGACGTAGATGAGCTGAACGAAAGAATATTCTATCGGGTTTTTCAACAGGGACGCTACAAAAGTTGAGCGACAGGGACAGCAAACGACGCCATATTTCTTGCCGCTCTTTTAACATTTCTCTTCAGTAAGGTTTACCATTTCATGATGGAAAGATATACGATCCAAAAAATTATTATCGAAATTATTAAAATTTACAACAGAAATTCGGAGTCAGTGGCCTCAACGTTAAGAGCGCTACGTCCAATTTATGGTCGTCATAATCGTCAACAATTGAGCGTCTAGTGGAAAAATTTGAATCCACAGGCACAGTATAAAATGTTCCCGTGCCAGTGAGACAAAGAAGTGCCCCTAGTGTCGAGAATATTGCTGCCGCTGAGGCTTCAGTTGAAGAAAGCCCAAATGTGTCTCTCACACGTCGTTCTCAAGCGTTTGGCATCTCTGTGACATCGTTGTGGCAAATTTTGCGAAAAGATCTTGACCTACATCCTTACAAAATTAAATTGACGCAAGAACTGAAGCGGAAGAGGGCTAAGTGGCGCGATGGTTAGTGCGATGAACTGCCGCGCAAAAGGTCTGGGTTCAATTCCCAGTCGTAGCAACAGCTAAATGATTTTTCACTGGCCCTCCTCTCGTGATGATCTGACAAATCATCCGAGTAGTATCAATTGTCAAGAAAAGCTTATCTCAAATTCGCCGTTCGGAGTCGGCATAAAATAGGAGGTCCCACCAACGTGCAAGAAGTACACACGCACACATGATTGGTTGTGAGAAAGCTCCGCCCTGGGTACTAACGAGCCTGTTGCGCCAAAAACTTGTACAAAAACTGAAGCCGCTTGACCAGCAGAAGCGTCGTATGTTCGTGAATTGGGCTGAGCAACAACTTGAAAATGGGACGGATTTTCATCGAAAAATCATGATCAGCGATGAGGCTCATTTCTGGCTGAATGGCTTCGTCAATAAACAAAGTATGCGGTATTGGTCAGGCAGCAATCCACACGTACTCCATGAGTCATCATTGCATCCCGAAAAAATTACGGTTTGGTTTCAATGGACCAATGGATCAAGGATAATATGGACTTGGAGGACATGTGGTTCCAACAGGACGGCGCCACAAGCCACACAGCGAATGCCACAATCAATTTATTGGAAACCAAGTTTGGAAAACGTGTTATCTCACGAAATGGTTCAGTCGCTTGGCCGCCTCGGTCGTGCGATTTGACGCCGTTAGACTATTTCCTGTGGGGCTACGTCAAATCTATGGTCTATGCCAACAAGCCAGCGACGATTGATGAACTTCGTTCGAACGTGAAATTGCAGCAATATCGGCCGATTTATGCTTGAAAACCGTCGAAAATTGGTTTCAGCGTTTGGACTTCTGCAAGCGTGCCCGTGGTGGCCATACAAAAGAAATCGAGTTCCATATATAATGGCATCGAACGTACTTTCACAGGAACAAAGAATTTCATTGATATCCAAAACGGTTTTTGTTTTATTTTAAAGAAACTTTTGTAGCGCTCTTATTGAAAAACCCTTTATATACCTTGCACCTGATTCACCCACTACCAAAAACTACTCATATCCATGTATATGGATAATGTATGCAAGATTTATATCTAAGTAGACACTTACTTTTAGAAAAGTGCACATGAGACAAATGGCTAAAGTAGCGCCTAAAAGTAGGCATGACATCTTGTTCAGGTATAGGTACTCTTAAGTCTGAGTTCTACGACGTGACCATTATTTATGCATTTTTGCAAACAGTGAATAAACGGATCTTAATTATAAGGTAGGGCTATCATTCTTAAGCATTGACTTGTTATAAATATATGGATTGCTAGTATGTTTCACTGCGAAAAACTAAGTATTATGTTACTATGGACATGTAAGCTTGCCGGTGGCGTTAGTTTCTTTACTTATCCGCAGTGAAACAGTGGCGCCTGTGCTGTTTTGGAACATATTTTCTTGTAGAAGCGGCTGAAAATGAAATTTCACTAATCACTAGCACTACCACTAGCATTTAGCAGTCTATATATAATAAGTCAATATTCCTGCGGCTATTCAGTGTTCATGTTGATGCCATTCTATACAGTCCAATATATCGAGTAAACATGGGTGTCTTTATGATTTTTGTCGCGTTGCTCGTTGTTTATTTGTTGCAATTTTCAAAAAGGCTCTTCCACTTCTTACGTATTGTAAAATTTTCGCGACAAACTCCGGGCCCTCGACCTTTGGAGTTACTTGCAGCTATAAAAGAAGGAAGTATGTGTAAAAAAAAACAAATACGGTGAAAAAGTGAAGAAAAAATTGTCTGGTGCGGTTTTACAATTTGTTGACCTCAATCTCTTGGGTTTATTTGCGAACGAGGTTTTATAATAGACATACTTCAGTGATGTACGTTAGAGTGAAATGATACTAAAATGTGACTTATCTTATTAATGTTTGAATGTTTCTATGTTTTGTTTTTATTCTTTTATATTTTTTTATTTACATTTAACCAAAATTATGATGAAATAGTTAGAAAGTAAATAACAAAGTCCTATGGAATTCATTTTTAGTTTCTGATAAAAAAAAACGAAACTAGAAGCGATAACATGTTGGAGTTACATTCATCCAAAAATATATTATTTGATTAATATAAAAAAGTGCTTATTCATTAATTTAATCAAGCACGCTATCTTATATGGTAACAGTGATTGCGTACTATTAGATTATAATCGATAGCCGTGATCTCATTCCAGAATCGTTTTTACAATCACAATAGCCTTATAAATGTGTGTATAATACTTAATTTAAAATTAATATGAACATTTAAAGCGGTGGGGGTCAGATTATAAAAGGGTACAAATACTTTTACAAAATTTTTTTTTCTAAAAAAAAAACGTATGTAGCCAATCCGCATGCAAATACCTGTGGATACCCTAACCGACCCTTAAAATAAATGTCCTTAAAAGGTGGGCGGGGCTAACAACTCAATGGGGGTGAAATTTGTAACATGTCCTTGTCATCAGATCATGTTCAGACAGTTTATCAAATTCCTTTATGGTTCGACAAAAATCGAAGTTTTCCTACAGCATATGCTTTTTTGGCCAAACGTGCCAAAAAATTGGGTTTCAGTTAAAACGATCTATGAACGAAATGTTAATATTAACATAACCAATGCTTATGCATTGACTTTTTTTTGGAATATTTTAAAATGTGAACGAAAAACGATACATGGATCTTACATTATTTTTGAACTATTTGCTTCAAAACTTTTTCGATTTTTTTTTAAACTTTGGACAATAAAAAAGTTTTCATTATATAACGATAAGAAAAATGGGTTTGATTGATTGTCATCTTGTTTGGACTCTTTTTCAAAATTCATGACCGTTGCCCAAAAACAACGTGTTACTGAAAAGTGGGCCTGGAAGTGTGCCAATTTTGAAAATATTTTAATCTTTTCCGCTTCATCGGATATAGAATTTATACACTAAATTTGATCAATCTAGCTCAAAATTTTAATACAGAGGAACGGGCGGACAGACAGTCTGCATAAACTGTGCCTGAAATTCGATCATTCCTTGTTCATTTAGACAGGATTTTGTTTGTTCTTTGTATCTTTGGCCTTGTATCGCGCGCTTTTCTGGCTCTTTTTTCATCTTTCTTTGCATTGGCTGCTCTCATCTTAACCTGCTATTTTGCCTTGTAGGATTAGTTTTATGTTGGGATTCTTCATCAAACCCAGGATTTGTCGTAAGTGTGCGCGAGAAACCTACCACATCATTCTGAGTCGATGCATATACTTTGAGGTATATCTAGGGATGTCGAAACTAATATACCCCTATCGAATAGGGTATACAAACTTAGGCTAGTAAGTATGTAGTAGTTAGCTGTAGTCACCAATATTGAATGGTGACGGAAGATTGATTGTCATCGCCATTTACAGTTTGCAAAAGGGGTCCATCCATACCCTCAGCACACACTGTCCCTCAACTTCGGTCATTCCTTGTTCATTTAGACTGATTCTTTTTGCTCTTTGTATCATTGGCCTTGTATCGAGCGCTTTTCTGCCTCTTTTCTTTCTTTGCCAATACAGCTCATTCATAGCTCTCATCTTCACCTGTTGTTGTGCCTTTTAGGAACAGGGATTTCTCGTTGATGTACGCGAGAAACCTAACACATCAGTTGCGGTTCATCTAATACTCCTAATGTTGGAAAATTTGTGCTTGATACATATTATTAAAATTTCTTCGAAGCATAAGAATTCTTGCCTAAGTCTGTCGTTTATAACTTATCCGCATCCGAATAGTCGGAGATTTTGCTTGCTAGATCATGGACAGTACTAGATTTCGCAGTTTTCATTCTTATTTTGCCCGGCCCATCCCATCGAATTTACTGAAATTTTCCAAAAATGTATGTCTGCAGTTCAGAGTCTGGGTATGCTCATAATATTAGATATGGGGCCATCGGAATCAACTTGACTTACCTTTGCAATTCCAAAATGACCTACATACCGTCCCAATAGTAAAAGCAGCTCATTTCTGTTTTACTCCTTCAATGGTATCCGAACTATTAGCTTTTTTTTTTGTTGACATTGGTGTTCTTTCCTGATTCGCACAATCTTTTCCGATCGCCTTCTTATGTTTATTTCCTCTTTACTTTCACAGAAATCCTCAACTGGCTTCAAAAACTCCGTTGTAGATATGGCCCAACATTCTGTATTTGGTTTGGAAAAGATCTCACTCTTTTCATCTCCGATCCAGATGATGTCAAATCAGTTCTAAGCAACAATCAAATGCTGTACAAGTCAAATAACTACAAGCTAGTTGAACCATGGTTAGGCAAGGGTCTGCTGACCAGTGGTGGCGAATTATGGCACAGGAAGAGGAAGTTGTTGACACCAGCATTCCACTTTAAAATCTTGGGAGAATTTAAGCCTACCATGGAAGACAATTCTGACATTTGGATCAATCGACTGACAGAGAAGGCCAACGGAGAAGGGTTTGACATCTATCCTTATGTTACCTTATTGGCTTTGGATATCATCTGTGAGACTGCCATGGGTATCAAAAAGAACGCCCAGCTTGAGAGTACCTCCGAATATGTTACCGCTGTTCAGGAGTTTGTTCATGTTGATTATATCATTTGTGCATCGCTTTTATTTTGCTTTCTCTTGTAGTATTTGCCGAATCTCTCATAAGCAGTCTTTCTCGGTTTGGAATAGATTTTCCGGTATATTCAACATGACCGAAATGGCCAAGGAACGTAAACGTGCTCTCGAGATTCTCCATGGAGAGACTTTGAGAGTCATTGCATTGCGCAGAAAAGCTTTAAAGGAGGCGAACATTTCGACATTGGCTGATGCTGGTAAGAATATTCCAATAAATAACCAAAGGATACCATTTCAAATGGCTGCTATTACATTTTTAGAAAAAGTCGATGATGTTGGTGCTAAGAAGCGTTTGGCTTTCTTGGATATCTTGTTGCTCTCCCAGATGGAAGGGGCTAACTTAAGTGATACCGACATTCGTGAGGAAGTCGATACTTTTATGTTCGAGGGTCATGATACTACCAGTTCAGCGGTATCCTTTGCGATCTATTTATTTTCTCAACATCCTGAGGAACAAAGAAAAGCCTACGAAGAAGCAGTAGAATTTGAGGGTAGAGAAAAGGAACCTATGAAGTACCTAGAAGCCGTGATCAAAGAGACTCTTCGTCTCTATCCGTCGGTGCCATTCTATAGTCGAATGATGACTGAAGATGTACAACTTGGAAAGAGAACCGTGCCAAGTGGTACCAGTTTGGCTATCCTAGCTTATGCTCTGCACAGAGATGAAAAACAGTTCCCAGAACCGGATAAATTTAAGCCTGATCGTTTTTTGCTGAATGAAAAGAACATGCATCCGTATTCGTTTGTTGCATTCAGTGCTGGCCCAAGGAATTGCATTGGTAAGAATAGGGATGTGGTGTTAGTCCTTATAATATTTTCTTTCTTTTTTAGGACAAAAATATGCTATGTTGGAATTGAAATGTACTCTTGCGAAATTGCTAAGGAATTTCGAAGTGTTGCCTGTGGAAGGCTTCGAACCGCAGCTATTGGCACAGTTGATCATTAAGAGTGGAAATGGTATCCAAGTTAGACTGAGGAAGAGATAAAAGATTCACTCACTAAGATGATAGAGTAACATTACTGCTTCAGCTGTAAATGCACACCGCACAAGAAAAAGTCGTTACAATACTTAATGTTTTTTTTTTTTTTTTGTGAAGAACCTGAACTGTTTTATTTTGGAAATGAATGTTTGTTATAGCGACAGATTTTTATAATTTAATAAAATTCAAAGTGGTAGTTGCTACCTATTATGTAAGGTGTCAATTAAAATGAATTGTTGGTGTTAAAAGTTATCAAACTCGATTTATTTTTTAAATGATTTGACCATGCTTGACACAAGAATATGGACTGCAAAATGTTTCTACTCTACGGATATAAGATAACCTTGAACCATGTCAACCTTGGGGGTATAAACTGGATTTGATTTATTTTTATGTATAATAAAACATCAAGTCAAAAAAGGCGATATGTTAGTTTAATTCGGAGAGCTTTTGATGAAATAGGCTTACCCTTGGTAAGCTAAAAAAAAATATAATCCCTAATACGAAATAAAATAATATACTTACTTGATTATTGGAACACCTCTTCGGAATTCGGGGAGATGTCATCTGAGCTAGCTGAATTATGTTTCTCAAGATCAAATAATACGAAAAAGAAAGTACAGGAGAAGATTGGGCACGATCTGGCAACGAGCAACTGGCTGCGGAATGCGCAGCAAACAGATTGGCTTTGTCTATAAGGAGCTGACCGCTGAAAAGCCATTGTGAACTTATAATATGGTCGATTTTTTTTTTATATTTTCGACAAATGATGAAAAGTTTTTACTACCTCTGGGACATCGAAGTATTTTCTGCCTTTACTTCTGATCTAAAAAGAATTTGACGCTCTTAAAATGGACAGAACATTAAATTCTGGTTTGTTTGAATATTGTACGTCTTATAATTCTTCTCGATTTTCTCAGCATATCCTATCTTCACATCCAATGTTGCATTGTAGGCGTCACTCTTTACCGCAAGCATCCGTCGACAAACAAGTGTTGTCTTTATGATGGACGGAAAAAACTCTTTTTTGGATTCTTGGAAATGACTCCCAACGGATATGGCCTAGAATCTTAACTCCTTCATAAAGGGGGTTGATTTTATCAGAAGGTTATCACCTTAGAATTGCAATAACCTCAAGGCGATTTGTTTTCCTTTTGAACGTTACTTACTTGTCAACTCATTGCTGTTGACGGCTTAGGCTTCTGAAATATGAATAGATGAAAGATTTCTAATGTTTAGGCATTCAGAAAACGGATCTAGTAAGGTAATCGCAGGTCTAAAAAGAAATCAGGAGCTCGTGAGGTGATAACTCAAAAGCTGACGAAATATGGCTCAGGTGGACTTTGTTTTGGTACTGTGGGTAACTTAAGGTCGATCAGAATACCAGGGTCAAACTAATGGAAAGAGGTCTTTATTGTTGTACTTAACTGACCTGACTATGTACTCGTACGTGCTGAAAGAAATAAGAAAATGATTACAGACAAAATAAACCATACTCAGCTGGTAATGCCAGTAATCTGAGGAATAAAATGAGTAGCCAGAACCACAACAACAAGAACACTACGAATAAGAACACGAAAAAAGCAGAGAACTTACTTTACAAAATTTGACGAAGATGACGACTTTCAAACTTACTTATGCCAGGTCAACTTTTGCAAAAATAACAACCGTGTTTGGGTATGTATGAACATATCCAGCGAACCCTTAGTGGAGGATGATATTTGGAAAGCCCTATTCGTCTAAGGGTATTTAAGAGTGTTTTATCAATATATGTAAAAGAGAGAAACGTTACTTACTACGCTTATAACTGAGGCCTGGAACGGTTTCGATGATTTGCACCAATTCGGACTGGTCTAAGTCTCCATCCAAATACGAAGAAAACCCAAAAAAATCTCGAAAAATCGCCGAAAAAAAAATTATAAAGCAAACGAATTTTCCCATACATTTTGTATAAAGTCATTTTACGATGCCATCTTCAAGATAGATAAGAAGATTTTTTTTCCATGGGTATGTGATATTTTTAATCACTTAAACCTCCACCAGCGGTGGTATTTGTTTTGTATTTGTGTCACAACCAAAGAGTATAGAACTACATAGAGTGCGCATCTCATAAGACGAACACTTTCTGCGTGGGGTACTGATAATGATACCTCAGTGTTAACATTGCTACCCCAGCGTCAAACAACAACATAGCCGACGCATACGGTCGATCAAATTTCCCCTTCGCACTTACCGCCCTCGTCAGAAATGGCTACAATTTTTTTAGCTGTGATGCGTACTATATGTAGTTCTATACCCATTGGTTACAACTAAGTATGCGACTTATCTAGCAATTTTTTTTAACACGAGTATATATAAATGTTTGGCAGGTAATTTTCCTTTGAGATCTTCTGCTTTATCTGCAATTTATAGCGCGGTTTGTTTATTGGGCAAATCCAAGAGTTTAGTTCTTTAAGGGCCGATTTTTCACACACCAGATAAGCATTCAGATAACACTTAACAGTCAGATAACACAAAATTACATTTTTCAATAGGCGTAAAGCACTTATTCTAGGTATATAACAGTTATCTGGCGATTCAAATTACCTGCTCCTCAGTGAGCTGGTTAAACTTAAACTGACTGTTTATGAACTGTCAAAAGTGAGAAGTTGTAATTTTTGTTTATCTAGTTTTTGTGGTTTGAAGTAAGAAATAGGATTTTTTCGATATTTACGATGATTTTGTTATTGAAGAAGAGAATAACATATTCAACTACTTCGATTCACCCTTGAGGAAGCAAAGGGTGCTAAGACAGAGACCAGAACATTTTTTGGAATGGGAAGATGCCGACTTCAAAAGAAGATTCAGGTTGCAAAAGGATTCTGTCCAATATTTACTTTCATTAATTGAGGACAAAATGTGCTTCACCTATGACACAATTGTTGGTTGCTTTTTACGAAATAGGACGGTTTCCAAGGGTCGTTGGTGCAATAGATTGTACTCATGTGCGCATAAGCTCTCCAGGTTTGACATTATATATACTTTGCAATTCACACTTGAAAACTACATTTTATGCATTGCAGGTGGAGATACTGCTGAAAATTTCCGAAACCGAAAAGGCTATTTTTCAATCAATGTTCAAGCTATGTGTACATCGAATTTAAAAATTCAGGATATTGTGGCACGATGGCCAGGCTCAACACACGATAGCCTTATATTTTCCAACTCTGCGCTTAAATACCATTTTGATAATGATTCTTTTGGAAATGGAATATTAATTGGGGACAGTGGATATTTCCTAAGCCATTATCTGCTTACTCCGTATAATAATCCACAAACACCAGCTCAACGTTTGTACAATGAATCTCATATAAGGTCGAGAAATGTCATTGAGAGATGCTTTGGTGTGTGGAAACGTTGCTTTGCGGTTTTAAGTATTGGAATGCGATGTAAGCTACCTCTTTTTCAAGACGTTATTACAGCATGTGCAGTGCTGCATAATTTGGCTATTGTTAGGAATGAGGAAGAACCACCAGTGGATCCTGAAGTACATGTTGAGTCTGAAGAAATATTCGAACAGATAGAAGCAGATAGCACACATCATCACGAAACAAGAGACATGCTTTTAGAATACTTTGAATCCTTGATTTAAAAATACATATATGTAAAGGGTTTTTTTTTTTAGAGTCATAGAAATATGCAGTGGAATAAAACAAAGATGATTTTTTTTAAATTGATATGAAATTTACTTTATTTGAAAGATAATCTTCTGAATTTACAATTTAAATATGATTTCTGTCGTATGAACGCCACGGCTGGCTCGGACGTAATCTGATCTGGAAGTCCAATCGGCAATAACGCGGCGAATGTTGTCCTCCAAATAAACAAAACTGCCGTATTTGGAGTGATATAATCCTCAAGAATATGTTGAGACACAGTTACTTCCACAAAAACTGAATGTTTGGTGTGCTTTCTGGGTTGGTGAAATAATTGGTCCGTACTTCTTTAAAATGACAAAAAAGGATGCTTGCCAGAACGTTACAGTCAATGTTGACCGCTAAAGAGCCATCATTACTGACTTTTTCATTCATCAATTGAACAACCATAATGTGCAGGAGCTGTGGTTTCAACAAGGCGGCGAAACATGTCACACAGCTCGTGCCACAATTGATTTGTTGAAGGAAACGTTCGGTGAGCACATAATTTCGCGTTTTAGTCCTGTGAATTGGCCTCCAAGATCGTGCGATTTAACGCCGCTTGACTATTTTATGTGGGGATTTGTGAAGTCGGTAGTCTACGCCGATAAGCTTGAAACGATTTACCAATGTTTTATACCTCTAAAAAAAAACACCCGATATATAAATTACGAATAAATAAGTTTATTACAAACTAATTTTACATTTTTTTACTCTACGAATTTCTCCATTTTGAAGTTGTGAGCTTCCTGCCTTCTAATTTCTTCATTGTTGAGATGAAGGATTCGAAGTTTATGCTCTTCTGTTCGTTGCTCGTGCTCAATTTTTTTGACATTGACATTGACATCACAGTACTTCGCACATGAATGCAACGAACTACAGACACATAACAGCACTGGCGACTGAGGCCATCGGCTGGGACAGATCAAGACATTTATACAACAGAGAGAGACGGATAGATACGTAGAAGGAAAGACATATAACATACACCTACGTGGGACAGAGGAGGAGACATAGATTAATATTGTCTCATATTATCGCACAGGTGGCCTCAGATAAGCTGGCAATTTTCGTAGAAAACAAATGCTGCCGACGCTGGGGCTTGAACCCGCAGCGTTTGGCTTAGCAGTCAACATATTCTGGAATTTTTTTTTTGAGTGCTTCACCCAACTCATCAAATTTCGTCCTTACACTGGCCTTAGTCGTTTTTTTTCTTAAAGCTGGACTGATCTTAGTTTTAAGAGCCTGCGGTGTCCAGGCTTGCCATGTGGTATCAGATGCAACTGAAAATAAAGTATTAATCGTCTTGTAAAATTCCGTGCATTTTGTACAACGATTATTTTTATAGTCACCGTCGTCTCCTTCATTTATATCGAGGGCTTTTGGCTCAGCTTCCAACAAATATTCAATGCCGTCATCCTCAAGGTTTATGTCGTCACTAGCTGGTTCTACGACATCCGTTATGGAAAAAGTACTAGTAGATGCTGTAAATCATAAATATTAAGCTGTTGTTTTTTTTTTGTGTACATATAGGTATATTTGAAACTTACCTTTAACAATTACTGTGTCACTATCGTTCCGGGTTTCCAAGCCATTAATGTTGGAACACATAGCCAATATTTGCTCTTCAGCGGGTGGAAAATTAATATTTGTTGGTTCTCCGCCACCAGTTTTGTACATTTCTTGGCGATTCTGTGCTGTTTTCTTTTTGGTATTTTTTTTATCGACTCATATTTAAGTTTTGATGTTTTTGAAGACCGCACAACTACACCACTCGCAGCGTTAAATAAAACCGTAATTTTGGCCCATGCTGCCTCCTTTACTTTATTTGTTATTGTGTCCGTTATTTTATTTTCTATTGTATCTTTAAACTCTTCCGTGTATTAATGGAAATTAACTTTTTTTTTCTCTTTTCTTCACCTCAATGTTTTCCATATTATATTTTTTTGTTTTTGAAATTTGTGAACACCTTCAGCAAACTTTTCAAATTCAAGTGCCAGATAATGAGAAAACTAGTCTGCTAGCTCTAACATATAATATTGTCACTATATCTTTCTCTTTTTATTTCAGTTTCGTGAAGTTAGACATAATTGAGTTTGACAAAATCGTTCAATTACAATCTTTTTTTTTCTCTTTTCTTCACCTCAATGTTTTCCATATTATATTTTTTTGTTTTTGAAATTTGTGAACACCTTCAGCAAACTTTTCAAATTCAAGTGCCAGATAATGAGAAAACTAGTCTGCTAGCTCTAACATATAATATTGTCACTATATCTTTCTCTTTTTATTTCAGTTTCGTGAAGTTAGACATAATTGAGTTTGACAAAATCGTTCAATTACAATCTAGGAGTTTTTCAATAATTGAAAAACCAACTCCTACTTAGCTAGTAGATAAAGAGTGGAATACATTTATTCATTAGACAGCAATCAGACTGTTTAACTGACAATTGAAAAATCGGACCTAAAGATGCCGCGTTCGTTTTGTTACCGTGCCCCAATAATCGTTTTTTATGTTTTCGTGCAAAATTCGTCGTTTCATCTCTAACCGCGGGAATACCCAGATCTTATGTACCACGGTGAGTTTCTAGCATTTATTTTTCACATGCGACTTCGATTTTAATTTTGTATCGATTGTCAATCCGATGTATTTCGCTTCATTTGCAAACGGGACTCGAGCCGTATTGAGAAAAACAGGCTTATACGAAAAATCTACAAGAATCGATTTGCTCTCATTAAGTGGAATCCGCCAGGATTTTATCCATTCATTAACCTAGTTAAGATCGTTTTGTAATTTGTTATTTGTTTCCCCTATTGTTGTGCCAGTTGCTAGTATAGCAGTATCGTCAGCAAACGTGGCAGCAATTGTATCGTTTGTTTGTGGGATATTACGAGTGAATAGGAGGTACAAAAGTGGTCCAAGAAAGCTTCCCGGCGTTACACCTGCCATTATTTTTTTGAGCTCCGAATATTTCCTTCCAAGTTTTACATGGAAGACTCTATGTTCAAGATACGACACAAGGATTTCATAAACTTTTTCAGGCAGAACTTGTCTTAATTTGTATTGAATGCCTCTATGCCCCACCCTGTGAAAAGCTTGAAACACGTCAAGAAATACGGCTGAGCAAATTTTCTTTTCTTCGAAAGCTTTCTCAATTACGTCTGTTTTTCGATGTACTTGGTCCACCGTCAAATATCTACTTCTAAACCCAAGTTGATGATCAGGTAAAAGGCGTTTCTGATCAATTATGGGGTGTAAGCGACCGAGTAATACCCTTTCTATGGAGTAATTTTACAATGACATCGTCATAATAGATCAAAAGATGACGTTTTTGTTTACGTCAATTTTTTTTTTTGGAAAATTTTGTGCAACACTTGCTTTTGTAGAAATTTTTTGTTGGTACACATTAAAATCGAACATGATTTCAAATTCTGGTTTCGGTATTGCCAGTAGATGGAGTTGTGTGAATCAACTTTTGACGACTGATTCATCTGCAAAGTCTATTCATCGCATACTATTGTGCTGTGCAGACGTGCGTTGCGCTTTATCAATTTTTTTTTAAAAAGTTTTATTAAACCTTATATTGCTTTCTACAGTTATTGTAATTCAATTTGGTTAAACACATTGTTTTGGAACGATTTTTTGTGAAAATTACCAACGAAAAGAGTTTTCTTAGAGGTCAATTCAGTTTGATAAAGTGCACATTGTGAATGGTTATGTTCTTTGTGATTGCACGCGTATTTACAATTAATCCAAACGTTCATTTCGGATTGTGCAATTAATTTTCTGGTGGGTTACTTAAAAAAAAAACTCGAATTCGCTGAAATATGAAAATTAAACCAAATCGTTAAAACCGTTTAGGCTGCTATTAATTAAAACCGCACAGACAGACGGACTGATAGACATAATTGGCAGAATTATCTCGAAACTTTTTTCTTTCGACGAAGACAATACTTGCCCTACATACATATTATGCAAGTGAAAATGTTGTGTATATTGCAGCCTTAAAATAAATACAATCATTGCTCTACAGGGTGTCCGCCGGGAAGGTGTACTAACTTGTTTGCTTACATTTTGTGATTAAATGAACGAGAATTGATCTTATATTGATAAATGTTTTATTTAATGTCGGGAATTATGTATGGAATACAATATCAGGTAAATGTCCGCCTCTGTTAGTCTCACAAATGCGATCCCTTTTGAGCAAATTTTTCATTACATTCGCACACATATAACGCGGTATTTCAATATTTCATCACGAATATTTAGTTTGAGTTGCTCAAGCGTTTCTGGTATGTTTGCATAAACCTTGCTTTTCAGATATCCCCACAAAAAGATGTCTGGAGCAGTGAAATCAGGCGCCCGCAGTGGCCAATCAACATCACCATTTCTTGAAATAACTCGTTGTGAAAAGAGGTCTTGCAGTGATTCCATTGTAATCCTGGCTGTATGTGATGTGGCACCGTCTTGTTGATACCACATGTTAATCACGCCTAAAGCATGCAGTTGTGGCGTTAAAAAGTTTTCAATCATATCACGATATCGCTCTCCATTCACAGTTTTAGTAACGCCGTTTTCATTTTCAAAGAAGTAAGGTCCAATGATTGCTCCTGACCAAATTGCACACCAGACTTACTTTTAATGGATGCAAAGGTGACTGATGAATAATTTGAGGGGTTTCCATTGCCCAGAACTGACTATTCTGTTGATTCACATATCCATTCAAATGAAAATGTGCCTCTTCACTCATTATGATTTTTTCATGTAAATTGGGGTTGTCATGGGCTAGCTGTAACATAATGTTGGTATATGTCTTGTGGAAGAAGCTCTTATGTCAACTGAATCTTAAATGTAAACAAATGCAAATCCTTGTGCAAAATTGTGGCCAAAGTTGTTCTTTGAAGTCCAAGCTCCTGAGCACGGCGTCGAATTGAGGTTGATGGATTGTTTTGAACACTCCCTTGAGCAGCAGTAATGTTTTCAGCCGATCTTGCAGTACGTTGTGGTCCATGCTAGGGCCTATCACCTACAGACCCTCTTTCTTCGAAATTATTCACTACACGATAAATAGTGCGTTTTATTGGCACGTTGTTTCTCCCAATAATTTCACGTAACTTTATCATCGTCACAGTAATCGATGATTGATTTTGATAAAATGTTTTGACGAATGTAAATTTGCCACGTGTCTACTTCACGACTGCCAAATATGAACTGTCAAGACTGATGTTTACCGAAATGGCGGACAACCTGTATTATTTTAGACTTCAATAAAGCGAATAGAATTCAAAGATTGATTTAATTCTATTTTCACCAAATATTGGACGGGACGAAGTCCGTTGGGTCAGCTAGTTTAAGATTAATGTAGTCTTCAGGTGGTTTTCTGTCAAGGTCATTGGACAGTTCCTACTTTTCTGTTTTCTTCTCTGGTCTATCATCTATTTTTAGTCCCTTAGTTTTCAGTAAAAGAACTATTTAAGGTAAAATTTTAAGGAAATTTGAAACAAAAATGTTCGATCTGAATACATCAATAATGTCGGTATGAATATATCATCTATAGATCATTTTAACGCATGACTAGTGTTTGGGGGCGTTTTCCAAAAGAAAAAAAAGATGCCATAGCTTAAAACATTGGCCATATGTGTATATTCACTAGTCAGAAATGTTGAGGATAATGGAATTTAGTGCTAGTCGACTTCTTGTTTAAGTCTTTTGCTTATTGGTTTACAAATCGAAACTTGAATATCCATGCTGTTTCTGCTCATGTCTTATACCTGGCCTATCCCATCGTATTTCGTGGATTGCAGCAATACTTTCTTTGCAGCAGCTTAGGTTCTTTGTTAGTAGTTTGGCTGATAACTTTTTCTTCTTATAAGTTCTAGCAGTACAAATGCAATGCTATCACAATGAAACCCATATTTTCAATGTTCTTACACCTGCAGTTCCAAGCCATTGCTTAGACTTAAAGACAACAGGTGTATATTTTGAGAAACATTTTTACATGGACAAGGAAATCGAGGAAAATCTTAAGAAACGCACTATCGGGGAGCAATTCCAACTGGCATGGCAGGCGATGACATCGATATAAAAGGAGCAGAGGTGATTTTCTTATCAAATCCATCGCAACGGGCAGTAAAGTCCTGCAATCGACAAAAAGTCTCGTGTATTGTTGGAGCTTCCCAACATCAATATGAAAGAAGGCAAGATGGAACATGACATCAGAAGATTAAGGCTTAGATCAAGAGGGAGCAGGATTTGTCAAAGTAAAAGCGTGATGGTCTCGGTAGAAACGACCTCAAAGTCATGTTTTTTGTCTACCAGAAAAAGGAACGTAAGTTTCTGAGTATTACCGATTGGAAGCTCAACAATGAAGAAGAAGTGTCCATGTGACCCGAGCGGGTTGCTAGTAAGACATCTCGTGTACACACTGACACATATAAATATCAAGAAAGTCAAGTTTTATACTCCTTAATCTAAACCGGGTTAAGGCAGTTGATTTCAGCGGTTTGCCGGAGAAACAGTTTCATGATTTTATTTAATAAAATGGAAAAAGTAACTCAACAGATTACCTAATTAAGTTTACAATTTATGTAAATCAAATAGTTTTAGTTATAAAATTTGTTTTTTTTTAGTTATTTTGTGATTACCAGATTCTAGGCCAAGCAAATGCTTAATATTTGATTGCAATCCAATCCGATTAAATAAAAGCCGAAGAAGAAAGTTTGCGCAAGGTCATAATCAGAATTCAGTTGCGGTGGAGCGGAAGTAGGCTGAACGTAGTCGACAACAGCAATTTTCTAGAATTCAGAAGTACTAAATAGAAATTAAAGACAAACGGTTTTCTTTTGCAAATCACCAAAATAAAGATGTATTCGATGCTACGTTTGATTGATCAAAATCAGACCAAAGACAAAACGTCTTGAAACCAGTTCCAAGGTATTTGTTTTATTTCAAGTACACTAAATTATTAACTCACTGCTTGAAAGTAACATTAAAGAATCACTTGACAATTGAATACTATATGAGTTTGGTACCCATTTGAAACCAAACACATAGTGCAGTGCACTCATTAAAAAGTCAAAAATGTATTCAAACACGACTGGGTCGCACGCAACTTTCTCTTTCACAGCGAGTTAATTTGACGTTTTTAACAATTTGGCCCATATACACAATAATATTTATTTCGATTAATGATGCTAATTGAAAGTCATCGGTGTTCATGTGAATAATAATGATTTTCCGTTATTGGCCAAAACTGAAATTTGCGTTTGGGGATTATTGGGCCAAAACCAATTATGTGGAACTCATGAAAACAGTAATAGTAGTAAACGAATTAAATTTCATTCCATTTGGCCGAATAGTTTGCGAGAAATTGACAATTTTCTTAATATGGCCTATATGCCAAAATCCGTTATATGGATTTTCTCGAAAAAACTGAGTATGCAGTTTTGTTGGAACTAATATGTTTATAGCATAAAAGAAGTTTAATCAAAATCGTTGGAGCCGTTTTTGAACAAATTGAGGTAATGTATGATTTTTATATGGCAGGTACCGGTAATAACATTGCTAAAAGCAAAAAATAAAAATGGCCTAGAAAAAAAAATCGGTCAAGTCGTCTAGGCTGGAGAGGCTTGTACGGACAGACGGACCGACGGACCGAAGAACCGACTCGACGAACCGACGGAATTCTGAAAACCACTTTTTTGAGTTCCGCTATCATCGTAATGTTAGAATCAATCAAAATCTTGAGGTCGAAAATTTTCACGAAAACAATATCTTTCTCTTTATAAAAGAAAGTTAAAAAAGTGTGAACTTTAAAGTCAAGATTATTAAATGGCAGATGTTTAAGAAATGGCTGTTAGGAAAAGCAACAAATTAAGTCATGATGAATAACGCTATTAATTTATAATAAAAAAAAAACAAATTAAATGATTTTTTCAAACAATTTCTTACAAAAGATTTCCTATGTTTTAACAAATATCAATTTTTTAATATTGGAGTGTGACAACATATTTTGATTACTTAAAACTGGGTCGGATACAATTCGACGTGTTTCTGAAATTAGATTTCTAGCTGATGAAAATATGCGTTGTCGGCGTAGCTAAAATTTTGAAGCTGACTTTTTAAGCAACAGTGGAAATTCAATTTTGTGCAAGTTCCACCACTGCAAAACATCAAAATCTTCGTGAAAAGTGACTCACATATGCTAATAGTTCGCTGTTTACTTTGTCATTTGAATTGGATTTGCTTGCAGACTTTTTCCAGCCAGTAGAAACTAAGTCTGCAAACAAATCCTTAACATCTGAGGCTATCCAACTCTTCATTTGAGCTCGGATTTGAGCTCAGGAATTTCATTTGCATTATATTGAATACAATTTTTAAATTCACCCTCAATATATTTCTTTTCGGTTTTATCAAATTGAAATAATTTATTTGGGATCAGGAACAGAGCGATTTTATGATTTGTTGTCAATTTTTTTAAAACAATGGTATCCAAAAAAGTGCTTAGTTTCGTTTTGAAATTTCTAATCATTTCTAGATCTTCAGAAACAACAGCAGATATTTTTTTACGATGGACATGAACGATTTTTAAATGAAGAGTCGGAAAGTTTTCACCTTCTAACACATTTGATACAAAAATGGATTAAGGCAAGGCGATTCGGTGTCATGTGACTTCTTTAATTTGATTCTTGAGAGGATTGTGCAAAACTCCCAAGCCAACAGCAGAGGCACAATTTTCCAAAAATCTGTACAACTACTAGCATACGCCGACGATATTGACATCATTGGTAGGACCCAACGTGATGTGATAACCACGTTTGCTAGTATAGAGAAGGAAGCGGCAAAGATGGGTTTAGCAGTAAATGATGGCTAGACGAAGTATATGCTGTCTACACGAAAGGACACACAGCATTGACGAATTGGACAGAACGTCACCATTGACAGATATAACTTTGAGGTAGTACGGGACTTTGTCTATCTCGGCTCCGCTATTAACTCTGACAACAACATCTCGTCAGAAATTAAACGAAGAATTACTCTTGCCAAACGCTATTTCTTCGGGCTAAGAAGGCTATTCAGTAGTAAAGCCCTCACTCAAACTACTAAGAACATCTTATATAAGACCCTGATCATCCCAGTCCTGCTCAACCTCGCTGCAGCATGGACCGTCTCAAAAGCGGATGAAGAAATCCTTGATCGATTTGAGTGAAAAATTCTTCGAAAAATCTTCGGTCCCGTTTGCGTTGATGGGCTAAGGATACGAAGATTCAACCAAGAACTATACGAGCTGTACAGCGACATGCCCCTGGTCAAAAAAACTCCGCATTGGACGTTTAAGATGGCAAGGGCATGTAGAACGAATGGACACCATTCCCGGCTCGCAGAGCCCTTAAGTGGCGCGCACAAGTAGAGACCGACCTTAACCAACTTGGAGTGTGCAACTGGAGCCAGTTAGTTAAGGATCGGGCTAATTGGAGAGGCATGTTGGTTGAGGCCCAGGTTCATTCCGGACTGTAGCGCCGCCTAAGTTAGTAAGTAGGTAAGTGTACACTGAAGTACTGTACACATTTAGAAAGAACAAATGAATACATTCATGCAGGCCTCTAATCTATAACAACGAGTATTGAACTATATAGAGTGCGCATCTCATACAATGAATATTTTCTATGTGGCAATTTGAACGCTGGGGTATTGAAACCCCAGTGTTCACATTGCTACCCCAGCATCAGACAACAGCCTTGCCGACGCATACGATCTACGAAACGGCTACAAGATGTTTAGCTGTGATGCGTACGTAAGAGATTTCTTAATTAAATTAAAACATCTGAGATCATTTAGAAATACCGTTACCAAAAACACACATTTCTAAAAGTATGCATTTTATTTCTCCTATACTCGATTGAGTTATCATAATTCTTAGCATACGTCTACGCGGAATATTGTAAGCTTTCTTCCATATATGATTGGTATAATAATTGAGTGAATAAACTCAATGGTATAATGACAGTTTGCGAATTCGAATGCCATCAATCGTCAGTTCATAGACATTCATTTTTCTAACGTCAAATTCGTTATCTCTAAAAATGAATTCTACATCGGCGGGGAGATTTAACAAATCAAATTACGAGGCAAATTCATTTCCAGTAACGTGAGCGTGATGTCACAAAATCATTGAGTACAAATTCCAACAGTCTGGCTACAAAAACAATTGTGATTGACATCGTTGTTTTCTTTTGATTTTTTTTGCACAATTTCCACCAACGCGGGACTATGAATAGAAGAGGGCTCGCCACCTCAATCGTCAGTCCTTACTTAGAATTCACTTAACGAACATAGACTTAGTAGTTCAATAATTTTGATTATTTTGGTACTCAATTTGAAATGGGTCTCTTCATAATTGTATTGGCGTTAGCCATTATTTATTTGCTACAATTTTTGCCTCGAATTTTCAGTTACTTGCGTATTGTTAAATTTTCGAGAAATGTACCCGGTCCAGGACCTTTGGAGCTGGTGAAAACTATCAAGAAAGGAAGTAAGTATTGAGATATTTTAAAAAATTTCAAAAATAAAAAAATTGAAAGTGGAGTTGAATTTTGACAGTTTGTGGATTTGAATTTATATGTGTAGTTTAAAAGGGGGCTTTAAGCCTAACGTTTTTGATTCATGAATTGTGTTGACTTGTTAAATATTGATGTGAACGAAACTGACACAAAAAGTCTAGTTTATTGGAATGCTGGAATGGCATTGTGTATAATCATATTTTCAATCAATCGCTTTCTATATTCAAAGATCACGACATCCTTATAACGTATCATAACACTTATAGAGCGGTATTTTATAGTCAGTTTATAATATCAAGTAACTGAGTTGATAGCGTTTTTTTCACACTTGAATAAGTTAAATTAAATATTGGTGTCTATAAAATATGTTTTTGTTAACATATATGAAGATATTTCTAAAGTTTTAAGCATCTTTTAAAGTAACCGTTTTTTAGTTCAATTACTGAAAAAGTTTCATATTGCAATTTTTTTAGTAATTGAACTACAAAATCCACAAAGAAAACAAAATTCTGCAAAAAAAACTTACATCAGTAAGTTAAGCTTTGCTTGTGTCAAATTACTATCCTACTTTAACTTTCGTAAATAACATTACAATGGTTGCCCATTGGTCAACAAAACACCTGCTATGCTTACGATATTTTTAAGAGTTAACACAGTTTGGAAAAAGCAGTTGCTATTAAATTGCACACAGATACGCAAGATATAACAAAGAAGGCATTCACTTTTATTTACATGTTTTTATTAATTTCTGGGATTTTTAAATTCCCAAGATATGTTTGACATTGTCATTTATGTTGACATTTTACTATTTACCTTTACCATGTCGTGATTCCATGTCAAACCTACAGATAACAAAAATCTGCAAATATTGATTTACTCCCAACAAAGTATCGACATCATTGATGCTGTCCAGAATTAGTTCGCAAATTAATTGAAGATAAAGAAATCAATGGGACTGGCCATCCAATATCAACTTAAAAGGGGCAAACATTTGTCTCAACCTGACGTGCCATGTTTAGGTTATCTAAATAAAAAATTTTAGTGGGAAAATTTTGCAAAAAAAAAATCGACGAATATATTTGTTATCATCTGTTATCATTGTTGTGTCTGGATGCGTTATTTAAACTTTGAACATTAATTGTTTCATAACATCATAGATTAACGGTTAATGATTCTATAATCAACTACACAGGTGTCTTTTTCTATTAGTTTAGAGATTTTTATAAACTTTGGCTGCTTTGCGCAAAAATCACTCCATCGATTTGATTTCGATTTAGGTACTTTAAAACAGTTTTTCCAAATTTTATAAATTTTACATTTATGTAATCAATGAACAAAAAAGATTCTTTGACTCCTCGTGATCCGCAGAGTATCAACAATGTTTTGTTTTAATGTCTGTACATCACATCGCAGAGCACTATGCCCATAGTATCGCTCTACACAACTGGTTTTTGTTGCGCGACTTGAAGGATCATCTACCGATTTTCCAATCTTAAAGAAATAAACAATATTTTAATTTAAAACCATTCAATATAAACAATTTTTAAAATCAACCCGGCACAACTAAAAATCTATTGTGTTGCTTAACAAATCCAACATTGATAGCTATGCATCGTGTAATAATAGGCTTATTGTTGCGATAATTGCTCTTATGAGAGTTCGACATTAACCTTTGTGTCAATGCGAGTGTCGCACAACACTTTGTCAGAACGTGCATACCCGGGTATGTGTCGAAGATTCGTTACATTCCTTTTTTTAATTTTTATTTTGTATTTTTCATTAAATACAGTTTTCACATGCCGTGAGATCGCGACATGCCGTGAGATTCGACGTCTCTTGGACTGCGAATTTTTGATACCAACTATTGCTTTATCGAAGTGAACTGTGGACAATAAAACAACAGATTTTTTTTTCTTTTTTGGTACATAGGAACACAATATAACATTCTTTTGGTATATACGGCTTACATTTTTTGTAGTGTTCCAACTAATCCCAAATTCCGTTGCATCAGTTTTTTTGGCTAATTCAAGCGACGTGAAAAAATTGTTCGTCCAGTCAAATATATCCCCAAGTTCGTTTACTTCTTCAGTACGCTGAAGTCTATAATCGTTCATATAATAATAATTTATTATAGATGCATTTAAACGGAATGCTATAAACATTTTATAATTCAAGAAGTGAAGCTCCGTTGCGTTATGATTAGATACACCACGCCGACAAACTATTAAAATCAAACTAAAACCAGATACAGGCTGCTATATTACTTACACGAGAATATAATTTTGAATCATCCGCGAAAGTTTAAACGTTGCGATATTTAAAAATACAATGAATGTCATTTAAAAAACAGTGGGCCTAAATGGCTACCTTGTGGGACACCGGATGTTACATAAATTTCGCGAGAAGTGTCACCATCAATCTATATGCTTTCTGTTTGTTAAATAATAATGAAACCGTTTAAGCATTGAGGTATGAAAACCCAACGATTTAAGTTTTGCTAAAACAAGGGTGTGGTGCACTCTATTAAAAGCTCTTTTCCACTCCTCTATTTCCCTAATGTCCGCACTGTGATCAAACACTATAAGTTCTATAAGAGTATTCATAATCCCTTTAGCGCGTGCCAATTATACAAAAAAAGTGTAGAGTAAATCAACTTGTAATCGTTCCTCAAAGCTGCTAAATACATAATTAGTAAGCAAAGATAAATTGGTAGCACAGAATCTACCTCGAATAAAACCATGTTGTTTATTCAAACTACTCCATAACCATAGGTACCCCTGTGGTATTTCGTTTTGAATTAATGTACATAATTCTAAAATGATTTGCTATTACGCTAAATCGATGTTTCAAGGTCTAACCCCAATACAATTGATGGCCGCCAGTTGGTCAAAAGTGATGTTCGATTTGATTTTTTATTATTTTGACTTGTTGAAAACTAAATACTAAAGGAAAACGCCATAAGTGAACCTCAGTGAAGAACTTTACGTTCTCCTTAAGGATTTTTCGGAGATCTCGGAAATCTCAGAGGGACTTCCGAGTGAAACTGAATTATTTTATAGCTACACTCACAGTTAAGTAATCCTCGATGATCAGTCATAAAATACAACGTTGCCTCAACCATTCAAAAATAATATATGTGTTACAGCGTATAAATAATTATTAAATTTAACTTAACTAGTAGAGATATCTATTTGAAATACTTCCTGTTTTTGTTGTTTCTAATCATTATAGACTTTAAACAGGCGACCATCTGTTTATAAACACGGCTCAATGTTCGATAAGCTTTTACAATGATATTTTAAATCATGAAAAGATCTCAATCTGGTCATCATTTATTAAATTTGTTTGACTTTTTTATTTATATTTTTTACTGACTCAACACCTGAACTGTTAAATAGTAACCCCTGTATTAATAAGCGCTGATTAGCTAATCAATGACTAGCATGACAGCTATCCCATAAGATATACAAAAGCTCCCAGAGTTTATTATTACGGGGACAATAAATTTTGTTTATGCATTCAAACAGTATACTTGCGCACTTAAATTTGAAACTTGTTACGTTCAAATCGCTTACGTACACATCGATAATAATATATCCTATAGCGGTATAACTTCCATAAACATGATGGCTGAAATACCTTTGAAAAAAAACCAACAAACCATTCTCATAAGTATAAGGGTGAAAATAAAAAAAAGGTTGACAGAACATATTTTTCGACTTTCGACTATCCAATCATTTTCCAGTGGGTTTACTCGTTATTATTGTAAACAAAACTATTACAATACAACGTTTATTCGCTGTTTACTAAAAACAGGGCAGATAAGACACCGACAAGGTTTAAAGTTCAAAGAATATGAAAAATGTTAAGTTCTACAATAATAAACAAATAAAGTTCAAATTTCAAAATGTGAATCATGTGCGAACTTTTGACATTTGATTTCCGTGCCAATCGAAAGTACGATGTTAAATACAAAAATCCTATAGCAGAAATTAAAACTTTTTCATACTTTCCTCAATTAGTTTCAAGTTTTAAAATCCAGTGACAATTAGAAAACGGCTATCAGAATAATGTCAAACTTTTTCTTAACAATAATCAATTAAACCGGAATCACCATAGGTTATCACGCATGACTCTATCTATCAAATAAACATTAGTCTGGAACAATCAGCTCAAAGGCTATAAGTTACACACATCAACAAATATGATTAGGTGCCACACCCACCCCGGCACTCACAAGTTATCATTCGGCTTATCACAATTTCCAAAATTCATCATCACTGTCTGGGAACGTAATTTTTTTTTTTTAAAGCTGAAAGTCCAAAAGGCTCGCCGAATTTCAGTGTTAGATGTCTGGTTGCAATGCTTGTCACCTTTGAACGTGTCACATTTGCTGCATAGTTAAACCAAGGCCGCAGACAGACTTGTGGAGAAGCCTTAAGTTTTCCGAAAATATTGTTTTGGACTTTAAAACAAAAGTACTCTTATCAGATAACTTGTATGTTCTGAAGTCAGACATTTGGTCTTGTGTTTATAAACGAATTCGGCACGAGTTTGTAACGGTAGTTTTTCAGATTATTTTTTTCTAATAATATTAATTTTTAAAACAAATTTGTCAGCGTTTAATGACAAATACTGACAAGTGTACGTACTTTATAATTTTATTGATTTATCTTTGCAAATCAAAGTAAGGAGATTATTTGGTATGTGTTTTGGAAATTGCAACTGACCTAATGATTTAATCAATCAGTTCTATTATTAAAGTGCTTTACATTGACGTTATTTGTGAGATTGGTGTAATCGAAGGCATTTGAAAAGTGATTGTGCAGAAAATATATGCAAGTAAACATTTATCCTTTTTTTCTTCTTGGATTTTAATAGTTTTCTGAGTTTGCGTATTTTTTTATTTTTGAATGAAAACAAACCATTCACTTGGAATGTGCTTTCTATATTCTTTAATACTGGAAAGGTATTGACACAGAACAGGCCAAAAATTGAAAGTCTATTTTCACTTATGTCAAAGAGTGTGTACTGGTTAAAATGTTGACGCAATTGGCACATTTCGCAAAAAAAATCCGAAACTTAAATCGAAAACGGAAGTTTCAGTAAAATATTGTTGGAGCGAACACAATACCATTTACACGTCTGTTCCCAACATCCCACATAACATCCGACTTATTAATTGTCAAAAAAAACATTTAATACTTTTCTTGCAAATATGATTGCGTTCGTTTAGAAAATACAGTTGTTTAAGTGATATTAAGGTTTAAATATGATTTCAGAATTTAATGAACGGATTGTTTGATTTATTTTCCATTCATACGTCAACAAAATCTAGTCGTTGTTCGGAAACTCAGTTTTCAGTTCGTTGTGAAAACCGTTTTATACAGGGACTATTCAATGATCGATTCTTGCTTATGCAGTCTCTATTCAACGTATTATACAATATATGAATACGATGTTTTTGTTTAGAGACATTTTAAAATGTTCATAGCTTTATACTTTTATGAGATTATGTAAAAGGCAGCTGATGTTTAGTTGAAAAATATCAACTGGGAATGCGCTGTCACATCACTGACTATCGTGTTCTTAATTCTTAACACTATATTCATACTAGGGCTTGAAATGCTAGAGTAACTTAGATCCAGTTTCGACATTATAAAATAAACAAATTCTTGAAATAAAAACTCCGGGGAGGTATACTACTTTGTTTTGCCGTCATTTTGGTAAACATTAGCCTTGACAGTTCATATTTGGCAGTCGTCGCAAATTTATTATGGAAAAATATTCGATAAACCAACGTGTTTTAATCGTTAAAACATTTCAAAATCAATCATCGATTACTGTGACGATGAGAAAGTTACGTGAAATTTTTGGGAGAAACAACGTGTCAACAAAACGCACTATTTATCGTGAAGTGAACGACTTCGAAGAAAGAGAGTCTGTAGGTGGTAGGCCCAAGCAGGGACCACAACGTACGGCAAGATCGGCTGAAATCATTACTGCTGCTCAAGGAAATGTTCATAACAGTCCATCAACCAAAATTCGATGCCGTGCTCAGGAGCTTGGTTTTCAAAGAACAACTTTGGCTACAATTTTGCACAAGGATTTGCATTTGTTTACATTTAAGATTCAGATATAAGATTCAGTTGACACAAGAGCTTCTTCCACAAGACCATTTACGCTGCCGTACATATGCCAATAGGATGTTACGGCTAGCCCATGGCATCCCCGATTTTGATGAAACAAATCAGTCGGTTCTGGGCAATGGAAAACCCCTTAAATTATTCATCAGTCACCTTTCTATCCATTAAATGTTACAATCTGGTGTGCAATTTGGTCAGGAGGAATCATTGGACCTTACTTCTTTGAAAATGGGCGTAACGGTAACTGTAAATGGGGAGCGATATCGTGATATGATTGAAATATTTTTAACGCCACAACTGCATGCTTTGGGCTTGATTTACATGTGGTATCAACAAGACGCTGCCACATCTCATACAGCCAGGCTTACAATGAAATTACTGCGAGAACTCCTTCCACAACAAGTTTCAAGAAATGGTGATGTTGATTGGCCTCCACGGTCGCCCTATTTGACTGCTCCGGACTTCTTTTTGTAGGGATATCTGAAAAGCAAGGTTTATGCAAACAAACCAGAAACGCTTGAGCAACTCAAACAAAATATTCGTGATGAAGTTAATGAAATACCGCGTGAAGTGTGTGCAATGGTAATGAAAAATTTACTCAAAAGGGCTCGCATTTGTGAGACTGACAGAGGCGGACATTTACCTGATATTGTATTTCATACGTAATTGCCGACATTAAATAAAACATGTATCAATACAAGATCCATTCTCTTTCATTTAATCAAAGTTTATAAACAAACAAAGTAGAATACCTTCCCGGTAGACACCCTGTATCATTCCTTAATAGCTCATACTGGTTCTCAAATCAAGCTTTCCATTGATTTGTGTGTGTGTATGTATAATTTGTGTGTATGAAGCTTTATTTTTGCCACAAATAATAGGACCTCCTGTTTAACGCCGGCTCTGAACAGCAAATTTGAAAAGTTTCTATTGACATCTTTAAACACTTTGATGTTTGTCAGACTTTCGCAAGAGGTAATGTAGTGGAAAAAGCTTTGGTGTTTTCACTTTCAGGATCTGAACCGGCCAGCGACCCCATGGTGAGTAGTTCACTGCATTTTGTTAATAGGTGCATCTACAGGTTATCAGTCTATTTCCCAAATGGCAGTAATATCTGCTTTGTAGCAGCCTAATAGCCTCTGCCTTATATGTTAAGTTTTCTGAAATTTCAGCCACAGATATAAACTTAATTAAAAATAGTCTTCAAAATTATAATAATTGTGTTCTGAGTATGGGTTTTACTTGAAAGAGCAGTTAAACTAAAGCATCACCCTAACCTGGAAGATCAGTTCCAATTTGCTAGATAGCCTTAGGAAACTGATCCACCAATATAAATTAGGGGATTGAGCACTGCCGCATCCACTACCATTTCTGGTGTGACCTGTTGTCCAATGCATTTTAATGAACAAATTCGATGCAACAGATGAGGTATGTTCCCGTAAAAATATTTTTTTCTGTTTTTTGCACAATTTTATACTTAAAACCGTTTCTGTACGTTATATGCAAATATATTTCTGTAGTAAAAATTAATATTTACAGTTTTTTAACAACAGAAATTTTTGTAGTTTATTTCATTAGTTAGTTTTTTTCCTCTCCCATAAGCTCTTGATTTTACAAACTTTTGAGTATACGAGAACGGAAATAAATAAAAAAACAGTAAGAATCCTTAAAAGTAGTATTACTCGACTAATTATTATAACAAATAACATACATACTAACAATAAAGTTTGTTCCAAAAATGTCCAACCAAGTCTTATTATTTAAATTTATTTTTTACAGAAATCCTCGAATGGCTGTATGAACTCCGTGGTCGATATGGTCCAACATACCGCATTTGGTTCGGCAAGGATCTCACCCTATTCATTTGCGATCCAGATGAAGTGAAATCAATTCTTGGCAGCAGTCAAATGTTATTTAAGTCAAGTAACTACAAAGTAATTGAACCATGGCTAGGCAAGGGTCTTTTGACAAGCGGTGGTGAATTGTGGCACAGGAGGAGGAAGATGTTGACCCCAGCATTCCACTTTAAAATGTTGGGAGAATTTAAGCCTACCATGGAAGAGAACTCAAATATTTTGATTAAAAAACTGAAAGAGAAGGCTAATGGAGAGGCATTCGACATCTATCCATATATTACGTTGATGGCTTTGGATATCATCTGTGAAACAGCCATGGGTATCAAGAAGAACGCACAGCTTGAGAGTACATCGGAATACGTCACCGCTGTTCAGGAGTAAGTTCATGTCAAACATATATTCAGCTGGGATTCGTTCTAATTTTTAATCGGTCTTTTTCAGTATCTGCCGCATAACCCATAAACAGTCTTTCTCACTGTGGAATAGGATACCGATTCTGTTCAACATGACTGAAATGGCGAAGGAACGTGGTCGCGCTCTATCTATTCTGCATGGTGAAACAATGAGAGTCATTGAGTTGCGTAGAAAAGCTTTAAAGGAATCCAACCTTCTCTGTATGGCTGATGCTGGTAAGAATATTTTTGAAAATTACCACCAAATGCTTCTTTTCTAAAGAATGTTTTGATTTCAATTTTAGAAAAAGTCGATGATGTTGGCGTTAAGAAACGTTTGGCTTTCTTGGACATATTGCTGCTCGCCCAAATGGATGGTGCTGATTTGACCGATAGAGACATTCGTGAGGAAGTCGATACCTTTATGTTCGAGGGTCATGACACAACCAGCTCAGCTGTTTCATTTGCCATCTACTTGTTGTCTCAACATCCAGAGGAACAAAGAAGAGCCTACGAAGAGTCTGTCGCCTGTGAGGGTAACGAAAAAGAACCTATGAAGTACCTAGAAGCCGTGATCAAAGAGACTCTTCGTCTCTACCCATCGGTGCCATTCTACAGTCGAATGATGACTGAAGATGTTCAAATTGGAAATAGATCTGTACCAAGTGGTATCAGTTTGGCTGTCTTAGCCTATGTAGTACACAGAGATGAAAAACATTTCCCAGAGCCAGAGAAATTCAAGCCTGATCGGTTCCTGCTGGATGAGAAGAACATGCACCCATATTCCTTTGTTGCATTCAGTGCTGGACCCAGAAATTGTATTGGTAAGAGTTCATGATGGTGGAGCTTTAAGCCTGTGGTATAAAATTTTATTTTCATGTAGGTCAAAAATTCGCCATGTTGGAATTGAAATGCGCTCTTTCCAAGTTGTTAAGGAATTTTGAATTGTTGCCAGTGAAGGGATTTGAACCACAGCCATTGGCTGAATTGATCATTAAGAGTGGAAATGGCATTCAAGTTAGACTAAGGAAGAGACAATAACTTAAGCTACTTAGTCAGTAATGATATAAAATAAGTGAGACCTAAGCAACCGTTGTGAATATATTATTTTTTTTAATATGAAATAAACTTTAAGTTACATTTATAAGTCTTAACATTTTATTACTTGCGGAGGTAGTTTAGAGGTATGCACTTGGAAGGTACGCAACTGTTGTTACTCCAAAAATTTAACCTGTCCGCGTGTTACTAAAATAAGATGGATATGTACAGAAACTGAAAAAAGTGCTACATTTTTACAACTTGATATTTATCACAGGTGGTCTTTCAGTAACCTACTGTATTATTATTTGAACTTGACATAAACAAATTGTCTGATACAGATGGTACCTCCCCCAAAATTGTTAAGATGTGCTCTTCGACTCTAGTGAAATCACTGCGCAATCGGTTCCATCTATCCTTTTCATTATGACTCCTCCGAGTAGATGGAAAACTATTCACAAGGCAACCTGGCGATTGCCAGACAGTCGACCCACCAACCAAATGGATTCTGTGCGAGAGGCACGTATCAAACATCCTTGATTAACACACGTTCAGAGGGACAAACGAAGACTTGGTCATTTAATTGCCACACCCAAATTCAGAGCCCGACTGTCCAACGAGCAAAAGCCACGAATGGTGCAAAATCTTCGTTAATTCTACAAAAAAGCCAAACAACTGGCAGCTGGCTTCTAAGTAGCAACGCAGGCTCTACCAAATAACAACATAGTCAAGGACGTGGAGAGAATTGTAGATGTATTTAGGCAACATTTCTATCAGCTATCTATCACGTACTCAAGGGCTTATTCATACCCTTTATGTATATGTTATCACAGTACGAGCGTTACAGAAGGGGAAGAAAGAGAGTGATAGGAAAGAGTTTGGATGTAGTGGAGACTTACTCCATGGGTGGTGTCCGAACTAACTCCGGGGAGTCACTTTTTCTTGGGTTCGTTACATTTGAAAAAAATTCAAGATGGTGTGAATACTTTTAGAGGTATAACAACCGACCTTTTTTATTTCTTTTAAATAAAAGTTAAATGGATTTTGGCTGGGATTGAACGCGCTTAATTCCACTCAACAGGCGAACACATTACCACTACACCGCGGCCACCTACAATATTGAACAAATTAGTGCAGAAATAAAAAAAAACTGAAGAACAACAAGGCAGCTAGTTCTGATAGATATCCAGCAGAAGGCGATGGATATATAATTGTACCTACATGTATTAAGCCATCAACAAAGCAGGACCAGGTCCGATGACAATACCCCTCATATACAAAAAAAAGCGATCCCTTGTCTTGCACCCTTTACCGAGGAATATTCCAACGTACTAAGTCAACGTCTTAAGCCTTTCTGCTACACACTTATCGGAAGGTGACAGTATGGCTTCCGACCCTGCAGATCGACAATGTACCAAATTTTCTAACTAAGGCGAATCCTGGAAATGGCCGTCGAATTTCAAGTCGAGATACATTTTATATTCAAGTCTGATCCATCGCCCAGAGCTCCATATTTTGATGGCGGAATTAAGAATATCATATAAACTGAAATGGCTGTGTCGCCAAGCACTGGAATACAGGGTTTGGAAACAGCTCATATAATTCTTCCAAACATGTACAACACATCCCTCAAACATGCGATTTCTTCAATCACATGCTGGAACAGATATAACTAAGGCCAATAGTAAATACGGAAGGCAGTATCTTCAACAAATCCGTCCAGCTACTGGTGTATGCAGACGATATCGACATCATTGTTCGATTCCATCGTGCCTTTGTAGAAGTATTTACGGCCATTGAGTTAACATTGTAGTCAACCCCAAGTGAATGCTACAAAAAAAAAAAAACAATCTCGACGCATAACCTTGCCCAAAATGTCTCTGTATATAGCAAAATCTTCGATGAAGTTATGTTCATATAACGCGGAGTCAACATCAGCCTCACGAATGACCCCTTAGTTGAGATATGACTAATACTGATCTTAGTAACACGATGCAATTTCGCTTTTACAATGCAAATGGGATCAAAAATCAATGTTTGTCCAAATGCTTGATCCACCGGACCCTAATCTTTCAAGTCCGACCTTACAGCGCCGCGTGCTAGACAATAATCAGAAAACAGGAGCATATATCGGGTTTTTCAACAGGGACGCTACAAAAGTTGAGCGACAGGGACATCAAACGACGCCATATTTCTTGCCGCTCTTTTGACATTTCTCTTCAATAAGGTTTGCCATTTTATGATGGAAAGATATACGATCCAACAACGAGTCGAAATTATTAAAATTTACAACCGAAATTCGGAGTTAGTGGCCTCAACGTTAAGAGCGCTACGTCCAATTTATGGTCGTCATAATCGTCCTAGCAGATCAACAATTGAGCGTCTAGTGGAAAAATTTGAATCTACAGGCACAGTACAAAATGTTCCCGTGCCAGTGAGATAAAGAAGTGCCGTTAGTGTCGAGAATATTGCTGCCGCTAAGGCTTCAGTTGAAGATAGCCCAAATGTGTCTCTCACACGTCGTTCTCAAGCGTTGGGCATCTCTGTGACGTCGTTGTGGCGAATTTTGCGAAAATATCTTGGCCTACATCCTTACAAGATTAAATGGACGCAAGAACTGAAGCCGCTTGACCATCGGAAGCGTCGTATGTTCGTGCATTGGGCTGAGCAACAATTTGAAAATGATTCGGATTTTCTTCGAAAATCATCTTCAGCGATGAGGCTCATTCCTGGCTGAATGGCTTCGTCAATAAACAAAATATGCGGTATTGGTTAGGCAGCAATCCACACGTACTCCATGAGTCATCATTGCATCCGGAAAAAATTACGGTTTGGTGTGGTTTATGAGCCGGCGGCGTCATTGGGCCGTACTTCTTCCGTGATGATCAAGACCGGCACGTTACTGTGAATGGGAATCGCTACCGTTCAATGATAACCGAATATTTTTGGCCCCAATTGGATAATATGGACTTGGAGGACATGTGATTCCAACAGGACGGCGCCACCAGCCACTCAGCTAAAGCCACAATCAATTTATTGGAAACCAAGTTTGGAGAACGTGTTATCTCACGAAATAGTTCAGTCGCTTGGCCGCCTCGGTCGTGCGATTTGACGCCGTTCGACTATTTCCTGTGGGGCTACGTCAAATCTATGGTCTATGCTATGCCAACAAGCCAGCGACGATTGATGAACTTCGTACGAATATCGAACGTGAAATTGCAGCAGTATCGGCCGATTTATGCTTGAAAACCATCGAAAATTGGGTTCAGCGTCTAGACTTTTGCAAGCGTGCCCGTGGTGGCCATGCAAAAAAAATCGAGTTCCATATATAATGGCATCAAACGTACTTTCACAGGAAAGAATTTCATTGATATCCAAAACCGTTTTTGTTTAATTTAAAAAAAACTTTTGTAGCGCTCTTATTGAAAAACCCTTTACTAGACAATTTCAAAGGGAACATTCATAAACGATTCCCCTTTTACGTATCCACGTTTAAACGATAACGAGTTAGTTTCAACGATAATCGTTTTATGAAACACACCCCAGGCGAAAATAATTCTTCTATTGCTCCCAATCTTGCAATTATCACCTTAAATTTTAAATTAAATTCTTCAAAATTTTGCAGCAGTTTCTAGTAGTTTGTCTTTAAATTTCTGTACCTACCTAAAATATTTTCTTGTTTTTGTTTAGCGGATTGACAACGCCAACAATTAGTTACCTACATTTTTCGCTTTTGGAAAAAATACAAATCCCTATCCGAAACCGATTTACGGGGATTAAAGGAATAAATTCTCAGTCTAAATGAGACTGCAAGTTTAACAGTCAGCTATCTTGATTTGCTTAAAAGAAATTTGTCGGAAGATCTGTTTTAAATGCAAATAGTAGCGGATAGTTCGGTAGAAAATTTTCTTTCCAACAGATACCTCAGGAAGGTTTAATATTGCAACTATAAATTGTAATATGGCACGCCCCTTTAGAACCAATTTTCTAAAAACAAATAGATGCATTGAATTATGACCTACGGAGCATTATAAAGGGTGATCCATTTCGAGGTTCCCTACTTTTTTAAAGAAAAAAACACAGAAAATTCAAGTTTAATGGAGAATGTTTATTATCATTTAAAAGAACATTCTTTGGCATTAATTTTTTGAAGATTATGTCTATCAAATGTTGGCCGTTGCTCCGTCGCAGATGGTCCATCCGTTGAGTCCAATTTTCGAGCATTTCGACTGGTAACTGGCGAATGACACGCGTGATGTTTTCCTCCAAGGCCTGAATCGAAGCGGGTTTGTCGGCATAAGCTTTTGACTTTACATATCCCCACAGGAAAAAGTCTAACGGTGTGATATCACACGATCTTGGTTGCCAATCGACCGGCCCAAAACGTGAAATTATGTGCTCACCGAAATGTTCTCTCAATAAGTCCATTGATTGATGCGATGTGTGGGAAGTGGCGCCGTTTTGCTGAAACCAAATGTCGCCGAGATCACGAGCTTCAATTTCAGGCATCAAATAGTTGGTTATCATGGCACGATAACGGTCGCCATTGACGGTTACGTTCGCACCGGCATAATTTTTAAAGAAATATGGACCGATGATTCCACCGGCCCACAAACCACACCAAACCGTTGTTTTTTCTGGATGAAGTGGCAGTTCTTCAATCTCTTCAGATTGCTTTTCGTCCCAAATGCGGCAATTTTGTTTGTTTACATACCCATTGAGCCAGAAATGGGCCTGATCGCTAAACAAAATTTGCCTCGAAAACGTCGGATCTTCTTGGAACTTTTCAAGAGCCCATAGAGCGAAGCGATGTCGCTTGGGAAGGTCGAGCGGCTTCAGTTGTTGCACAAGCTGTATTTTGTACGCTTTCAATTTAAGATCTTGACGTAAAATGCGCCAAGTCGTTCCATACGTCAGTCCGAGTTGCTGCGAACGGCGCCGAATCGACTCTCTACGGTCTTCGTGTACACTCTCAGCTACGGCCGCTATATTTTCTTCACAGCGTGCTGGACGTGGTCTATTCGGTCGAATATTATCCAATAATGAATGCTGGGTCTGGTACGCTCAGTAGGCCGATTATAAGTTGAGCGAAGTGCACGAAACACATTCCTCACAGAACGTGAATTTTCATAATAAAGTTGAACAATTTGTAAACGTTGCTCACGCGTAAGTCTTTCCATTATGAAATGCCAAACAATACTTAACAAAAATAACATGACAGCATGACACGACTCACACGTGATCTGTCAAAAAAGGCGATTGAAAAAAGTATCTCTACTTGGATCACCCGTTATATTGTGGCCAGATCAGAAGGGGTGAAATATTTTTTACATCGATTAAGGAAACCTATGTGGTCGTTCCAACGTAAGAGAGTTTTCGGTTTCTTCGACGTAAGTGCCATTCATGGATAAGGGCTCTAGATTTTGGTTAGAAGACAGCATTGTGTTTTGGAAGCATTGAATTCTACTCTGTTACCATTTGATGATGCTGTCGAGGTCGGAATTCAATGAGCTTAACATATGTCGTCGTTTAGATTCCACGTTCGAAGATGGGGGACGTGGACCTGAAAACGAATATGAGAAGCTAAGAGTACTATCATCAGCGAAGGAATGCATTTGATTAGAATTTGCAGACAGGAGACCATTGATGAGAATGAGAAAGAGAGTCGGAGACAAAACTCAGCCTTGAGGGACATCAGCATTTATTTGGTGAGTTGCAGACTTGAATCCGTCCAAAACAACTTGAATTGAACGTTTCGAAAGATAATTTTTAATCCATGGAAGAAGTTTTTCATCGATTCCAAATGCATGCATATTCGACAAAGGGGCTTGATACCAAACCCTGTCAAATGCCTTTGAAATATCAAGTGCAACATACTTTATCCACCGAGGTGGATTGATTGGTTCCACTTTCCGGTGAGGTATGTCATCAAATCACCAGTGGAATTGTTTCTGCGAAAACCATACTGCCGGTCATTAAGAAGTTTTCGTGTTTCAAGATATTTCATGAGCTGACGATTTATCAGCGTTTCCATGACCTTGGAAAGAAGGGACGTATGCAGTTTTTCATCTGCTCGGAAAGAGATCTGATGAGTAGGATAGATAGAAAAACTTACGCAGTGGCTTTGAAGGCGTACAAGAACACTCTTCAGAATAATGGGGGAAATACCATCTGCACCAGCAGACTTGTGAATGTCAAGATCAGGTAAAACTCTTGCAAGTTTACGAGTACGAAAGTGAACTTGTCCCAAAGAATGATTAACGTTCTCAAGTACAGGAGGAGACTGGGCACAATCTGGCAATGTAGAACTGCCTGCGAAATGCGCAGCAAGCAGATTTGCTTTGTCTAAATAGCAGACAGCTATAATGTCATTGTGAATGCGCGTCGGAACTGACGCTCTGACAAATGACCAAATTTTTTTACTACCTCTGGAATATTGTAGAATTTTTTGCCTCAACTTTTGGTCGTATGGGAATTTGACACGTTTTAAATGGGAATTACAGTCATTTCTGGCTTGTTTGAATTTTGTTCGGTTTTCCTCTGTTGGATTGGTTTTGTATAATCGAAAGTTTGTTTCTCTCAACCTGATAGCTTCTTTGAATCTCAAGTCATACCACCCTTTTGCCTTTGGTCTGATACTTTTTATTCTGTTGGGAGTAAAAGATCGCATACCAAGGAGAATGATGTTTGATATCATATCAGCAGCAGCATCCACATCACTATCGAGGAAACATAGTGACCATTTAAAATTCCTAAAAAAAACTGTGTAATGCTTCCCAATTGTCTTTTCGTATTACCATACTCTTTTTGGGAATTTGTTCTTTAACTCTGTGGTTGGAGTACGAGAAATTCGATGATACCACAGAGTGGTCTGACGAACCTAGAGGCGATAATACAATGAGGGTGTAATTATCAGGGTGAGAGGTTAGAAACAAGTCCAGGGTGTTGGCGGCTTGACTGTTAACATCCGGTATACAAGTAGGTTATTTACCTCAACATACCTTCCTCGGCTGTTGTCTATCCAGAATGTTGATGCCACGTAGAATTGTGCACATTGAAATCGCCCGCAATGACGATTTCAGTGTGAGGATGCTGGGATTCAATTCTAGAGATGGAGTCTGACAGCCCATCAAATTCATTAAAAGTTGAATTACTGTCAAGGTTTGGGCTTCCAATATGAAACAACGGACTTTGGAATTTCAGACATATAAAATTAAATTCCGGATTGGAGCATTGACCGTATTGAGTTTGAATTTGGTAGGCGACGTCACTACGTATTTATATGGCGAGACCGTGGTGAAAAAAATAATAATGGCACTAAATTATATCCAGGCAGGGTTAATTCTGATAAGTCAGAATTTGGCCCCACCCAGCTGGTTTATATATGGAAATATGGACGTAAGCCGAAAAAAGATTTGACCTTAACCCACGAATATTACACACGTCCACTCTAAAACTCATATCTATTATCACAGATAGACATAAGAGACACGATACCGACGACAAACTAAGCAGAGAAGTGAAGTGAAGGTTCGACATTAAAGTGTGTTCATTAATGCAACAAAGAAGAAAGACGATTGGACTAGCGCAGATTTTCGACGTTTATGAGAACTCCCAACGTTGCGGTTACTGGAGACCATGATTTGAGCATGTTGCGACGAACATTTCCCAATAAGCTGATATCCAGAAACTCCACATTCCGTGGGCCCCCAGGCGCCTGACTTTTTCTTGTGGGGTTATTGCAAACAGGAAGTCTACTAAGCAAATTTGAAAGAACTAAAGCAATCCATTCGAGAAACAATTGCGGCTTTTCCTGTCCCAAGCAGTTATGAACAACTTTTTGGTAAGATGCCGCACATGCGTCAACATGCAGGGGGGAGCTTTGAAATTCCATTATTTTCAAAATTACGTTTGCTATATATAGTAAAATTGAATGAGCTTAGACATGAATAAAAGAAGAAGTAATTCCATGATCTGCAAAATAATTTATTTGAGTTCCTTAATGCAGCAATATTCATCAGCCTACGTGTTTGTATAAAAAGTGTTCAAAAAACCGTTGCAAAATCTAATTGCTGACAGTTTAACTGTTCATTAAATGAAAAACAATCATAACCTCAATTTGGATTGATTTTTTTTTATTTCGTTATTTTGTTAATTATTTAAATTTTTGTTAACAGAAATACAGATTGTTGATTGTTAGACAATGCTCTCCCTTTAACTTTCTAGCTACGCATTTTTGTTTTTGCTTTGGTTTGTCATTTTATTATACATAGAAACAAACTAGCTAAATAAGATTGCAAATATTTATTTTATATAGACTATCCTTATAGTGTTTGATTTTTCTCTAACAAAATTATTCATTTCATTCCCTCAATCCATTGCGAACTTAGACTTTAAAAAAATTCTAAGTACAAAATACACATTTACACATTTATAATACAAAAAGAAATTTGTTAATTTTTGTCTATACACATTTAATTATTTAACAAATATAGTGTTGTATTTTTTTTTTAAACTTAATTTTTTTCATAGGAATACATCCAGTTGATAACTGCTTGCAAAGTTTAACTTTTATTCCTAAAAATGTAGTGCAACTATTTGCTTTGTTTCCGATTTACATTCTCTTTTTTTCAGATTTACAAATTTTTATGGTTTAATTTTAAAGTAAACTTTAAGTAGTAGGTATTTGGTTTGTTAATATTAAATTTAGTTATTGTTCATCATATTGTTTAAGGGGCATCTTCATTCAATATTTTCGTTTGTATTACAGATTTACATGAACAAAAAAAATACAAAATTTGTATAACATTGCAAATAATTTAATTTCTTTTAGTTAACCTTAGTATTTAAATATAATTTTGCTGCTAATATAGATTTTCTAAAATGTTTTTTTTTTTCTGATTAAATGATCTTTGGTAGGTCTTTTTTTATTAATTTTTTTTTAAATTTATTTTAATATGTAACACTGATATTGCAATTTTTCGTCTCTTTCGAATTTGTTTTAATGTTTTTTTTTAGGTTATGAGACGCAAGTTTTTTTTAAAGCTTTTGGAGGAAACAAGGTTTTGAATATGACATGATATTCAACATTCTTTCAAAGTGGTAGTCATTGAACAAGAAAATAGGCTAAGATTAGGATCCAATGAAATTTATAGCCATGGTAGACAATATGAGGTACAAACGGGATTATCCGATCGCAACTGAAAAATCGAATCCCTTTGTCAGTGTTTTCGGTTGGAAAATGGGGATCCATGGCCATTTCCACCCCAAGAGGCTGGACCACCACTCCCACTCCCACCGCCACCACCACCACTATTTCTTCCACCACTTCCGGTGCTGTTTACAGAGCTCTGACGACTAATTGAGCTTCGTCGATGTGGAATGACAAAGGGTGGTGGTGGTTGAGGGGTGTATTGCGGGGGTATGGAATTAGCTGAAGCTTGGCGAACGAGTGTCCGACTTGGATTCGATGAGGGTACCTGAACTGAACCACAACGTGACATCGTTCCGGTTCTGGGGGGAATAGCTGGTGGAGGTCCCGATGGTGGCCCACTGCCACCACGGCCTTTACCCGATTCTACAGAGGTCTGCGAAGGAACTCTTGGCGGAAGTTGAGGAAGGTTCTTCGAGTTCGGCGAAATTGGACTTCTCGATGGTAGATGCGTGGGCCGCTGTTGGCCACCATTACCCGTACCCGATGTGAAATGCTTCGTCTGGGGTTGGACTGTTGAGGTGGTAATAGTCGGCTTTTGTGGGGGTACACTGTGCTTGATGGTGACCGTTTGAAGCTTGCTAGCCGGCTGTTGAGGTAATGGTTGCTGATGACCTGGCTTTGGTGATAATTGCGGCCCAGCCATGCGAGGAGCTCCACTCTGTTGTTGCTGCTGCTGTTGGTGTTGTTGCTGCGAATGAATGTCCTGAATTTGAGGCGTGATGACGACGGGGTTCTTCTTCTGATCATGCCCAGCGGCGACGTAAGAAAACACACAAAGTACCGAGTAACAAATCTGATCGGCCTTAAAAGTAGAAATAAAAACAAATTGGCTTAGCCACTTTTCTTCAAGATGAACTTCAAAAACCCACTAGAGGATTTCTAAGCAAAAAGCAATTCAACACTTACATTAGGGTTTAGATTTTTTTTTTTACTTTTTTTGAAGATTATACATCAAACAGAAACAAAGGCGGAAGAAGTTTATTTTAAGTATTGGTTTAGAGTAAACTATAATTTTAGATTTAAATGAAACAATTAGATAGCTGCATGCAGATACGTTATATTGAAATGCATTTTAGGTTAATGTCTCTTCATTGCTTAGTTGTGATTCGTCTAGGTCGTTGGCCTTTTGTGGATTATCCATTAGCTTTTTAGCCAAGTTTATTGAAAATATTCTGTGCAGGCATAGGGCGGCTTCCGATGCCTTTTTTTTAGAGTAGGCAATGTAGGTTGGTTTTGAGGTATTTTTTTTTTAGTTTTTGTTTAACGCACAACAACACATTAAAACATAGAAAAAATAAAAAAAATAATAAAATAGATTTTTTTTGTTTTGTTTGGAAATTGAAATAAATATTTGGAAAATATTTAAAACGGGAATTTGGAAAATAATTTCTAATAAACATGTAACTAGAAGGATTCATTAAGGAATTTCAAAATCGTGCTACAAATTTGGAAAAACAAAATATCTAAGCACACCAATAAGTTGAGCAACAACTTTGATTTTACTGAAGCTATTACAACGATTTTTGTTTGAAACTAATTTAATTGAGCCAATTCGTTACAAACTTACCATCGATGATTTGTATTTTCTTTGGATAAGTTGACGTGTTTTGGGATCTGTAATAGATAAATTTAAAAAACATTTAACAGAATTAAAACTCGAACACAGAGTTAGAAAGCTGTTGCAGAAAAAATATATAAGTTAACAGACAAATATTTTATATGTGCACAACATTAAGCGAAACAAATCATAGAATAAGCTTTGAAATATAATGTTGACCTGCACTGCATCGAAATTAGTAAATTTCGAAGAAGACTAAAGTTGTTTATTTTCATAAAACATGTAAGAACATATTGTTTAGTAAAATATCGCATAAACCTTCCTCTATCACGATAAATCTCCCTTTGTGTCGCAATTAATGATCGATAGCTTCTTAAGTCTTTGACGAGCGAAGATTTATCGGATATATGCCCAAATAAAATTGAATATTGTACTCCAACAAACCCGATCATGAAAAAAAGATAGCCTGGATTTTACCCGCATTAAGCTTTATCTTCCATTTTGTGTAGTACTGTTCTAATATTTTCGCCGCATTATTAGGATTTATCTCAATTTCGAGACCAAATTCGTGCGACGAAAGTATCGCAGTATCGTCAGCATAAATAGCATTTTCACATTCCGGCAGGCTTGGAAAGCCTGATGTATATAAATTATATAAAATCGGACCAAGCTCTGCATCAGCATAAAAATGAATTATGTTAGACGCTTTATTATTGACATGAACTCTAAACCAACGACTTGACAGAAAAACTTTGGACCATTTTACAAATAAAGATAGGTACATACATTAAAGTTTAGCATTTTGTTAATAAGACCATTGTGCCACACAGAGTCGAATGCCTTCTCTATATCGAGCAATATCAACCAGTTGATTTGCCAATTGCCAGGTTTCTTTTAATATATCTTTGGTAGTTTTTTTTATATAAAAGTTTTTTTATGTTATCGATTCCACCTGTTTTTCCAATGTTTATTTTTTTTTTTATAAAAAATTCCATATCCTATTCAGATACAAATACATTGAATGGAGTCTCGGAAACATGTATGTTGAAAAGTTGAACTGCATTGTTAACGGAGTGCATTGGCTTTATAAGTGTCTATGTAATATGCTGTTATATTATTAAAAAGACATGGAATTTCTTTCAATATATTCCAAAAAGGGTTTTGAGGATTTATCAAGTGTTTAAGTTTACTATTCCATAGCTTGTTTCGATGGTTTTGAACAAGCTAAAATACATGAGCAGGCATTTTAAAACAACAACATATAATAAATGTGTGTGAAGTGTTAAAGGCTTTCTGGTTGTTTCCTATTCCTAATACGAATCAAAATGATTTTATACAAAAGTAAAAAAAAAGCGATATTCTTGCGTTCATGTACAAAACAAAGATTATGTTTATATATTTAATAGCTCTCCAATTTCAATACTAGAGCTTTAATTTAAAAAATAAGCTGTCCTTTATATTTTAAAAAATAATTTTTAACAAATTTTACAAAATTTTTCATGTGTTAGGATCACGTTCTTTCTAATGATTTGGTTGTTGTGATTTTGTAAACGTAATCTTCGATTCACGACGCAGAATTTTGTTTTAAATATTTCAATTAAGTGTATATACTGAAAATTCTACGCTATTTCACCTAACTGGCTATATTGAGGTAGAGCGTTTGCTTCGATAATTTGATTGATATATCCAGAGAAAAAACTGACATTTTGTGGTCAAGTCTGGCAACTCTAATGTCAATTGAAAAATCGTGCCAATTTATTTCGAAAATAATGGTTCAGTTCGCGAAGTTTACCGCCAGCTCCGTCCATTTTATGACCGACATTATCATCCATCAAAACAATTAATTCGGTTAACCATGGATCGTCTTCTCACTACGTTTACGATAATACCCATCCGCAGAGACGTCGAACAGTGCGCAACGAAGAATCAATTGCCACTGTGGAGCAAAGCGTTGAAGAGGACCCGAATAAATCGATTCGCCACCGTGCACAGCAATTGAATTGTCCATCAACTTTGTGGAAGATTTTGCGCAAAAAGATCTCGGCTTACGACCTTACAAGATCCAGCGTGTGCAAGAATTAAAGCCGCGAGACCATTCAATGCGTCGTGATTTTGGTGTATGGGCTCAAAATGAGATTCATCTCTATGCTGATTTTCATGGCAAAATCCTGTTCAGCGATGGGGCTCATTTTTGGTTAAATGGCTACGTCCACAAGCAAAATTGCCGCATTTGGAGTGAAGAGAATTCACACGAGACCCTTGGGATGCCATTACGTCGACAAAAACTGACTGTTTGGTGTGCTCTATGCGCTGGTTGAGTCATTGGGCCATACTTCTTCCGAAATGATGCTGGAGAGTCAGTAACCGTTAATGGAGACTGGTATAGAGCTACGATAACCGATTATTTTGTTCCCGAATTTAATGGCATGAATGTGGATGAGATGTGTTTCCAACACAGCGCACGTCACAAAAGATTTACTGAAGGAAAAATTCGATGAGCGCATAATTTCGCGGAATGGACCTGTCAATTGGCCACCAATATTGTGTGATTTGACAACATTGGCTTTTTTTCTCTGGGGATATTTGAAGTCGCTCGTCTACGCCAACAAATTTGAAACGTTAGGGGACTTGGAAGCCAACATTCGTGGGGTAATTGCCGACATACGGCCCCAAATGCTCGAAAAAGTGGTTGAAAATTGGTTTTTTAGACTTCGCTTTATTCGAACCAGCCGCGGCGGCCACATCCCTGAAATCATATTTAAGCATTAATGGCAAAAATTATCCTTCCAATAAAGCCAAATTGATGGACATTAACACTATTTTCTTGTGTTTTATTTCAATTCAAAGTCCTATACCTCTAAAAAAAACACCCGATATATATGTATATTTTTTTTGTAAAAACAAATTTTAATTAAAATTTAACATGTCTTTAAAAAAACTGTTACATAACAATTATAACTACACACTGATATTAAAATTGATATTTAGAAAAAAATAACTCACTATATTCCTCTAGCACAAATATTCCTCCCTTTTGTGTAAAGCACTTTCGAATATGATCCAGGCGAACGAAAAACTGAAAATATTTAATTATAATTATTATTAAAAGAAAAAAATTTTTTTTAGTACTGCAAATGTGATACATAAAATAAAATTTGATGTTGTTCACTTTCTTGTTTTAAATAAACTGTGTCATGTGAAGAATAGTTAATTGATTGTTGTTTTAAAAATGGAATGTGTGCAATATCATTTCCAACATATTGTGCCAACGTTCGTTAATTCTTTACATTTGCTTATTGTAATTTTACAATACCACTACATGCATGTACAAAGCTATTTCTGCAGACTTACAAAACAAAACTCTACAAGCAACTCACTTTTTAAAAGCGCAAATTTTTAAAGCACACACACAAAAATTGTAATTTCTTTTAGTTTTTGGCTCAAAAAATAAATTAAAATATTGCAAACAAAATAAAATTTCACCTAAGCAATACTAGGGACAATAATATGCTACAACACTATTTTCTACTTAAAGCAAGCTGTTTTACTTGGAAACAAACAAATTATAAACAAACAAATTTCTAATTAGCACTTGTGAGATGGTCTTAAATTTGTTTTTTTTTTTTTGCTAAATATATTTGTTTTAAAAACGAAAAATGGAAATCGATAGTAAACTAAATTGTTGAAAATATTTTACTTTTTTCTTTATTTTGGATTAAGTAAGATTTATTTTCAATGTAAAGAGTAAGCCTATTTGTCAACCTACTGGAAAAATAAAATCAGAACTGTATTGATTTTTTTAAAAGCAAAATAATAAATTCTTTGGTGTAACAATTATTTTTTTCAATATCATGCTACTTAATTTATTTTAATAACTAGAACAAAAATTAAGTATTGTGGTAATTTTTTTTAAAACTATTTTTTTAACTTTACAGGGGGTGAAAACTTAGTTTAATGCATGAAAGAACTCTTTTTACACATCATTTGTTTGGTAACTAAAGGTTACGAAAATTAATACAAAACAAAAATAGAAACTGAAACATTTTAGATAGTGGCTAGGTGAAATGGATGTTTTTTTTTTAATTTTACTCAACTAGATTTTCTTTAAATAAATATATGAAACTACATACTACTTGCCTTAAAATTGTTGCTTTACAAATAAATTCTACACAAGCAGAAAAACAATAACAATTTTGTATATTTTTTTTTATAAAATTCTTTTTTTTTCAAATTCTATTGCATTTTTAAAGCAATATAACAATTACTTCTACTAGTGTTGTGTAATTTTTTTCTTGTTATTTTTTTTGTGTAAATTTGTTGTTTAATATATTTTTCATTGTTTATTGTTTTTTTAGGTTGTTACATATATAACTAATTTCTTTAAAAAAAAAACACTGAATAAATTCTAATAAGTAAAATTAAATTTAAAAAAACATACTTTATGTGTTTGAATGCTGAAGAGAAACATTTAAACAATACGTTTGATCTGAACAATTTTTGTGATAGTGGTACTGAGTTAAAATCATACATGAAAACGAAAACACGAGTTTGTATATAAAAGTAAAATTGATTAATACAAATTAAAACAAAATTTCGTTTTATATATATAGAGTTGTTGTACAATGAGGTGAGGGAGAGTCTCTTGTGTGTAACTTGTGGTGAACAAATTTGTTAAAGAAAAATAAAAAAAATAATTAACAGCAAATGTGAATTTTGTTTTAAAAAAAATTAACAATCTTTTTGGATTTAACAGAACAAACGAAATTTGAATTGAAATAGTACCTCGAAATCCTTTTTAAATTTGTTTGAAAAAAATTGGGAACACACGCAGTTTTGTATTTTATTTTGTGGTTGCACAAACGATTTGTATGCGAAGGTCGTAGAAGCGATGTAGCAGTAGTAGTAGAAGACCAATCCAAAAGGAAGCGGCAGCGATCCGCAAAAATAATTATATACAATTTTTTGTTGTTGTTTTAGTTTTCTTTTTTTTGTGTAATTTTTTTTTTAAAGTCTTCTATTTTTTAAATCATAACAAAATATATAAATTCAATCCTACTTTTTGCAATTTTTTTTTAATACATTTTTTTTGATTTTTTGATGAAAAAAAGATTAAATCAAATAAAAAACCCAAAAAAAAAATACAATGAAGGGATGAAATAGAAGACGAAGACAAAAAACAATCAACTGAAAGAAAATAACTTTAAATTTCCTATTATTTTCGAAATTAATTAGCGAATGTACACAAGGACCATCTCAAAAGTTACCAATTAAGAATTTCGATTTTTAGTTTTTTTTAATTAAAATGGAAACAAGAAAATAAATAAAATAAAAGGATTAGTTTTTATTGATAAAAAATAACATTTAAGAAAAAACACAAAAAATATTATATCGAGATATTGAGAAGAAAAAAACCGATTACATTATTAAGTTTGAAATATATTTACATATATAGAAAAAAAAGTTTTCGAAATAGAAATAAAAACGAAAAAAATTAACGCGATTGCAATACCACTCATCCGTATTTTAGAAAAAGTTTTTATATTTTCATAAAGAAAAAAAGAAAAAATATAATGATCTATATACGAGTATTAAGTATATTTTTATAGGAAAACAGGTTTACAATATTATTGAAAATAAAATAGGTATATATTTATATGAAAGGGAAATTTTAGTTAAAAAATAATCAATATATATTTATGTACTTTATTATATTGTATTTGTTATATATCAAATATAAATAAATATATATAGCATTCAGTACATTCACTAGCATATTATGTAAGAAAAAAAACGTTAAAAAGTATAAATGTTTGTGTTTATATAAAGGGTATATGATGGCAGAAGTGTGTTGCAATATGATAATAATAAAAGATCTAAATTTAAGGTTTTTAAATGGCTTTTCCTTGTTTCCTTGTTAATTACCTGAATTCGCAAATAAAACAATTATTGAACTGAATTCTTAGATTACAGAAATTTTCGGAGGAACGTGTTGTAAATTTACTATTGAAGACTATTAAAGCGAGAAAACACGCGCTTATTTAGGCATTTCTTTATTTTGAATTTAATGTATTATGTGTCATCAATTATAGCTCTAAAGACACACAAATGAGGCGACCTTGTTATCGCAGTAATTCTAAATAAAAATATATATATATATGCAATCAAGTCCTCACATTAAATGGAAACTAACATTTTAAGCCGATTCCAAACGGAAAATTCTAGAAGATTCTAATGGAATATTATAATCTTTAATGTTTCGAAAGAGGTAGGCAAAAAACGATTGTGGTTTAAACCTGATACCCTGTGCCCAACGTACCAACCACTAAATTACTGCTCGTAGTAATAAAGGGTGTTTTTTTAGACATCGGTTTTCGAATAGAAATAAAACTGACATTTTGTGGTCAAATCGGGCAACTCTAATGTCATTTATGTTCAGTTTAGTTTGCCATGTTATCATGAACAGGTTGGCAAATTAACAACGCTTGCAAATCGTGCAAATTTATTTCGAAAATAATGGTTCAGTTCGCGAAGCTTACTGCAAGCTCCGTACATATTATGGTCGACATAATCGTCCATCAGAGCAATTAATTTGGTTAAAATGTTGTTCTTAGATGAGGCCCATTTCTGGTTGAATACACCAAAATTTCCATATTTAGAGTGGACAAAACCCGTAAGGCTTTATCGAGGTACCCTTATAAACATTAAAACTGACTGTTTGGTGTACTTTATAAATTTCATTAAGGACAATGCCTGCCAGAATGTTATGTCAGTGCGCTAAGAAATATGATTTCTGACTTTTTCGTTACTCAGTTGAATGTCATTCACGTGACAGAGCTGTTTCAATAGGATGGCACAACATTCCACACGGCGCGCGAAACCATCAATTTATTGCAAAAACATTTGCTGAGCGCATATATTGCATTATGGACCTGTGAACTGACCTCCACGATCCTGAGATCTTACACCATTATATTACTTTCTTTGGAGGTATATAAAGTCACAAGTCTATGCCGCAAAATCAGAGATTTTAAATTTTCTATCAAATATTAAATAAATAAAGAATTCGGCACTTGAAGCTTATTTTAATGTCTATGTAAAATTAGCTTCAAATACTATATTTCAAATTCTTTTTTTTACCGTTTTGAATGTTACTAATGCAATTTAAATTGTAATATTTTCATTAAATTTGTAATTTTGTTTTCATTAAAATTAACTTTTGTGTACAAAAGGAGGTTTTCTTTGATCATTTGAATATTAACATTTTGAACCTCGAAATTTTGATTGATTACGTTGATAGGAAAAAAACAAAAAAGTGTTCCCGCGAATAAGTCCGTCAGTGCTAACAAACTTTTCCTGCCCAAACGGATTAGCCGATTTTCGTCAAAATCCACATTTTAAGATTCGTGGCAACAAATCTCGATCATTTCTATTGCTTCTATGTAACCTAATATCACAATGATAAACGATTTTCGTGAAGTGCAACTCCTTCAAGGCATGTAAGAAACCCCTTCGCCTGAATTCATATCTTGTAAGGGTAATTCTCCACCAATTTCAGGTATATTTGTTGGAGTGCCACCACGTTCCATGACTTCCTTAATGCAATTATAAATCCTTGCACTGGAAGGAGAATATTTCTCATAGAATCGAGAAGAAAAATTTATTTCCTGAGACTAACCTTTCTTAAAAATGGGAACACCATCCACTTGCATCTATGAAAGTTCTGATGAAGGACGGAAAAATAAAAAAAAAGATTTAATTTCAATTTACCAAGAAAACACAATTCCTTAGAATCGTGAGAATCAGGAAGAACAAACTGCTTAGGTGAATACCAATATCCCGAATGTATTAGTACTACTAAGGCCATGTGTCAAATGCGTTAAAAAGAGGGTTAAATTGTATCCACTGATTAATTTTTGATTTTTCTGCACCATAATAATGTCAAGAATTATACACTGGCTGAAATTTTAACGCAATTGACACACGGCCTAAGTAACGGGTTTTTTTTTAGAGGTTGGTTTTCGAATAGAGATAAAACCGACATTTGTTGGTCAAATCGCGCAACTCTAATGTCATTTATGATCAGTTTGGTTTGCCACTTTATGATGAACAGGTTGACAAATGAACAACGCTTGCAAAATGTGCGAATTTATTTCGAAAATAATGGTTCAGTTCACGAAGTTTCCCGCAAATTCCGTTCATTTTATGGTCGACATAATCGTCCGTTAGAGCAATTAATAAGATTAATCATGGATCGTTTCCGCACTACGTTTACTCTTTGTGATAGTACGCATCCGCAGAGACGTCGAACGGTGCGCAACGAAGAAACAATTGCCGCTGTAGAGCAAAGTGTTGAAGAGGACCCAAATGAATCGATTCGCCACCATTCACGAAAATTGGAGTTTTTGTCCATCAACTTTATGGAAGATTTTGCGCAAAAGATCTTGGCTAACGACCTTACAAGATCCAGTTTCTTCAAGAATTAAAGCTTGGAGACCATGCAATGCGTCGTGATTTTGGTGTATGGGCCGAATATGAGATTGATCTCCATGGCGATTTTCATCGCAAAATTTTGTTCAGTGATGAGGCTCATTTTTTGTTGAATGGCTACGTCAACAAGCAAAATTGCCGCATTTGGAGTGAAGAGAATCCACATGAGACCCTTGAGACGCCATTACATCCACAAAAACTGTTGGTGTGATCTATGGCCTGGTGAAGCCATTGGGCCATACTTTTTCCGAAATGATGCTGGAGAGTCAATTACCGTTTACGGAGACCGGTATATTGCCATGTTAACCGACTATTTTGTTCCCAAATTGTATGGCATGAATGTGGAAGAGATGTGCTTCCAACAAGACAGCGCTACATGCCACACAGCACACGTCACAATCGATTTATTGAAGGAAACATTCTGTCAATCGGCCACCAAGATCGTGTGATTTGACGCCATTGGATTATATTCTTTGGGAATATGTGAAGTCGCTCGTCTACGCCAACAAACCAGAAATGTTAGGGGACTTGGAAGCAAACTTTCGTGAGGTTAATAACGGCATACGGCATTAAATGCTCCAAAAAGTTTTGAAAATTGGAACTCCAGACTTGGCTTTATTCGAACCAGCCGCGGCGGCCACATGCCCAAAATCATATTTAACCATTAATGGCATAAAATTAAACATTAAACGATTTTCTTGTGCTTTATTTCAATTCGAAGTTCTATACCTCTAAAAAAGCACTCTTTATGAATGACTTAGTAAATACTACCAACCCTTACGATGGGCAATTTAAGATGCTTTTCATCAGTTTTTGACACTGTCAGGTTATTTGTCAGCCTTTTGCAAGAGAATGGGTAGATCAAAAAGCTTTGTAACTTGAGTATATGACGGAGGCTTTCTTTTACCTTTTCTAATTATCATCACTTTTTTTTTATGGTTGAGACATTTTTTTAAATTTACATTTATTTAATATACAAATTGTTGTAGATTTATAAAATATCTGTTTTATCACATTGTGGACTAAAAATTTTGGCTTTTTGATTTCGTCAAAAGATATATATATAAAATATTTTTTTGATTTTGGTTATTTTGGTACCATTTTCAATAACCCTTGTATTATTGTCAAATATTTTTACAGGAACAAACATTTTAATCAAATTTCGTTTGAAAGAGTGTATTCAAAATGAATTCTACCTATACCTCTTAGCCGATATTTTCAAAGGCTCTAATAACATTATTTACATATCACCAAATATTGGTTTTTGTAATATTCACGTATTTTATACACACCAAGTTGTTATTTTTTAAGCATTACCTTCTAAATAATATTATGCCAATTATTTTATCTATGTTTTGAAAATCAAAATAAATATATGTAAAAATTATAGAAATAGATAAATCTTTATGTAAAACATAAAAAAATATCATGCGAGTAATGCAATATGATTCGGTTAGTAATATTTGAAATTAAAATAATAAACAAATAATTATTAGAATATAGTAGACAATTTTAGTAAAAACAAATAAAAAACTTTGTCACTCAGTCCGAAATTTATTTTATAGTTTTTTTTTTAAAAGTAAAACAAATATTGCCAGTATGCTATTTAAGAATAAATTAAATCGATGACAAGTAGAGTGGTTTTGCATGGAATAAATAAGAAATTATATATTGCTATATAATTTTTATTTATATTAAGGCGACAGAAATTAATTGTTTTATACAAAAAGACGAAAGAAAATAAAATATTTATATGTTTTAAAATTAGGAGTAGATTATAATATTTCTTAACACTTAGAGAAAAGACACCAAATAAGAAAACGTTATATTAAACAAATTATATCCATATGCCTTAGATAAATTATTTTTTTTTATGTATAAATGATTTTTTCTTTTTTTTTTATTTAACAAAAATCATTGAGAAGGTCCTTGCTATTTGCATGTATTTCTTTTATTATTAAACTTAAAAAAACGTATTATTTGTGTTATAGCGAAAGATAATTTTGGGGATACGAAAAAAAAAAGAAGATTTACGCAATAAACTCACGTTGTCATACGATATAAGTATTTGTGTGGGTATACACACAATTTTTTTATAAACAAATTATAACAAAATAGCAACAATAATTAATATTTTAAATTAAATATAGAAATAAGTTTTTTTTTATTATTGTTGCTTGGAGGTTTTTAAAAAAGGATTATTATCTATTTGTTAGTTGGAATAAACTTAAAGCTTCTTACCTTACTGTTGGCAAATAACAAACCAACGCCTTCAAGGCAGACCTGTAAGAGACCCCCTTCGCCAGAATTCATATCTTGTACGGGGAATTCTCCACCAAGTTCAGGTACATTTGTTGGAGTGCCACCACGTTCCATGGCTTCCTTAATGCAATTATATAATTCCTTGCACTAGAAGGAAAATATTTCTAATAGAATCGAGAAAATAAATTTATTTTCTGAGACTAACCTTTCTAGTATAATATTTATGAAGTTGTGTCTGACCACCATTACGTCTCCAGAGGCAGAGAACTTTAGTCTTTGGTGAGAAGGTCATGTTCACCAGACGTTCATACCACCAGCGTTCGACGATAGTTCCATTGACGGATCTCAAAACCAAACCATCATCGCGAACTTCCATAAATCTTAAAGGTGCTGTGGCATCAACACCCTGATGAACCGTAAAGCTCTGCCGGTTTAATAGCCTTGAACCTAGCGGCTTCAAATCAATGTCATTGCCATTCTGTAAAAGCAAATCATGGTCAATAATTGCAATTGAGGAGTAACTGCTTTATAGGTACGAACCAAATTGTTGATTTGGTCAACTAAATTGTGAACCTCCTGTGAGTATACCAAGCCAATGTGACTCTTGCCAAGTAGACGACGAATTTTCCGTTTGATTTCTTCCTTATTAACATTAAGCATAACTAGGATCGCTGTCAAGTTGTACAGCATCGTTGAAAGCAGTCTATCTTCATCGTGTTCCAAGCGTTTTCTCTCCGAGTCACTGAGTGCTTTGTAGCGCTCCATCATTTCTCCGGGTCCCTAAAATATTAAAGCCTTTGTAAAATGACTGTCAGTAATTTTGGGTGAAACACACCTGGTCCATTCCAATCATATCACGTTCTTGGCTGACTGCATCTAGGAATGCGTCTTCCCAAAACTGCATTTGATTCCAAAGCATTAATCTGTCCTTTCCAAGAAGACCCTCAAAGAGATACACTCTGGGACTATCGGGTGATGGTGATGTGGAAGTGTTGATTAAATGGCCACCAGTATATCGGAAGCCAGCGCTCAAAGTCGATTTACCAGACCACAAGTTACCGCTTTTCTTCGAGTCCTTTGATATATTTGTCTGCAAAATTGGTGATAGTAAATTTTTTTTTAGGAAACGGTAATTAAAGGATTTTAATAAAGAAAATATCTCCTAAACGATACAAGGTATAAACGTTCGCCTGACAGATTCTTGAGTTCAGTTATAATAACCCTTTTTTAGTAATCTAGGTAATAAGGACATTCTGAATAAATAAAAGAATCGACAAGTTTTGGTTATATGTGCAATTAGGAAAATCATCTGGAATAGTTTTAATAGCCTTCGTAAATTAAGTAAAATTAAAATAAATTAATCAACTGATTTATGGTCGAATCTTATAAATAAATGTTCTCTGGGAATAATTTGCTAAAACATAAGCAAATCGGTTCCTGTGCTATCAAAATGTTGCTTTTCAAAATTATATTTCACAATATTTCGGGCTAAGAAGGCAATTCAGTAGTAAAGCCCTTACTCGAACTACTAAGGAGATCCTATATAAGACTCTGATCATCCCAGTGCTGCTTTACGGCGATTAAGCATGGACCGATCAAAAGCGGATGAGGAAATCCTTGGTCGATTAGAGAGAAAAATTCTTCGAAAAGTCTTCGGTCCCGTTTGCGTTGATGGGCTATGGAGACGAAGATTCAACCAAGAACTATACGAGCTGTACAGCGACATGCCCCTGGTCAAATAACTCCGCATTGGACGCTTAAGATGGCTAGGACAAGAAAAACGAATGTCTTCGATGCCCAGCCAGATGTCGGACGCAGTAGATGAAGACATCGATTTAAGTGGCGCGCACAAGTAGAAACCGACCTAAACCAACTTGGAGTGCGCAACTGGAGCCAGTAAGCTAAGGACTGGGCTAATTGGAGAGGCATGTTGGTTGAGGCCTAGGTTCATTCCGGACTGTAGCGCAAGTAAGTAGTCCAGCTCTCTCAGATGGCTATCTGGGAGACTACTTCTTCAATAGAATGGCTAACATCGATGTCAGAAACCTCCAACGCTGCATAGTTAGCTCTGAATGGTTCAATTAGGCGGATCCATGCGGTATCACAACTGAACTTTATGGTTGCACTGAATTTGTCTTCGCATGACTTGAAAGCCCAATTCTTGGTTGGTAGCATCTGTCGGACTTCAACATCATTATTGGATGGAAGAAATCAAGCTCATCTATTGCGGTTGTTATCAAATTTTGTTGACAACGTCGCCACTGCATTTTGACGTTATGTGATGCTGGTTTAAAATTAATTTGTTTCAGAACAGAAGTGGTAAATGTAATGAACTGCTCTCTTGGTCCTATTAGAAATCGCAGCAACACCAGTTCTAACAATGATCTGACAAATCGCTCAAATAGTTAATTTCTTACCAACAAAAACTTATCTTAACTCAGCCTTTCCGAAACGGCATAAAACTATAGGGAGTGCAGTGGCCTAGTGGGCAGTACGTTGGACTTTTTAAATTAAGGTACCTGGGTTAATCCCAGAAAGTAAAAACACGTTGGTTGTTTTTCATTGAATTACTTCTCGCTATTCAATGACGATCTGAGAAATCTTCCGATTGGTATCAATTGTCCAGAAAAGCTTATCTCAAATTCGCCGTTCGGAGTCGGCATAAAACAGGAGATTCCGCCATCGTGCAAGAAGTACACAAGCACACATGATGGTTGCGAGAAAGATCGGCCCTGGGTACTAACGAGCCTGTTGCGCCAAAAATTTGTATTCTATGACAAGCATCCATGTGGTATAAATAAGACGACGAAGTCAGAAATAAATGGAAAGCAAGGTTTGAGTCCCTGGATGGAACGTCAGTGTTTGATTTTTAACTTTCTCTGTCATAATACGGACTGTTTAAGGAAGTTTTAAGTTCTTTATCCTCATTTTGCCTGATCTATTTTATCCTATTTTCTGATTGTAGAAATGTCCTTCTAGTAGTATTATTAAGATCTATGACATGGACCGTTGTGAACTTTACAATTTTCCGTACTTCTTTTGCACGGCTTAATGTACTATATTTCCTGGATTTCAATTTGCTCCTTAGATTTTTGTAGCTTCTAATCGAAGGTCACAATTAAGCGATTTTGAAATCATTTGTTCCTTATTGCTATTGGTAAGATCGCGTTTAGGGGATTTTCGATTTTACCACATGGTGGTACTCGGAGAAACGTTGACCGGCATATTATGTTTTAAATTATTTCGTGAAGGAATGTACATCCAATTTAAGAAATGGTGTTTACTCTAGATAGGTGTTTATACTAATTCCGCATATGCAATACAATATATAATTTAAAAATTAATTTTTCATTATTGAATTTGAACCCTTGAAGCTTACACTTACACAAAGATGAAAGACCCGCAGCTTTAAAATCGCACATATAAAGAACACCATAGGGTGATTAAATAAAATTCAAGTTTTATCTCAAGCTTAGTAATTTATCATAATAAATTAAGAGGTACCTACAAAAACAAAGAATTTAAAAAAAGACCAACACGTTTCGCTTTATAGTTTTTCGTAAGTTCTGTCTTTGTCATACGACATTTTAATTATTACCAACAATTTTTGACGCAAGCGGCCTTATTACCCACTACACCTTCAAACCTGTCAACCACCTCTTTTATTCACAATTTAGATTTCTTACTTACATTTTCATATTCAGTATCGGATACGGTGGATCGGCAACTTATCGATGGCATTCGTTGTCCACTGCCTAAATGACCCGATGGCAGAAGATCACTAACCACCGAGAGTGCCCCAGTTGAGCCGGCACCCTAAACCAAAACACACATTTATGTATATTCAACATCATCATAGCTCTTTGCATACACCAAATAACAACAGCAAAAGGATATACATACATAAATGGAATAAAATTTCGAAATTAATTTCAATCAAAAGCTACAAAAATGATGTAAGGATGCAAGAAGCAAAGGATGATGCATACGAGTATCTATATCGAGTTATCCCAGCTAAAATGGTTTCAAAATTATACAAGCGATCTCCAATAGCAAGTAACTTTCTAAAGCTTGAATTAAAGATCATGAGTAAGGATGGATCGTACAAATCAGATGAGAGATGGCAAACATACAAACGTTCACACACCAACTAAGCACTAAAGCCTTTCAATTAAAATCTAATATAGCTGAGATATTGGTATACAACACAACGAATCTAGGAAAATAAAAGGCACTTACGTCGGAATCGAAGGAAGTCAGCTTGCTTAGCAAGACGTTCCTTTTCTGGGTCAGCATGTCCTTGAACATTTCTGTTGTTGACTGGCCATCCTGGCTATCTGCCGATGACATTCGACGTTGAAAACTACGATCGCCTTGGCTGGAATTTTTTCGGGACTCCTGTGGGGAGGCCCATTCACTTCCGGCTACCGATGCGTTGGGACTTGATGGTGAGCGAAGATTTTCTCGACTTCCCATCGGACTGGCGGCATGACTGGAGAGTAAGCTAGAGCCCATATCAGTGGTGGGTTCGTTGAGTTCTTTGCTCCAGAAATGAGTATGTGCGATCTCCATCATTTGAAATACTGAAGCCATTCCCCCAAGACCAAAGTTGGAAAATGTGCTGTCAAGACCGGACGCTATAGCTTGGATGCACTTGAGTATGCCCTTCCAAATGGGCTTTGTAATGCACTGCAAGATGATTTGTTATACATTAGGCATGTTTTAAGGCTGCCAAATCATATGAACTTACCACATCATCAATATGATCATCTGGTGCGATCTTGCGATCGAGCGTTTTATTGAGCTTACCAAGCACCAGCATTCTGTAGGACTCATCTTCCATAAGTTTACGTAACCGATTTAGCTTAAGCCAACCCACACCTTCTCCAGCAAGAACCTGTGCTACAACATCCTTCAAAAAGGCTTGATTCTCAGAGTTACTATGTGAGCGTTCCTGATTCTGCTGCCTCTGGAGTTCCTCCTGGCTTTGTTTTGGACCGGAATGCTTTATTAAAGGTGTCCGCTCTGCCAATCCCTTTCGGCCAGGGAATGGATCAAAAGACAGGCCACTCTTTTGCTTTTGTGCTGCTGGTTGACCCTGTTGATTATGATGTCTTTGCTGCTGGTGCTGCTGCTGCTGTTGTTGTTGCTCTATAAAACATTCAAAAAATTAATTCAACTCGATTAACCTCATACAAGTTCGTACTTTTTCCTCCAAACATCCCTGAAAACATTGCTGTTGTTGAAGACGTCAATCCATTGATATCACTCCCAATCGATGAGAAAAAGTCCCTTCCAGTGTTCTGCATTAGTCCGCCTTGTTTTTGTGTGGCAATCTGATTTCCTGGCTCTTGAAGTCCCATATCTTGCTCGTTACCTTTCATCAGGCCCTTCTTGGTGGCAGCTTCCTTTGCGGTTTTTGTCAAATCACCCAACGTCGATTTGCCAACGTAAGTGAGGTCATCAAAGGTGTTTTTGCTTACACCAGCTGCCTGTTTGGACACCTCAATTGCTTGTTTGGAAGCTTCTCCAGCTGCCTTTTTCGCACTTAGGGTGAGCTGATTAAAAACGAGATTTATGTGTTATTAATCTGGTAATCCTGGAGAGGATATTGTCAAATCACCATTAAGGGAAATTTAAATGAAATGATAAAGTAGAAGTGATACAAAAACTAAATGAAAAGCTAATGCTAAAGCTAGAAATTTATGTCAAAAATGATGATAAGCCACAAAAATAAACCCAATTCTGAAGACTGGTAAGGTGTAAGTTGTTTATATTATAAAAAGATTGTATGTAAGTGAGGGCAAATGTTTGCATCCTATGTGTACTTTTTGTATAAGCATTTAATCAAACGAAAAAAAATCATAAAGATAGAGCTAGCTACTACAGCTAGCTACCAAAGAACACCCAATATTCTTTGGCTGTCATTTTGCTGTCATTTTTCCGCAAAAAAAGCGAAAAGCAGACATTCCTGCCATCCAGGAAATTCGATTGGATGGACCGGGCAAAAAGAGGATGAAAAACTGTGATATCTACTGCGGACCTTAGTATAGTGAGCAGCAACTGCGACTTATGCGGATTTTTTATAAGTGACAGGCTTTAACATGAAGTCTTATGTTTTCAAGGCAAAATTTGCCAACATAAGCTTTATATGCTCACGCTCAGACGCAGGAAAAGGATCATACAGTAAAATATAGCTTCTAGGAGCTCCTTGACAAAGCTTATGCGCGACTACCGAAGAACGATTCTAAACTCGTGTTGGGAGATTAACGCAAAGAAAGGAAGAGATGACATCTTTTGAAGTATTATCGAAAAACACAGATATCACGACAACACGTCTGTCAAAGACCTTATGCCAATTCACTTCGCAGCGGAACGAAATGCCACTATGTGCTAGGTTTCTGGTGCCCCTGCCATTGAACTCTATAGGCAAAGAAGGAGGAAAGAACAACAACTTTCCAGAAGGAAAAAAAAAAGATCAAGAAAAGCGCGAGCTCGAAAATGAAGTGAGCTACCACTCCGTCAAAGCCAGTGATAAAAGACTAGAACAAAATCCTATCAAGCTGAATAATTAAATAACGTAGTTGAGACATAGTCGATGATGAAGATATGGAAAAACCCACACAAAGTGAGGTTAGCAATATCTAAACTCTTGCTTAATAAGGTTGCCGGAAATACGAGCTTTATAGACCCAGTGTAGATGACTTGGTAAGTTAGATCCACCAACTCATGAGAAAAATCTGTTCAGGTGAAAGTATGTCTGAAGAATGGGACCTTAGCATCATTCGCATGATCCGCAAAAAAGGAGATCCTCTGAAGTGCGCCAACTACAGAACCATAAGTCTCCTTAACATCTCCTACAATATCCTATCTGCCGTAATATGTGAACGCTTAAAACCGGTTGCCAACAACCTCATCCGCACTTATCAGTGTGGTTTTAGGAAGTGGAAGAAGTACAAATCAGTACCCATCACCTAATTATCGATTTCAAAGCCCCATACGACAGCATTAATAAAGACGAAATATACAGAGCCATGTCTAGTTTTGGCATACCGCCCAAACTCGTTCGATTGTGTAGGATGACGATCTAGAATTCTCGCTGCTCCATGAAGCAATCGTTGGTTGATTTGAGACAAAAATTCTTCGGAAAATCTTTGGACCCATATTAGTTGACGGGCTTCAGAGACGAAGATCCAACCAATAACTATACAAGCTGTTTTAAAGACATTATCATAGGTAACAAAACAACTCCGCGTTGAACGTTTAAGATGCAGAACGAATGGACACTGATTCTCTGACTTGCAGAGTTTTTGATTACTAGCCATCCGTCATAAACAGTAGAGAAAACCTCGCTTATAGAAACCGTTGAAACTTTAACCAACTTTAAGTGCGCAACTAAATTCAGTTTGCTAAGGACCGGGCTAATTGGAGAGGCTCATTCTGGACTGTGGCGCCACTTAAGTAAGTATGTAAGTTTTGTTTTAACAACAACTCGCCAATTATGTATCAAGGAGAAAAAAATTCCAATGATGCTTTCAATGATAGCTATAACATGGACCTTTCAAATTGAAGTTGAAGCCATCTGATGAATATTTTGGAATGGAACCGGTCTTGTGAGCGAGGGGACTGAGGTAAACGGAGAGCATTTAGTGCATTGTTCGACGAGCAGAATCAATGTTGTTGCATATAAAGGGTTTTTCAATAAGAGCGCTACAAAAGTTGTTTTTAAATAAAACAAAAACTGTTTTGGATATCAATGAAATTCTTTATTCCTGTGAAAGTACGTTCGATGCCATTATGTACGGAACTCGATTTCTTTTGCATGGCCACCACGGTCACGCTTGCAGAAGTCCAGACGCTGAACCCAATTTTCGACGGTTTTCAAGCATAAATCGGCCGATACTGCTGCAATTTCACGTTCAATATTCGTACGAAGTTCATCAATCGTCGCTGGCTTGTTGGCATAGACCATAGACTTGACGTAGCCCCACAGGAAATAGTCTAACGGCGTCAAATCGCACGACCGAGGCGGCCAAGCGACTTGACCATTTCGTGAGATAACACGTTCTCCAAACTTGGTTTCCAATAAATTGATTGTGGCATTCACTGTGTGGCTTGTGGCGCCGTCCTGTTAAAACCACATGTCCTCCAAGTCCATATTATCCTTGATCCATTGGTCCATTGAAACCAAACCGTAATTTTTTCGGGATGGAATGATGACTCATGGAGTACGTGTGGATTGCTGCCTGACCAATACCGCATATTTTGTTTATTGACGAAGCCATTCAGCCAGAAATGAGCCTCGTCGCTGAAGATGATTTTCGATGAAAATCCGAATCATTTTTAAATTGTTGCTCAGCCCAATTCACGAACATACGACGCTTCCGATGGTCAAGCGGCTTCAGTTCTTGCGTCAATTTAATCTAGTGAGGATGTAGGCCAAGATCTTTTCGCAAAATTCGCCACAACGACGTCACAGAGATGCCCAACGCTTGAGAACGACGTGTGAGAGACACATTTGGGCTTTCTTCAACTGAAGTCTCAGCGGCAGAAATATTCTCGACACTACGGACACTTCTTGTCCCACTGGCACGGGAACATTTTGTACTGTGCTTGTGGTTTCAAATTTTTCCACTAGACGCTCAATTGTTGATCTGCTAGGACGATTATGACGACCATAAATTGGACGCATAGGATCCAGTCAACTGTCAATTTCGATAGAAATACTAACCCAATGAAAAGGGGGTTCATGTATAAAACTTCTTCTGCGGGCATATTCATCTCGTGTGCGCTTTGAGTATCCTATGAAACCGGTCTTATGCCAGAGTTCAACTCATCTCATTTACGGAGGCCCATTGGGTATATGGAGGATCAATTGCAGCTTTTACATGTTCAACTATCTTAGTCGACACCAAAGCGCATAAGACTTTCCCAATACCCAGGTGAAAAACTCACAGGGAAGACATTACATTTAAAAGGTGCACTTAGTTTACAGATAAATGCATTAGTTGAAATGTGGAACAGTAGATTTTGTTTATATTAAATAAATTTTGTTTTTTATTCATCTAATATTGTGTTCCTCTTTAAACACTACACACTAGGCTTGTTCAAACTTACGGATCGCTCAGTAAGGTACCTCCGCTGAGATTTTTTGATTAAGTGGAACAGCATTCCCATCAGAGGAGAATTGTAAAATAAACTCTGTCCTTACATTAAAATTAAATAGAATCGCTCTTTTTGAAGAAAGGATGAGGAGATGAATACAACAAATTCTAGTCTCAACAAATTGATACAAATCCGCTTCCACCCAACTGTGAGGAGTCGTGTTCAATTAATAAATTTTTCGAAAATCTCGTCTGCTATTTCGCAGGCTTCGCTTTCTTGATTGGTGGCAATTAATCGGTTTGGAAATGTAAATGTCATTGAGTCCATCCAATTAACTACTTATTTTCAGTCACCATTTCGATTGATATATTTTTAAAAGTCACACTTCTAAATGCCTCTTATTTAAACAAATAAATAAATGCAGCACTAAACTACTTAACGTTTGTGATAAATGTTGACAATTTTTTTATATAAATTTCGAGCCGAATTGTTTTTTTTTGCGTAATGTTTTGTTTGTAAAAAAAAGTTTTGTGTGTACAAACCTTTTCGAGAGGATTATATGTTCTCTCCTCTTCGTCCACAGAATCCTTCAAAGTCGAAGTATAAATAAAACATCGCATTTAAACAAAAATTAACAAAAAACCTTTAAACTTAAAAAGACTGATTAAGAAATCAAGATATAAGCATTCAACACATTTACAGACATCGATAGAACAAACAATTGCAGGTCTGAACATAGAACTTACCTTATCCACATGCGCCAAGATACCCTCCTGACTGCTTTGTCGGGTGGTCTCTCTCACCAGCTCCTTAGCATGTGAGGCGAAATTTTCGAATATTGATCCTTGAGAACCCTTGCGTTGACTAGCACTGGGACTGCCGGAACTTGAGCCCGAACTAGTTCGTGCTAAGATGTTGGTAAAGCTTGGTTGACGCACAACAGTTGGGGTGATTGGAAGTGCCTAAAAGTGGAGTTGATTCAAACATATTTCATTACAAAATTAGTTGGCAAAACAAACCGTTCCCTTCCGCTTGTCCTTTTCTAGGTCAGAGACATTCCGTTGTAGTTTTTGTGATACTATAAGGATTTTTTAGAATAGAATGAAATGTACGGAAAAAAACCTGTAGGATCCATCTTACCTGGTGAAGTTTCTTCATCCTCCTTGGACATGGCTTTCACCTCGCCCTTTGGCGGAAAATCAAACTCTGAATCACGATTGAAGCTGGGTGAACTCAAGTCCGATCGACTTGATGATGAGGATTGTGGAGATTCGGGTCGATCATCATCCTCTTTGGAAGACTGAAGGATCATACCCTCTGGGTATTGGAGCTTACTTGGCGGATGATATACTAAACTAGGATCTAAGTTTGAGGAAAGAGTCTGAAAGATTGATTTTATGAGGACATTGTTTTAAGTACACAAAAGCTTATGTTTTTTCATACCTGGGGCACATTATGGTGATGATGATGAGGTCCGAATACATCGTGTAAGCTAGGCGAAAGATCTGAGGACACCATCTCCGATACGAAATCACTAAGAGACGAGTATGAAGAACTGGTGCTTTCAGCGCCTTCGGAATCAGAACCGCTTTCGTCTGTTGGCTGACATTCCAGTTGCTGTAGGCTACGTAAAGCTCCATTCAAAGAGCTACCATCATCCCATACGGAGAACCGAATAGGTGTAAGGCCGTGAGCGAACCATTTCGCCTTGTCACCGACTTGAATCGGATCCAGAACTCCAGTTTGAACGCGAAGGAATGCCACATTTGTGGGAGTAAGCGACCATTCGGAGAGGAACTCCACTGCTTGAGTGCGAGCGAATTTATTCAGAAACACCGACGCTCTAGGTCGTGACCGCAAAAAGCTATTGATTTGGAATGCGACAACAGGTCGCGGGTACAGACGAAGTGTTCGAGTGTGCTCTGTGAAGTTGGCGAGTGTATTTTGAGAGTTAAAGAAGCGAACCTAAAAGAAAGATTGATGTGATAAATTTTAGACAAAGATTACTGAGGATCTTAAGACTCACCATGGCAACGCGAGTTGCAACATCTACGGAATCCACATCGGTTCCGAAAATGAATGGATTTATCGCTGGAGGTACTCCTGGACTTGGCTGCCGTGATGCTAGACCCTGAGTAGAGATGGAGTTTCGCTGACTAGCCTGTGCTGAGGAGGGTGATTGCAAGGGTAGCCGAGCTGATGAAACACTGTTGTGACAAAACAAATAGTTTGGATATACTGGTTAAATTGTTGGCATTGTAAAAATTGTACTTACCCTAGTATGGGTGGTTGCTGAAGGCTATCCCGTATTGATGGCATTAATTGTTGAGTCGATGCTGCTTGATTGCTAGCAGACATTGAGGTGAGTGCCTTGAATGTACAGACGTCGTATTAATTATGGGTTTTTGTGTACCATTTTGTTAAGGCCTCAATTTGAAAAAATATGTACAAAGATTATCAAATGCAAATGCCAAAGTCATGATTTGTATTTAGACAAATTTTATTGCACCAAATAAATGTTCCTAGCTAGCAATTTTATATACTTATCCAGGTAATGGCAACGACAGCTGAAACTGGAAACCACCTGACCTGAGTGAAGTGAGGATAGCTATATCTAAACTGAAGTTTAATAGGGCTGCCGGAAATGAAGGCCTTCCCGCTGAGCTCATTGAAAGCCGGCGGAGATAACTTGGTAAGTAACATCCTACAACTCATTAGCCAAATCTGGTCGGAAGAACATATGCCTGAATAATGGAACATCTGCAATGGAACATCTGCCCGATTCACAAAAAGAAGACCCTCTAAACTGCATCAACTACAGATTCATAATCTGCCGAAACATATGAATGCTTGAAACCGTTTACCAACAACCTGATCGGCACTTATCAGTTTTATCTTAGGCCAGGAAAGTCCACAACCTATAAAATGTTCACACTTCGGCAGATCCCGAAAAAAACCAAAAAGTCCAAATCGATACTCATCACCTATTCACCGATTTCAAAGCCGCTTACGACAGCATTTATAGAGACGAACTATACAGAGCCATGTCTAGCTTGTCTAGGATAACGATGGACAATTTTTGCTGCTCCATCGGGGTCGGAAACGACCTTACCGACACAATCGATACCAAAAAAGGATTTGACAAGGCGATGCGCTGTCATGTGACTTCTTCAATTTGATTCTTGAGAGGACTTTGCAAAACTCCCATGCCAACACCAGAGGCACAATTTTCCAAAAATCGGTACAACTACTAGCATTCGCCGATTATTTTGACATCGTTGCTAGGGCTCAAAGTGATGTCAAAGCCACGTTTGCTAGTATAGAGAAGTAAGCGGCGAAAATGGGTTTAGCAGTAAATGAGGGCAAGACGAAGTACATGCTGTCAACACGAAAGGACACACAACATCGACGAATTGGACAGAGCGTCACCATTGAAAGATTAAACTTTGAGGTAGGATGGGACTTTGTCTTTCTCGGCTCCGCTATTAACTCTGACAACAACTTCTCGTCAGAAATTAAACGAAGAATTACTCTTGCCAACCACTGTTTCTTCGGGCTAAGAAGGTATTTCAGTTGTGAAGCCTTCACTGGAACTACTCAGGAGATCCTATATAAGAACCTGGTCATCCCAGTCATGCTCTACGGCGCTAAAGCATGGACCGTTTCAGAAGCGGATGAAGAAATCCTTGGTCGATTTGAGAGTAAAATTCTTCGAAAAAATCTTCGGTCCCGTTTGCGTTAACGGAAGAAGATTTAACCTAGAACTATATGAACTGTATTACAGTGACATGGCTAGGATATGTAGATGGAATGAACACCAATACTCCGGCTTGCAGAGTCTGCGATTCCCAGCCAGACGTCGGACGCAGTTGAGGAAGACCTCGCCTTAAGTGGCGCACACAAGTAGAAACCGACCTCAACCAACTTCGAGCGCGCAACTGGAGGCAGTTAGCTAAGGACCGGGCTAATTGGAGACGCATGTTGGTTGAGGTTGAGGCCCAGGTTCATTCCGGACTGTAGCGCCACTTAAGTAAGTAAGATACGGTAAAAGGAAGTTGCTGATACCAAAAATACATATTTGTATCATCATTCCATTGCTTTCGAAAGATCTTAATTTAACTCACATGACTATTATCCTGCCGTACTTTACCAAGCACATGTTTGGAATTTATTGACGTGATGTTCTTCCGTCCAGCTGAAACGATGTTCTTTGGTTCTCCTGGGTTTGTTTTCCAATTCAGCCACCAATTCTGCGCATAATGCTCTGAATTCACTATAACTGTAGGTACGTCTCCTTTTCAAATTAATAATTGTAAGGGACGGACACCGCAGTCCATAGGGCCAATTTAAGTGAGTGGCGGGTTTTCTGATGATTGCGTTTCGAATTAGTTGCACTCCAGTAGTGGCAATGAGTGTCAATTCAGCTTATTTACGTCTCCATTAAGACAAAATTTATCTTCATCCGAAAACATTGTGGCATTATGGAGCTTTAATTCTCTCGCCAATTGAATTTTATAGGGGTGCAGGTTTAGGACAAAATATAGTGTATAATGTGCAGACTTGAAGCACTTGAGCGCCTGCGAATTAATTGGTTCGATTCGTCACGAACACACTGATTAACGCTATCCATGTTTTCTGCTGCTTTCGACGACTTGGTCGTAAGGATTTAGGTTTTTTTAATTCTTAGACTTGTTTCTTGACCCATTTTCGATGAGCGCTGAGCTTGGCTAATCATTTAATTGGCGAAAATCTGGAATATTGCTGAATTTTCTGCGCGCTACAGGCTGGATGAATTATGGAAATATACATCTTAAAAAAATGAGTCTGGTCGAGCAGTGCCATACAGCCTTTTCCTGGTCGTATACTCTTTTGTTTTTGTTATCAGATTTGACCCTCTATATTTTTTGCCAAAAGTGACTAAAAATCGGGCTCAGTGGCGCTAAAGATAGTTCTATGAATTGGCGCGTAGAAGTTAGAAGTAGTAAATTCAATTCCTAGAAGAAGCAACACCTAGTAAATGATTTTTTAATGGCCCCCCTCTCTTAATTATCAGACAAATCATTCGAGTAGCATCAGTTGTCAAAAAGCTTGTCTCAACTTAGCCGTTCGGATTCGACATACAAAATTAGGTCACACCGTCGTGCAAGAAGTACACAAGCAATTTTTTTTTGTATGTGATATTGCTAAGCAATTGTAACCATAGATTGTAAACTATTGGCTTTTTAAAATATGAAAAAAAACAGATTTATTAAAAAAATAATTTATTCAATTTAACTATTTCTTCCCCAGCAATACTGTCTTTAATGTCCCGGACTCAGTGGTTAGTTCGATTCCCAGCCGTAGCAACACCTAAATGATTTTTCACTGGCGCTCCTCTCGTGATGATCTGACAAATCATCCGAGTAGTATCAATTGTCAAGTAGAGCTTATCTCAAATTCGCCGTTCGGAGTCGGCATAAAACAGGAGGTCCCATTATCGTGCAAGAAGAACACACGCACACATGATTGGTTGTGAGATAGTTCGGCCCTGTGTACTAACGAGCATGTTGCGCCAACATTTTTTTTTATTATTTCTTTACTGTCCCCAGCAATGTTTAACTTTTGTTTTCTTTGAATGTCCTAAATTTTATACCTTCTTCATGACTTTGACATTTATTATAAGCTTAGCTTCAAACATGCACACGATAAAACAATTAAAAACACTATCCAATAATACAGAATATACTTAACAACATATTTAGTAAATCACAAAAAAAAATATAAAATATGCATAAACAAAAATTACAAACTTTATATGAAGTATGGCACTGACATGAATAGGGTATGATTGGTACAGTATACATGTTTAAACAGTTATTTTGAACTAAATAAAAGTAACACTTCAACATAAATAAAAAAATATATAATTTTATTATTGAACATATAGAATTAATTTATTGGTAACTTTATTTAGAATCTTGAAGTACTTGGTTGCATCGTTTATTTAAAGTCAGAAAATATATAAATACCACAATAGAAAAACTTCCTCATAAGCTGCGAAAAAAAGACAAGTTGATAGCCAACCAAGAGATAAATAGTAAACAAGAGGAGCTCCAGAATGTCAGGGTAGCAAAGGCGATGTAAATAAAGTAAAAAAAAAGTATCAGTGCACTTCACCGGCAGCTGACATAAAAATTCTGTTCAAGACTGCAGCTTAATCGAAAAAAAAGTTTAGAAGTCAAATAACTTATATCTAACAGAATGGAGTTTGGAGGCCGAACCTGGGAAATGCAAGAGCGAATCAGTTGTAGAAGTCAGCGATGACAACACAATCTGCTCTGCATAATCTGGGATTTGACTTCGATGGATTTAACGTTAGGTCTTTTGAAAATGTTTGTTTTTGTGGGCAAGCTTTTAACTATTCCAAGCATGGAATCAAACTTCGAAAGAGCAGGAAGGTATGACTAAAGAATCTAACACGATTATGTTGTTGCCAAACTCCAATATTCTACAACTTTTAAGGAACATAGTTTATTAAAGAACTGCCACTGAAAAATCATAATTTATCAATATGATCGCCGCTTTTTAACTGGGGTAACTGCACACTTTTGCAACTGATTCGAAAACGGCGATGTTAGGACATTTTTGCCAATCTTTCAAGAAGGCGTGCGTCTTCACACTAAACACTTCGTAATTTAACAAAACTTCAGAGGAAGAATTTCCACGGTAAAGTCAGTCTTGTTGTCTCCAGTCTCAGTCTCAGTCTCAGAACAAAGTAAGAAACCTACATGAGCTGCTCCGACATATTCGGACAGCAGATCATTTAGGAATCTCATTCCTTTTGAATGGGTATCTAATAAATTGGGTTAGCTTCCTTATCACGTGAACGACAACTAGTTATGAGATAACGGATACGAATAGGGACGATCATGGACAATCGCTTAGCTGTGATTCACTACCTGTGCACCCTACCGATGAAATAAAAGACCATTTCCAGGAGAAATTTGAAGACCTCCTGGCCGAAGCATGACCGGATTACGATGGGAAAATCATACTTCGAAATCATCTTCAGTTGGTCATTTGGAAAGCTCTGCCTTCATGTAACGACAATAAATAATAACTTCCGACTGACTGACTTTGCAGGTTTCTTCGACTTCGAATTTATAACAATCTGACGAACGCGAACTCTAGATAGTGGAACTCCAAACCAAGTTGACAACGTGCTCGAAAAATCGATTCATAACGCTTGTCGCAGCCGAATTTAGAGGAAGACTGTCCAAAATGAAGGTGTAAGAACAGTAACTTCATGCTGCATTAATGTATTCGACACTATAACCGAAAATAATGTACTAATATATGCAAGATTTGCCAAGCTTAAACGGGAAATACATAAAATAAAGCCTAAAAAGGCTCTAGGTTATGACTTGATTACAGGAGATATTCTTAAAATGTTGCCACGTAAAGCAATCAGACTAGAGTACAACCAAGACAGTGGAAAGTCGCCGAAGTGATTATGGTTCTCAAACCAGGAATATCACCGAATGAAATAAAATCTTGCAGACCCATTTCACTTTTTCCAATAATTTGCAAAGGATTTTTTGAAAGGATATTACTCGGTCGCTTACACCCCCATTATTAACCAGAATCGCTTTTTACCTGACCATCAATTTGGGTTTAGAATTTGATGTAATTTGAGAAAGCTTTCGAAGAAAAGAAAATTTGCTCCGCCATATTTCTTGACGTGTCCGCAAGCTTTTGACAAGGTTTGGCATAGAGGCCTTCAATACAAATTAACACAAGTTCTGCCTGAAAAACTATATAAAATCCTCGTCTCGTATCTTGAGCATAGATTCTTCCGTGTAAACTTGGAAACGAATATTCTGAGTTCAAAGAATTATTGGCAGGAAAACCTCAAGAAAACCTCCTTGGACCACTTTTTAACTTTAAACTTGATGTTCCACAAACAAACGATAGAATGGTTGCCACGTTTGCTGACGATACAGCTATACTAGCAGTTGGCACAATAATAGACAAAACAAATAGGAAATTACAAAACACATTGCACTTAACGAGAGCAAATCGATTCATGTAGATTTTTCGTAAAAACGGACAAACAATTTTCCAGTATTTCTCAATACGGTTCGGGTCCCATTTGCAAATGAGGCGAAATATCTCGGAATGACAGCAGTCGCCAGTGCTGTTATGTGTCTGTAATTCGATGCATTCATGTACGAATTACTGTGAAGTCAATGTCAATCAAAATGGAAATCGCATGTAAAAAATAAATGCGAAGAACTTAAAAATAAATACAGATAACTGGACTGGTTACTCGAAAAATATTCGAAGCTTAACCTTGATAACAAGCTGCTAGCATACAAGCAAGTGCTAAAGCCGGTTTGGACATATGGTAAACAACTATGGGGTTGTACCAGTAAAAGGAATCTAAACATTTTACAAACTTTTGAAAATGAAATTTTAAGATCATTCGTCAGTGCACCGTGGTATGTAAGGAATGAAGATCTACCCAGAGATCTGGGTATTCCCGCGGTTAAAGATGAAACAAAAAATGTTGCACGAAAACATAAAAAACGTTTATTAGGACACGTTAATACAACGGGCCTCCAAATTCTTGACAAAACAAATTTAAACCACGCTAGAAATTGCGAAAAAGTGACAACCCTCAAACATTAATTACTCGTTTTAAAAAAAAAACCTGCTAGATAAGTTGCATACTTAGTTACAAATACAGAAAGGGTGGTGGTTTTAGTGAGTAAAATCTCATACTACTTTGGGCACGTGCTCATCGTTCTATGAAGATTTCCTCCAGCCCACGAAAAAAAAATGTTTGCCAGAGTCTACAAGGATCAACTGAGCAATACCAACCGCCAGTGAATACAATATCGCAATATTATGAAAGTGGTAGCCGAATCCAGCATGAGCTGCCAGCCAGTCCGTGGTATCATGCTATTTCCATGTATCAAAACAAATTTATAGAGGAGGCACCGAACGGAAAATATATCCAGTCAGAACTGATAGTGTGTAGAGCAGCTGTAAACATAAAAGCTCTATCATAAACAAATCCATCCAGCTTCTGCGATACAGAGACAATTCGACATTATTAGTCGCGCCCACCATGGCATTGGAAAGGGTTTGCGGCAGTTAATGAATAGCAAAACTCGACGGTCTCGTAGTTAACGAGAACAAGACAAAGCACGCAAAGTACCGCCGACAGGTAACCTGTCGTATCATTTCGAGTTAATTAAAAAAACAAAAAAACAAAATCCGATCCTAGGAAACCGATATTATTTAGACTTACAGAAGCAAATGAGATCTTCACTCGAAAATCAGGACTCTGTCTTACCAGTTTTACTTTACGTCGCCCAAAGCAAGCCAAAAAGCAGGAATGCAGATCAAATATTAGGCAAATTTAAATGAAAAAACTTTGTGGAATATTTGGTCCTGAGTTCAAGAAAATATGGATGGAAGAGAAGATATAACTGAACCGCGAACTGTCTTGTTACAAATTGTAACAATATTAACAATATTATGCCTTTAGTGTTTAATATGAATTCGGGCATATGGGCGCCACGGACTGTTATTTCAGATATAATAACACGACGAATGTTGACTTCCAAATCGTTCAACGTCTCTGATTCATCGGATTAGACTAGTAACTTCAAATAGCCCCAAAGAAAGTAATTCTAAATCTTCCCCCAATCGACCTTCAGCTGATTAACGCAGCAGCGAAAAGTGCAGCACACCTCAAAGAAGCGGGCAACCTATGTATCAAAATATTTAGTCACAGCACAATACTGAAATTAGTAGATTATGAGAATGATGCATCTGACTACACCATCCAATATCACGACTTTGATACTAAATACTTAGCCAGAATACCTAGTATAGACGACTGGACGTCAAACAATGTGCTATCCAACAACGAAATAGCGATCTTTACCGATGGATCTAAAATGGAATTATGAGTAGGCTCTGGGGTCTACTCCGAAAGTATCGGGTTAAACAAATCCATTCGATTGGCAAACTCGTACAGTGTTTTCCAAGCAGAGATTCGGGTCATACTCGAAGCTGCCAAATCGGCTAGAGTATTGGACATAATCATAAGATGATATCTCCATTTACGTAGATAGCCTAGCGGCCATAAAAGCTCTGGAATCCAACATATTAAAATCACAAGTTGAACGCTGCCGCTCAGAGCTTAAGGCTCTTTGTAACCTAAACAAAGTCCAAATTATCTGGGTGCCAGGACACAAAAACATTTCAAGAAACGAAAAAGCAGACGAGCTAGCCAGACTAAAATCGACCGGCTGCATCTCCTTATGCGACAATATGGTTAGACCCCCACTTGCTTAAAAAAAAAACAGAAAATAACCAGATTCACGCAAAGTGAAAGAAAATATAGGTGACAAAACATCAACACTTGCAAACAAGCTAAAGAACTTTGGCCGGAAATAAGCGGTAGCAAATCTAACAAGCTTATGGCTCTGAACAGACCTTTCATTTCTATAGCGGTGAGAGAAATAAAAGCGGATGAAGAAAATCCTTGCTCGATTTGAGAGGAAAATTCTTCGAAAAATATTCGGTCCCGTTTGCGTTAACGGGCTATGGCGACAAAGATTCAACGAAGAACTATACGACATGCCCCTGGGCAAAAAACTCAGCATTGGAAGTTTAAGGTGGCTAGGACATGTAGAACGAAAACACATCAATACTCCGGGTCGCAGAGTTTTGAATTCCCAAACAGACGTGTCTGACGCAGTAGAGGAAGACGTCGCCTTAAGTGGCGCGCACAAGTAGAAACCGACCTCAACCAACATGGAGTGCGCAACTACAGGCATATAGCTCAGGAGCGAGCTAATTGGAGAGGCATTTTGGCCCCACTTAAGTAAGTAAGTACGAGAGTCATAACACATCACAATCTGCTGGATAAACACTCTTATGGGATTAACCTAATTGACTCGCACCAACTTTGCAGGAAGGGGGGATAGCGTTCACCTAATGTGCCACTACGTCGCGATCAGCAACAGCCGTAATAAAATCCTCGGCAGCTTCTACTTGACGGACAACACAGCTTCTACTACAAGTCGGGATGGAGCAACTACCTATTTGAAGCTAATGGAGCAGCACAAATCACCTTAGTATCACTCTTTTTATTAACGCAGCTTTCTTTTTAGATAACTAATGGGTTTTTCAATAAGAGCGCTACAAAAACGGTTTTGGATATCAATGAAACTCTTTAATCCTGTGAAAGTACGTTCGATGCCATTATGTATGGAACTCGATTTCTTTTGAATGGCCACCACGGGCACGCTTGCAGAAGTCGCTGGCTTGTTGGCATAGACGATAGACTTGACGTAGCCCCACAGGAAATAGTCTAACGGCGTCAAATCGCACGACCGAGGCGGCAAGCGACTGGACCATTTCGTGAGATAACACGTTCTCCAAACTTGGTTTCCAATAAATTGATTGTGGCCTTCGCTGGCTTGTGGCGTCGTCCTGTTGGAACCACATGTCCTCCAAGTCCATCCAATTGAGGCCAAAAATATTCGGTTATCATTGAACGGTAGCGATTCCCATTCACAGTAACGTGCCGGTCTTGATCATCACGGAAGAAGTACGGCCCAATGACGCCGCCGGCCCATAAACCACACCAAACCGTCATTTTTTCGGGATGGAATGATGACTCATGGAGTACGTGTGGATTGTTGCCTGACCAATACCGCATATTTTGTTTATTGACGAAGCCATTCAGCCAGAAATGAGCCTCATCGTTGAAGATGATTTTTCGATGAAAATCCGAATCATTTTCAAGTTGTTGCTCAGCCCAATTCACGAACATACGACGCTTCTGGTGGTCAAGCTTCAGTTCATGCGTCAATTTAATCTTGTAAGGATTTAGGCCAAGATCTTTTCGCAAAATTCGCACCACCACGACGTCACAGAGATGCCCAACGCTTGAGAACGACGTGTGAGAGACACATTTGGGCTTTCTGCAACTCAGCGGCAGCAATATTCTCGACACAATGGGCACTTCTTTGTCTCACTGGAACGGGAACATTTTGTACTGTGCCTGTGGATTCAAATTTTTGCACTAGACGCCCAATTGTTGATCTGCTATTACGATTATGACGACCATAAATTGGACGTAGCGCTCTTAACGTTGAGGCCACTGACTCCGAATTTCGGTTGTAAATCTTAATAATTTCGACTCGTTGTTGGATCGTATATCTTTCTATCATGAAATGGCAAACCTTACTGAAGAGAAATGTCAAAAGAGCGGCAAGAAATATGGCGTCGTTTTTTGTCCCTGTCGCTCAACTTTTTTAGCGTCCCTGTTGAAAAACCCGATACAATAAACGGTATCCCTATGGGACCACGTAGACCCATGCGGGTTTGATAACTAACTTGGGCGTGAACAACCCATCAAACCTAACCTAACCATTGTCCGCAGCTGAAGGAATAGCGCGGTAGAGCCATTGTAACACGCGTGAAATTAGCTGCGGCAATTCATATTAAATAAAAAAAATACAACTTGATATTATAAAGTAAAGTACTTATAGTAAACAAATACTGATTCATATACCAACATAGTTTATAAAAAAATACCAAAGAACTTAACAAACATGGTAAACACTTTAATTTCAAATATACTACATCAAGTTATATTATTACAAAATTAACAACAACAAAACAGTTATACAGTATACTTGAATGAACTCATGTAGTTTATTAGTAAGTTTTTTTTTTCTTTTGTTCAAGTTCTTTACACAAACTAAAAGAGCATGCAATATAGAAAATATTGAAAAGTATACAGAAATACAAAATCAAAAATTTACTTTTATATTTTACTTTAGAGAAAAATATAATTTTTCGTTAAAAAAACGGAAATAAGAATAAAATATTTACACCAAGTCCAGCTTGATCCATGAGTTGCATAGCCTGCTCAATATTTATAGTTTTAAGAATGTAATGTGTTGTGTTTTTTTTTTAAATGAGAGAGCATTGGAGAAAATGAAAGTAGAAGTAGAATTGTGTGTTTTAAATATTTTGAAAGTGAAAATGAAATATTTATTTTTGTTTACTTTTTTGTAAATGAGTTTTCGAATGAATAAATGCTTAGAAAAAGGCACATTGACATGTAAATTTATACAAAAAAAAATTATATTAATTTAGAGACAGAATGCAAGCAACTTTTTTCATCATATTTAGTTGCCTGTTTTAAAAACAAATTCGGGAATACAATATACAATGTTTAATAATTAATATTCATTCCAAATATATAATTCAACATTATTAAATATTTTTGAATTTTTTTTATAAGCATACAGAATTACAATTTCAAACTTCACAAATTGAATTATATATTTAATTGTTAATTTAAGAGAAATAATAAATTGTTAGTTGATTAGGAATTCGATTATATACTTTTTCACACTTATAGCCAAAGAGGAATGCATAATAAACTTGTTGATATATTTGAAATTGAGTTAAATGAGTTTTACCTGTTTTAGGTGGTTTTTCAAAATAGTTCCCTCTGGTTCGGGAAGTCCGGGAATTTCTTCTGCACCACCCGTTGGTGGTGATAGCTTTGTGGAGTCCAAATCAACTACCCAAATGTCATCTGGGAGTCTGTAATCGAGACTAGGTTTTTTTTAAATGAATTATCATGGTCGTTTTAGCTGATTTTGAATGAAATGAAATGATACAAGATGGATTTCGTGCAGGTAGGCATTTTTTGTTTAAATTTATACGTAATATTCGTATACAATAAGAGTATGTTTATCGTTTCCTTATGCACTATCGATCACTCGCAATCAACCTTCAAATAATCCCATGGAGTTTAAGTCTCCACTACATCCAAAATCTTTCCTATCCTCTCTTTCTTGCCCTTCTCTAACGCTCGTACTATGGTAACATATAAAGGGTATTCATAACCCCTTGAGTACGTGTAAATTATAAAAAAAAAAAAAACGACTTTACTATCCACCGAATATATTTCTTTCATTTCGCACTTTCGTACATAATCTATCTAGCTACTAAAGAAAATCCGTTGTTTTTAGTCAAACCATAAAGTATTTTCGAAAACCTGTCTGAACAATAAATTCATTGTCTACACCAATTGCATACAAAGTTTTTAACAACGCCTCATGTTCGGAGGCAGGTTTTAATTTATTTAAAGTAAAAGTTCAAAATAAAAAATAGAAAAAGTTTCCACAAAAATTCAAACACACAACATGTGTGTTAATTTTTTCCAACATTTTAACATTTTGAAACACGTTTACTTTTTGAGGATGGGATGAGTATTAGACGTTTACCAATGTGGATGTGTTATTTTTGTTAAAAAATGAGGGGCAGTCTTTGTTATGCATTTTTATAGTAAAACCATTTGGATTGCGTTTCACACGGTTTACACAACGAACCGAGAACCGACCAGGCTTCCTTTACAACATTATGTGGCCATTAAATATTTTTTTAATCGTGATGATCATGAATTTCCATTTTCAAAGGCTAGTTAAATTTGTTGCAAATATAAAAAAAAACTTTCTTAAATAGTTTGTCTGATGTGAAATATAACATACGGTATGTTCGCTGCAACAATATTGAACCAAATGACGTCTGCGAAGCGTTTTCGAATGTTTTTTCGAAAGCACCGATTCAAATTGTATGTCTGAATGTCTTGCATTTTAGCTAAAATAACTCTTTTGGCTTAAATTGCGCATTTTTCCTTTATGGAAAAGATGTCAGTGCATCATGCTGATGTTTGATCTCTTCAGCATTGTTAAGCAGATGAGCGCATCCGGTAAAGATATGCCAGAGTTGCTTGGATATTAAGCACGTTGCTGCGTTTATCCATACATACCTACTGTCGGTAGAATGTCAAGTGTAGTGCCCTGTCTGGCAAGTTCTTCTTGCCTTGTAATTGCCTGATGTGTCTCAAACTGACATAAGGCAGTTGTCAAACATAATTTTTTTAAGCATCTAATCTAAATCTCACTTAATCGAGATTTTTCAAAGTGATCTGAATCATAAAAAGATCGAGAACGAAAAAATTTATATAGAGCGGAAAAATTGTGCTTTTCGAACATATCATTTGAAATTTAGTTTTTAAATTTCAACCCAATTTAGCCAGCAATGTAAGAGGTTTGTTATTTAAAAAAATAACTTAATTTAGATCACAATCTATATATATATAAGTGAATGTTTGTTTGTATGTCATTTATAGAATCGTAAACTATGCATTTGATCATATGATGTGCAAAGTTGTTGTGCATGAAACCACGAAGGTTTCTGAGTTGGTACGACCAATTTTTGACAGTTGGCGTCGTTGTCATTCCAATGAATTTCATATATCGCCGTGAAAGTTCATGCTGATTTGTATTAAAACGAAAACAGCGAACGAATGATGACGTTTCAAGTTATGGGTGACATAAGAATTTATGTAAATTTGTGAAATTCAGGTCCTTCTCACATTTTAAATCAAACCTTGCGCCATTAACTATGCTTTTGTTTAGAACAAACCCTATATTAATGAATTCACGTAGCAAAAGCTTAATCATAACGCGAAATGTCTGTAAATAAAAATATATATGGTTACACGAACGATTGGTCTTCCTATATCAAGAGGTATCTCTATACAAAAGCATTTGTTGGTCCCATGCCATTAGTTTGTCTCTTCTATTTTGTCTATGAATTTTGAAAAACAAAACCAGCGCACACACACATTTTTGAATTTTCAAAAATTTATAAGCCTAACTCTAAATAAAATTATTGATTAAACATCTAATAAATAACTCAGCTGGACATAATCAGTTGATTGTGTCGATACACCCTGAACAAAATGGCGGTTCAGGTGGATATGTTTATCATGTGACAACTAGGCAGACAATGCAGGATCGATTGAGACGGAGTATACCTAGACATATTAAATTATCATGCACTTCGCTATCTATGCTTCATTAGACAATTCTGCCATCCTGTTGAAATGGCTACATTCATGCAGCTGTGAGTATCGTGAATAATATATAAGGATTGGAAAAGAATTAATATACGAAGATATTGTCAGTTTAACGCGAGACTATGTCGCCTGTTTGAATACACGTAAAAGTTGCAATGGACAGTTTATGCATGAAGCATATTTAATTTTCGCCACAATTCAATTGCTTTTGTGGTAATATTACAAATTTGTGGTAATATCATATAGGTCTGTTCCCGTACAATCTTATATTTACTGATTTGAACTTAGGTACTGTTATTCACGCACTGAAAAGTAAGTAAAAGAGCAAACGTATGAGAGAATCAACAACTACCCCTCCATAAAAACTAACAAACTGACAGTTGCTACCCTAAAATAATATTTATTGCATCTGGATTAAGGATCCATGTAAGCTCTGTTTTCATATTTTTTCGAACTTTTGGCAACAGTCATTTATTTGCATATGAAAATTGTGTACAACAGTCAGCAAGTGTTAACTACTTGTACGCGTAAATATTCAAAAAAAATTTAATCCACCAAAGTAAAAAAACCGATTGAAACAAAAATAGTGGCCCTCGTCTAAAATTTATCTAAATCGGTCGCAACGTCCTCTCACCTTCATGAAACCATTTTATATGCCATCAAATATTCTAAAGAACCTATTCCAGCTAATGTATCTCACTTAATATAGCCAACCCCAAAACACTTTATCTTTTGCAAAATCCGCCCGCGAAACATGTTATCTTCGTTCATTTGAGCAAATGATAGGATCCAATGTGTCTAAGAGCTTACCCTCGCATTATAAAATATTCATTTAAATAGCTTACTTCAGACAACCAACTAAAAGGTTGATGGCATCTTCCCATCAACAATACCCAGTACACGTTATAGAGAGCACATCAAAAACACATCTATAGATGATAGCAATACTGACAAACGCTTTGAAATATTCAAACAACACCTGCCTACACAAACATGAAAAACGACCGAAATTTCCTTTCCCTTGATAATAATGTAATATCCTTCGTTCGCTTTTCTAAACAGACTTACACCACCACCACTTCAACTTTGTCAACCGATTTCAAACCTCGCCCCCTCTATATATGAGGAATTTACGGACCACCTGAAAACGCACCCTCTCTTAGCACTTACCTGAAATTCTTTTTATACAGGAGGAAGGTTGCCGGCACTCCAATGACAAAGGGAGTCGGTGCCAGAAGCAATTGCTCCGCACAACTCATACAGGTGGGCAACAACGGTATCACCGGAAACATGTACTCCAACGGATAGAGCATTGTCACGAATGCCATAACCGACATCGAGAGGGCATTGTAGTCTCGCGACTGAAACAACACTTTGTTCTCGAGTATAATCAAGGTCAGCACTTTTAGGCACGTCTCCACTCCAAGTAGCTCCAGGGGCAGATGCAGCGGGAAATCCACCAACGAGAACCGCGTATGGTCTGGCAGCGCAAACAGCAGAGGCTCATGGACCGATGGTGACAGCACTTCCACCTGTCAACGTAAGGTGAGGGCGTCATGCGTGTTTTGGAATACGAAAGTGGTTCGTTAGCTCTTACCTCAACCCTGGTAGACCCGGGCACCGGTACCGGTGTGGATAGCAGCCTTAAGATCCATGTCTCGATTTCCTTTACATCGTGAATGACAATTGAGGGTGTGGCATCTGTCGCATTGCCAGTTAAAACTGTCCATACGTTATCTCTAGAAGAGGAAAAAGAACAAATTACCATATCCCCTGAAGAATTTCTAAATACCCACCTATTAACCTTATTTGATGCACCTACCCTCTTCGGACTGGAAGACTCATTGCAGGCGTCAATGAGCTTCTTTAGGATGAACAAGCACTCCCGGAACGTGGTAAAGAATGGATGATGCGAGATTATGCAAAGTGAGGTCAACGACTGATTGCGAACTTTTGTGCGTTTACGAGACGCCCTCGGCGAGGGCGAGTGACTCCCACCGGACTCCGAGTCCGCACTGGGTGCTATTAAGCCCAATTTCGGTGGCTGCTGGATGGGATGTGGTGTTTGGTGATGAGGCGGATCAGAGTCCCGTCGGCTAGGTACTTCACGGTCTGAATCACTAGGCGCTACGTTACTTCTGTAGTCGCTAGAAGTAGTCAAAATACCGTGACTATTACTAATGGTAAAATAAAGTGGGCATGACATGATGAATGATGAATGTTTGTGTGGATTCAAGACTACTTGCCTGCTGAAAGCAGAGTCCGAACTACGTTCCATGCTTTTGCGCCATGATTCACGTCGAAAAGCGGAACTGCGACGACCTCCTCGTGCAGCAACTGGAGCTGCTGCGCTTGCTGGCACGTGCTTATCTACCGGACGATAGAAATTCACACAGATGCCGTAGCGAGTTTTGCCCGAGTCCTTGTCGGTCAGTGCGAAGACAAAAGACGTGGCATCCCTCACTGCGGAGCCAGTTCGTCGCGGTCCAACGCTCGTACATCCCTCGGGCTGGCAAAAGAACACCATATCCAGGGGGAGTGGAAAATCCGCGTGATCCGAAGGTGGGTAACGTCTTAATAGCTCCGGCATCTAAAAAAATCCCTTTTCTTGTAACATCCTTTTTTTAAAAAGAATAATCCTCACCTGAACGGGTGGGGTTTTATTGCCCGCGATTGTCCTAGTTGGTGGGCTAGTTCGGGCACCAACAATCGCCAGATAATCCACCAAACGAGGACAAAGGGATAACTTTTGTTGTTCGGCCATTTTTATTCGGATATCCTTTTACCTCTATCGCTGCAATTTATCCTACAAACTGGGACGCAAACGATATCCTTATAGCTGTATGTATGTATGTGATAATAATTTGCTTTTTGATCTGAAAAGAGAACAGTGAAACTGGAATTAGGAGATGGAAACAAATGTATCTGTGCTTTGTTATAGGTGTATCTCCCCTCGAGATGTTTTCTTAAAGAATTTCTGAGCTGAACACAAATCTACACACCTCAGGGGAAAACATGTCTTATGTCCTCAACCTAAAAATGTTTAAAAAACAGACAAAAGATCTCCTTCCCCAAAGAGACATCACACAATGCACAAAAGTTTCGTCCTCTTATATTTATATCGAAGACTGAAGATTCAATGAAAGTTTATTTGAAAACACCCTAAGGTGCTTCAGCACAACAACTGGAGTGGGAAGATTAAGGCACAGACCTATAAACTGGCAAATGGATGGATTTGAGGTTAATGCAGAAAAAGGAAAGCAATCACCTACTCACTCAGTCAATTTCTTTTGAGAAATTGAATTTGGAACAAACAACGAATTGGCCGTTTGTTTTGAATAATAATAGAATCGGTTGAAGTTTATCCTTGTCGGCTCCAGGAGTAAGATAGCTTTAGTGGGATGTATAAAAAATATATATATATATATGTACTGTGACAATGATGGGTTCGCTACGCTCTGTGAATGCGGGAGAGCTCTTTTTTATTTATGAAATTTCCAAAGCTATATTTTTAAAGATGACCCCTCACTGAACCGAATAGAAAAGATGTGGGTTTCATTTGTGTGCAATGAATACTTAAATAGAGTAATTTAGTAAAATAACTTAAAATGACGGAGAAGACAAAACAATAAGCAAAAGATTAGGTTAAGTTTTTTTATAGAAAAGTTCGAAGCTAAAGAATCAAATATGTAAAGGTCTTTGAAGGATACTCAAAAATCCCAAAAAAAAACAATTTCCTATCTATATTATAAAAATTTGTATATATAATTTTGGGCCTTAAAATGTTTTTCGCCGATTCACGCCTAAACGAATTAACTGATTTTAACAATTACAAAAAACACTCGCTTAAAATAAAAAAAAAATGTTTATCGACAAAAAATAGTTCTTTTCATTAATATCAACATTTTCTGTTATAACGGGAGTTTTTATAGAAGTTAATTTTTCGAATAGATATAAAACCGACATTTTGTGGTCGAATCGGGCAACTCTAATGTCATTTATGTTCAGTTTGGTGTGCCATTTCATCATTAACAGGTTGACGAACGAACAACGCTTGCAAATCGTGCAAATTTATTTCGAAAATAATGGTTCAGTTCGCGAAATTTATTGCAAGCTCCGTCCATTTCATGGTCGACATAATCCTCCTTCAGAGCAATTAACTCGGTTAACCATGGATCGTTTCTGCACTACGTTTACTATATGTAAATAAATCCGCAGAGACATCGAACAGTGCGCACCGAAGAAACAATTGCCGCTCTAGAGCAAAGTGTTAAGAAAGTGTTGGAGCTTTGTCCATCAACTTTATGGAAGATTTTGCGCAAAGATCTTGGCTTACGACCTTACAAGATCCAGCTTATGCAAGAATTAAAGTCGAGACCATGCAATGCGTCGTGATTTTGGTGTATGGGCCGTAAATGAGATGTTCTCGATGCTGATTTTCATCGCAATATTTTGTTCAGTGATGATGATCATTTTTGGAGTGAAGAGAATCCACATGAGGAACTTGGGAGGCCATTACATCCACAAAAACTGACTGTTTGGTGCTCTATGGGCTGGTGGAGTCATTGGACCATACTTCTTCCGAAATGATGCTGGAGAGTCAGTAACCGTTAATGGAGACCGGTATAGAGCAACGATAACCGACTATTTTGTTCCCGAATTTGATGGCATGAATGTTGATGACATGTGGTTCCAACAAGACGGCGCTTCATGCCACAGAGCGCACGTCACAATCGATTTATTGAAGGAAACATTCGATGTGTGCATAATTTCACGGAAATGACCTGTCAATTGGCCACCAAGATCGTATGATTTGACACCATTTTCTTTGGGGTTATGCTAAGTCGCTCGTCTACGCCAAAAAACCAGAAACGTCAGGGGCCTTGGAAGCCAACATTCATGGCGTTATTACAGAAATTCGGCACCAAATGATCGAAAAAGTGGTTGAAAATTGGACTTGGCTTTATTTGAACCCTCCGCGGCGGCCACATGCCCGAAATCATATTTAAACATCAATAAAGCCAAATTGATTGACATTTAAATGATTTTCTTGTGTTTTATTTCAATTCGAAGTTCTATGCCCCTTTAAAATCACCCCATAGAAGAACAGCGTTCAACACAAGAACCAAGTTTTCGTAGTTTTTTTTTTTAAGTTGAAAAGTGAAGTGAGCGTTTATTTTGTTAAAAAAAATCGTGTCAATGCGATCAAAATGCGATCGGTTTACATTTGTTGCATCGTCGTTCAAATATTATCGATAGTTTTTCTAAATATTTATTGATTCATCTACGAATATATAATCTTACAGATTACTAACAATTCATAATAATTATTTATAGTAATTAAATTATATATCAGGTAAATGCCCGCCTCTGTTAGTCTCCCAAATGCGAGCCCTTTTTAGCACATTTACATTACATCCCCCAACATTTCACGCGGTATTTCATTAATTTCATCACGAATATTTTGTTTAATTTACTCCAGCGTTTCTGGTTTGTTTGCAACCTTTTTTTTCAGATATCCACACAAAAAAAAAGTCCTGAGCAGTCAAACCAGGCGACCGTATAGGCCAATCAACATCATCATTTCTTGAAATAACTTGTTGTGGAAAGAGGTCTCACAGTAATTCCATTGTAATCCTGGCTGTATGCGATACGGCACCGTCTTGTTGATACCACATGTTAATCAAGCCCAAAGCATGCAGTTGTGGCGTTAAAAAGTTTTCAATCATATCAAGATATCGCTCCCCATTCACAGTTACCGTTACGCCGTTTTCATTTTCAAAGAGCTAAGGTCCAATGATTCCTCCTGACCAAATTGACTTGAGGGTTTTCCATTGCCCAGAACCGACTATTCTGTTTATTCACATATCCATTCAAATGAAAATGTGCCTCGTCACTCATTATGGCAACATTTTATTTGCATATATACGGCGGCGTAAATGGTCTTGTGGAAGAAACTCTTGTGTCAACTGAATCTTAAATGGAAACAAATGCAAATCCTTGTGCAAAATTGTTGCCAAAGTTGTTCTTTGAAGACCAAGCTCCTGAGCACGGCGTCGAATTGAGGTTGATGGATTGTTATGAACACTTCCTTGAGCAGTAGTAATGTTTTCAGTCGATCTTGCAGTACGATGTGATCCATGCTAGGGCCTATCAACTACAGATGTCTTCGAAATCATTCACTACACGATAAATAGTGCGTTTTGTTGGCACGTTTTTTCTCCCAGAAATTTCACGTAACTTTCTCATCGTCACAGTAATCGATGATTGATTTCGAAAAAAAATGTTTCTACGATTAAAACACGTTGGTTTATCGAAAAAAAATTTATAATAAATTTGCCATTGTCTACTTCACGACTGCCAAATATGAACTGTCAAGGCTAATGTTTCCCAAAATGGCAGCAAAACAAAGTAGTATACCTTCCCTTCGGACACTCTGTACAATAAATTGCTTAAACTATTAAGCAACATACAAGATGTAACCCAACATAATGTGTGAACTTCTTCAACACACTTATTGCCAAGTACCAGTGTTGCTTCCCTCCGAGCAAATCGCCAATATTCCACATTTTCACACTTGGTCAAATATGAAAGTGACCAACAAATTTTAAGTTGAGTCTTAAACAACTTTTTATGGATATGAAAAAAAAAATACTGTGTTCCTTGAAACAGGAGGATATGACCGTTCAGTTTGAAAGTAGCTTTTTGGAACTTTTCCCAGCTTGTATCAAATTTCGGCAAAGACTTCCACAGGCATCGGATTGTGTAATGCATTTCGCCGAGGTAAAAACGAAGGTCACTATCTACAACAAATTTCTTCTACTGCTAGGTTCCACTAACAAAATCCACTTTATATCTAAGCATCGTAATGTAAACTACATATTACATGTCAGCAAACAAAGATTTATTGCTCCGCAGACAAAGAAAAAATGTCACTTTTGACAACTACAGATTTGGTGTAGACAAGGGGTTCCCGAATTCAACCGTTGGTAGAAATCCAAGAAGACTGACCCTTGAAAACCGATTCTACTTAGTTGGATTATAACAACTGGGTACAATACTTCTTATTTGGAAGTCCAAATGTAAACTTTGACAGCTTCTAAGCTTGGTACTTGCGTGGAGTGCTGGACAAAAATATAAGGAAAGTTGGACAAAATCTTTTTCTAATCGAATTCAAAGGTCTGTAAATTCTTCAGATTTTATAAGGTGCAAAATCGTTGACTCCGATTTTTGACTCAAGGAGACTAGCGAATGAACAATCATAATCCAGTTAAGATAATATTCGAGTCCCAGATTTCAAGTTTGAAACGGGAAGGAAGACTTCGGTTCAAGTATCAAGCAATTGCTGTTGTATATCTCCTATGGCAAAAGTTCCGTGGAGCAGATCTTTCATTCTAAAACTTTAAAAAGTGAGCTAGGCGAAGAGCAGCAAAAAACTATGTACGCAAGATGCCTACTCATAATGGGGTGCCTTTCTGTCATAAGACCCCAAAATATGCCCTCAGTGTACCTATGGGTAGATGTATTTAAAGCATAGAATTCACAGCCAATAAAGACCACTGGAGAGCTATGGAGAATGATTTTTTTCTCTGCGGCGAATTTTATATTATCAGATGTCACCGTTTTTTGTACCTTTTGTACTGATATTAGATTCATTTTTGTCAGGCAGTTCTTGTAAATTCTATAAATTGTAATTAAAATTGTAAATAGTCGAGTAAATAGTAATGATTCGTTTGACCACTAAGTCATTTCGATTGCATTTGAGTATAACGCCGCCCCGCATTTGCCTAAAATTTCATATCTCGGCTTAGTGGGAATGTATTTTGACAAAGGTAAAGCAATCTCTGCTATCTACTTTAGATCAACGTTAAACGCTGCGCAGGAAATACAAGGTCTTTAGGATTTTTGACAATTGAATCGCTACCATCTTCACAACACATGTTCTTTCGAAATAATTAGGTGAACTGCCGATCAGTGAAGCTTTTAGTTATGGTAACTCACATAAAAAGCTCTTAATAGGAAGACAAGGCGGCCAAACTTTCCACAAGTCTCGAAAACACTCCCAAGACGGAAATCCTGAATGTAAGATATTGTAAAATACTTTTCAGGATATGATTAAACGTTTTTACATCACTAAGCAGATCGAAAACAAGCTGAAAACTTCACATAACAACATTATTAACGAGGCGGATGAACAGTTTTTTTTAAAGAAAAGTAAAAATTAATCCTTTTTTGAGCGAGTCAAGCTAGTTTTGAGACGCTTTCCAAAAACTGTTCATTGCGGAAAAAGAATTGAAAAAACATGCAAGCCAATTGACTGCAAGGAAAATGTTCTTCGGAGAGCGGAATTAAATTGAAGAAGAACCATGCAAAATCCACTACAAGTAAGCAAAACAAGAAGAAAAGACTTCAGTTCCCCAAAAGATTTTTCGTTCTGGAAAGAAAAAGAGATGTCAAACCATATGTATGGAGAAGAACTACTGAAAAGTTACTTTGCATGAATTTAAAACCAACCGTTAAATACTGCGTTGGATCGGTGATGATTTGGGGTTTCTATTCTGCGCCTAGGTCAGGTACTTTACATGGAGAAATATGGAGATCAGCATGCATATCTGAATATTTTTAAGCTAAATTTGCCCTTATTTGTCAGTAATTTTTGACAACGATCTTAAGCACAAGGCTTTTAGGGTTCTATCCTGGCTATTGTGTAATTGTCCCCACGTAAGGGAAACTCCGCCCCAAGATCCCGACACAAACCCGATTGAGAATTTGTGGGAATATCTATGCAAAATTCGAAAACACTATTTTAGAAGAGTTGGACACCTGTGTAGAGGCTTCGGTGATGAAGAAATACACGAGCATGCCATACCTTTTTACAACCGCCAAAAACCTCATTAAATTAAGAAAACCCCTCATTCCTATCATTTGTGGTTCGAATCAACACCAGAAAAAAAATAATGGCGCAACATTTATGGCAGCGTCTATACTTTTTGTACGATGCGATGGCTAAGCTTCTAGGTGCCAAATCCGAACGAATCAGTTGGAGTTGACTGCTAAGCTAACCGCTGCGGGTTCAAGCCTCAGCTTCAACAGCATTTATTTTCTACAAAAATCGCAAGCTTATCTGAGGCCACCTGTGCGATAGTATGAGACAATAACGAGGACGAGAAATCAAGATAGCACGTTCTCTATCTAGGAAAGCTGTCGATTCGACAACGAATGACAACAACAAAACTGCATCTTGTCACCATCCCGACAACGGGAAAATAATTGTTCTTGGTAGAAGCTCATTTGGAGAACTAAAGTATTGGCAAATCATATGTAAAAAGAGTAACGAGTTCATTCCTTTAGTAGAGCCGATGAAAGCTACCCATCGAAATATGCAAATCAACGGTTAGATATGTTTGGAATGGTATCCAAAATATAACAAATACTGTCAATAATTGAAAAGAGTTCGAGATGAAGCACATTTGCAGTGCTGCACGGTAAGCTAAAGATAGATTAGCATAACTATCGATCCTCTTTAGTCTAAAAGCCATCATTTTGTCTCAGCCCACCAATTGCTCATGTTCCTATAAAAACTGAGATTGAATAGGTCATGAGTCAAAGTGCAACAAACCGAAAAAAATGAATTTCATTATCTTTTTTATTTTTCTATTCATGTTGCCTTCACATTACTCTTCCACTCTCTCAAATTTATCGTTTTCGCAAATGATAACTAATTCCCTGTTTCATCCCTTGGGCCATGTTAGCTTGCCTTCAATTAATCTCATACACCCCCTCGCGGTACTTCTTATTGCACACCGACCACCATAAGTCCATTAAGAAAGCAACACCTCCTGGGTTGTCGAAGATATACGAATCCAATAACAATCAAATTTACGAGTATGTTCGCTTTCGTTCTCCTTTTTGACTACTTGTTCATCAAAATATTTGCATTCTCAATCAAGTGATGACTGCAAGCTCCAGTAAACGTTTTAATATCACCTAATGGACGGTAAACACGTTTTTCTTTTGTAAAACTGTATCTAAGCTTTTTTCCTTTTTTTGCCTTAAAAACTTTTCCAAACTGAAGTAGCCACCTTTGCATAAATATCATGCAATCTCGTTCATCTTATTTAAATTTCAGAAAATGTTCTGTATTTCAAAACCTCCTCCCAGGGGTGAAGAAATTTATGCGCATTTTCAATGAAAATTGTAAGTCAAAAAAAAAGAACATGGAAACTTTACAAAACGCGTCATATTACGAGCTATTTTCAGAATTTAAATAACACCCACGAGGGAAATTAAAAATTCCGCATGAATTGAAACTGCAGATCAAGCCATTGGAAGACAGAAATCCAAACGCTGCAGCGAGTACTCCTTGTGTTTATATTTAAATCAGTCGAGGACATGCCATTGCGACGAGAGGACAAATCGCATTGATAAGGATTTATTTTTGGTATTTAATTAAATGGAAATGAAGTTAAAAATGGAACGCAAGACGACAAGCCACATCGCAGATTATTGAGAATGGTTGACGTGTGATGTAAGCTTGTGTTTTAATGGTTTTAAAATTAAAAAAAATCGAAATCGAAAGACTTGCGATTAACGGGCTCCTTTTTCCTAGGCTTTACATTGAATAAAAAAACAATCTTTCGCAATGTTAACCTGTTCCTCAGCCAGATCGTAAGGACTTATGTTTTTTGCGAATTTTACATTGGGTTTGCTTTGAAAAATATCGAACCCATTGTAAAAATGCGAATCAAGGCCAAACATAAGTCTTATATGCGCTTACGCTCTGACTGAGGAAGAGATTGATATTGCGAAGGATTGTCTCCACGAGCTCTTCGACATAACGGCTGGGTTGCGATAAGCTTTTCTTGGGGCGATTTGTGATATCATCGCATGACAAGGTCCAGTGAAAAATAATTTCTTTGACACTTGGAATGCGTTTTTTTTTTGTGGAAACACTATTTTCAAATGTTAACTATAGTTAATGAAATGACGAATTTCGATTCGGTGGAGAAGTACTATTAACATAATTGACTTCGCTGCGGAAGGAAATACCACTATACCCAGCACAGTCTCTTTACCTTGACATAGCCGTCTCCAGCAAATTAAAAAACACACACAATCGAAGATATAGAGCGTTGCCATTCCAGGAATAATTTTCGTAGGATTTACCAAAGCGATAAACTTTAAAGGAATACAAGAGGCTAATACAATCCTGTCGAGATGAACAGGGCAATATCGTACCTGAGATGCAGCTGATGCTGAGAATATGATAGAACCACTTCTGCAGTGGTTCTATCATTCTCCCTGCCAATGCTGTTGCAAATGGAAGCCTTCCTGTCGAGATAAATAAAGCCGATACGGATGATTTGGTAAGCAACTAACAAACATCAACTCATTTGGTAGTGTGCTTCAATAATGGGAACCCCGCATCTACAAAACTGCAGCCTGAACAACAAACTTAAAAGTCTCCTTAACATATCATACAAAGTCCTATCTGCAGTAATATGTGAACGTTTAAAAATGGTTTACCAACATCCTGATCGACTTTTATCAGTGTAGTTATTGGCCGTGAATGTTAACAACTGACCAAATCTTCATACTACGGTAGATCCTGGAAAAAACCAAACTTAAAACCATCATCGATTTCAAAGACGTCCCGCTTACGATAACATTTGTAGACACGAACTACACAGACCCGTTTCTATTATTGGAATCCCTCCCAAACTCGAGTAACAGTCTTGCTCTACGGCGCCGAAGCATGGCTTCATATCGAAAGCGAATAAAGAAATACCTCTTCATTCTGATCGAAAAATTCTTCGGAATATAGATTGGACCATAAAAAGCTTCGCATTACCTTTAAGATAGTTAGGATTTCCAGACAGAATTCGGACGCAACAGAGGAAAGCCTCGCCTTAAGTGGCTCGCACAAGTATACCAAAATCTCAACAAACTTGAAATGCGCAACTGGATATAGTTACCTAAGGAACATGCTAATTAAAGACGCATGTTGGTTAAGGGCCAGGTTTATGCTGGACTGTAGCTTCACTTAAGAAAATTAAATATAAGCTTCAGAACCAAGAGTACTAAATTTATAGGAACTACCGTACGAAGACTGACACTGAATCTACCATCTGACCAAAAATGATTGAAAACAGGCTGAAGTATTGTTGTGAAGTATTTAGATATAATTATTTTAAGAAACCGATTCTAAAACGCGGATATTGACGATAGTTTATGGATTAAAAAAGCCTTTCTGAATTTCTTATGGTTTGAACAAAAAATAAGGACGAACTAACAGATACGGATAGTTACACCCAGTTTTAGATTCTGAATGGGTCAAACTTAATATCGTGCATTCCTCTAAAAAAAAAGTCCCATTATTTTTTTTATTTCTTACAAAATGGCAGCCAATCCATTTTATGACATGACATTTCTGTTGCCCCACCTTGTGTGCAATATTTGGCATTAATGGCACATACAAAGCTTCAAATCAAGCTCATCCCTTCGTTATATTTTTGCCACCAAGATGGGATCACTTTTTTCAGACTTTTGAAATAGATGTGGAAGAAATTTGAACCTTGGTCTCCGCGTTTAAAAGTACAACGGTCCACTGCTCCACCTTTAACTTGGCAATATGTCTAATTTTTGTCGTTGAGGCAAAGAAGTTGGTAATCATCGACCCTTTGCGCTCAGCGTTAAAGTCCAAAACTCGACAATTTTGCTTGTTGACGAAGTCATTCGTCCATAAATGGGCCTCATCGCCGAAGATGAATTTGGTCAGTTTCCAACGGGACTGAAGATTCTTCAAAGAATTTTCCTCTCAAATCGACCAAGAATTTCTTCATCCGCTTTTAAGACGGTGCATGCTTCAGCGCCGTAGAGCAGGACTGGGATGATCAGGGTCTTATATAAGATCTCCTTAGTAGTTCGAGTGAGGGCTTTACTACTGAATTGCCTTCTTAGCCCGAAGAAACAGCGGTTGGCAAGAGTAAATCTTCGTTTAATTTCTGACGAGATGATAAACTTTGCCGCTTCCTTCCCTATACTAGCAAACTATGACAACACATTGGGTCCTACCAATGACGTCAATATCGTCGGCGTATGCTAGTATAGTTGCACCGATTTTTGTAAAATTGCGCTTTTGGTGTTGGTACTGGAGTTTTGCGCAATCCTCTCAAGAATCGAATTGAAGAAGTCACACGACAGCGCATCGCCTTGATTAAATCCTTTTTTGGTATCGAATGTGTCGGTGAGGTCGTTTCCGAACCTGATGGAGCAGCGAGAATTTTATATCGCCATCCTACACAAACGGACGAGTTTGGGAGGTATAACAAAACTAGACATAATTCTGTATCGTTCGTCTCTATAAATGCTGTCGTATGCGGCTTTGAAATCGATGAATAGGTGGTGGGTATCGATTTAGACTTCTTGGATTTTTTTCCCGGACCTGCCGAAGTGTGAAAAATTTATCGGCTGTGGACTTTCCTAGCCAAAAATCACAACTGAAAAGGGCCGATCAGGTTGTTGGTAAACGGTTTCAGACCGTAGGCGATGTTGAGGAGACTTATGCCTCTCCAGTGGGCCCAGTTTAGAGGGCCTCCTTTTTTGTAGCAAACGATGCGGAGGTTCCATTCTGCAGGCATACTTTTTTCCGACCAGATTTAGCTTATGAGTTTGTGGATGTAACTCAATAACTTTAGTCATATCCGGCAGCCTTATTTAGCTTTAGGTTAGATATTGCTATCGTCACTTCACTCAGGTTTAATAATATGGCGGCTATGAACTGTCGAAATTCGGAAGTGGCCATTATAAGACTCAGCAAGTATAAGCCCCCGATAAATCCTCTCAGTTGAAATTAAATTAATTCAATTATAGGTACATAAATCCATTTCATAAGTAATATATCATTCCCATTAAGTCCCATCAAATTGCTATGGATACAAAAAAAGGTCACATTCACATTATGCTGGTACATGTGCGCTGGTAAAGACCAACCACTCAACCACGTGTCGGTTGCCCTTTCTTTGGAAAGTTCACCCGCAAAATGGAACTTATTTTTCTATTATCCATGTACTCCGGACGACAGAAAGAGCAAACATTTTGCCACGCTTCTGAACGTAATTCTTAGGATTATTTGGACTTTTTCTCAGAACCGCATCAATTTATGAATCTTGTGGTTGAAGGCACGAACCATTTCCATCTACTTTCCGACTCGTTACACTGAAATCTAAAAATACACACAACCAAGGTGAGTAATCATCACAGCATCACTCTACCATTGGAAAATTTACCATTATATCCTTGTTTCAGTAAAATATCGCCCCGAGCAGGACACAACCACTTTGATTCGTATCTTCTTGTACATCCAATTTCCCACAAGGACAAATAATGTACACGCGTATAATGTGCGGGTAATTACTGGTCGAAAATACAATTACGCCAAAGTATTTTTTGTACCCAATGACATTAACGAAGTAACAGTTTATTTTGCAGTTAGGATAAGGAATTCATGAGTAAAAGTAAATAATGTTGACATTTGCAATTTTCAACTTTCAAGTAGCTTAGCTTACGGATGTGTGCAATTTTAGAGGGAAATGATGTTAGTTGATATGAACCCATCTGCCTGGAACTGTTAGTTCAAAGTATTTTTTTAAAAGATGGTGAGAACCTACATTCGTACTAAAATGTAGAAAAACATTAGGTACTCCGGGAAAAAGAGTGTCCAAAAATATATTTTTACCTTTTAAATTACCCTGGGTCCACAATTTCTTCTAAAAAAGTTACATATGTCTGTGATTGGGGGAAATACTTGAAATCCACCTAGTGCTCATTTCAAGCGGCAGCGGAAGAACCCCTAAGATGGAGTCAACGGTAGCGTCTACAGTCCCAGTTATGCCGCGTTTACGACCAACGCTAGTAAGCGTTCGCGCTAGTGCGCTAGTAAATCTTATGTATGGACTGGACAATCAATAGCGTTTCGCGCCAGTCTACGCGCTTGTGCACGCTTGTAATTTTGTGTAGCAAAACTAATTTTCAAGTTTACTAGCTTGAACTAGCGTGAACAATCCTCCACGGGTTTTTTACTAGCGCACTAGCGTGAACTATCTTGGACAAGCGTGAACTAGCGCGAACTAGCGAACCAACCGAATGAAAAACTGAGACTTAGTCTAAAATCACCATATGCTACAAGTGACAACCGAAAATATATCCGTGGTATGATGACATTTGCAATTACCAAAAGGAGATGATATAAGAGGTTCGTATCAAGGAGCTGCAACGCAAAACACGCGCCGTAGTGAAAGATTACCGAACCAGGAGAAGGGAAGAACAGAAAATCCTGCGTATGAAAAATAGAGCAGTCTCCCAGATTAGGGTAATCAAAGAGTCTCGGGACAACTAAAACATCAGTGAATTCAATAGGGCAGTAGGACAAATATGACAGCTGGTTTCAAAGGCCCAACCAAATAATAATGGCAATCTGGATGGCAGATAATTGTAGATGTTTTCAGGTTTCAGGCAGCATTTCCAGAAGCTGCCCTTTTGGGCATGTTTTCGAGAGAGTGGTAGGGCAAAAAAGCAAACCCACTTTCAATCAACAAAGATGTAATGATCTCCTTGGCATTGAAGAAGTTACAGCAGTCATCAAAAAACGAAAGAACCTTAAGGCAACCGGTTCTGATAGATTACCAGCAGAACTTTTCAAATTCAAAGGTGATGCTTTAGAAATGTGCATACACCAAACCATTAAAAAAAGTCTGGAAAGCATGCATGATGTCTGGAATATCAGCTCCTATCATGTCTTGCATCGATTACCGAGGCATATCACTGATAAATGTCGCATATTAGATCCTATTCAACGAAGTGTGCGAACGTCTTAAGAATTTCTGTAGCAAAGTGATTTTCGTGATAACGCCCGTCGTCGGTCCGTTTATCCGACATCCCATTTATCCGTACTCATATCTTCCGCCTAAAGGACTAGAATCTGTCGGTATTGATTAAGACTTCTTAAGTTTTTTCCACGGTCTGACGAAGTGTGGAGATCAGTGAACTCTCTTGGCCTAAGATCGCACTGGTAGGGGCCTATGATTTACATATTACGGGATCTTGCAGGCAATCTTGAAGAGACTAATGCCCCATTAACCCAATTAGAGTCTATTGAATTTCGTAGGTGTGGTAAATGAGGCTGAGGTCCAATATTGCATGGTTCGTTCTGCCTGACAGCGGACAATTTTTCATCTCACCAGATTTCAGTTTGGCGTTACAACCTTGACTTTGATGTCTTACACTCTGGTAAACTTACTTTCTCCTGGAGTTTCAATTAGATTTCTAGTTTCTTGATATTTTTTTTCTATCTGCAAGGACCGTGTTCTCCCCTCCTTTTATGTCTACAAACCTTAATAACGGCTTTTGTCTTAACCTGCAGATTTTCTTCCTTGGACTCGCTTTTCGTTGCGAGCATCTGTCGGCATAGTTCTTCAAAACAAGCGTACGTTGCTTTTGGACGCAAAAAACCAATCACATGATATAATCGCTTGTTTTCATCATTTGCATATTGTCAATCGAGATTTTGTTTCGTAATCATCTATTTGTCCGTCGCATCTCACCCTTTTTTCCTGGATTGCAGTAATATCTGCTTAATAGCTGCTATTTGTTGTCTATAACTTTACTGTTGAGCATTTTACATTCCAGGTAAAGACACATCTACGAACGTCGGTATTCTTTTTTCCTTATCATGGTTGTCAATGGGCACAATCAATCCTTTACAAGGTTGCTTCGTTTTTCTGTAATTGTATAAGGACCAACTGCAACTTGGGGTACCTACCCCAAGGTCATCAGTGTCAACTAAAGAATTGGGCGCTGCCGTTGGTCTTTTGTCTCATCCGCCACCATTTCTATTGAAAGGGCCTGAGATTCCTAGATGACCTGTTACCCAAATAAATCGGAACAACTCATTTAGATTCTTCGCGTCGTCTTTCCCAATGCCATTGCCGCCTTTAAATCTGGCTTGGAAAAGGAGGAATTTCCTCATTTTATTTCTTTTTATTACAAACTGAATTCTTTTTTCACTTTAAAATATTTGTTGTTGCATATTTTTAGGACTTATTACCTGTCATCTCAGAACAAATTTATAAATAGTTCACAATAGCTAAAAACTTAGAAATAAAGAGGAAACTGCCATGAATTCACAGTGCCAAATGTTACGTAGGTATACAAAATAAAATAATTAAATTACCTACAACTACCCGATCGTCAATCAGAGTCTAACAGCACAAACCTATGGACAAAAGTGACACAGCGTAAGTGAAATTAAAATGCAAATTAAGAAACAACAGCATTTTGTCATCGAAATGGACAATAACATCAACAAAGGACGACAACAGATACATCACTTGACAAGTCCCTTTTCTGCAAAATACAATGAATGACTTTTAAAAAGCAAAGAAGTCCCACCAGCAGATAAAATGTCTTCAAAACTTGTCAACCCTAACAAGACGACGTCGTTAATGTATTCATACGTATGTAGTAAGTAAATATATGTTTGCATGGTACATAAAATATCCAAGGAAAAACCGTTACCCGTGAAATGTATTATGTTTGTACTTTTTCCCTTCTTCAAATGGAGCCTTTAGGCCTTCTATGAACCCGAATGAGGTAAACTTTTGTTCGAAGGTACCATACCACGTTGGCGAATGTTAAGTTCAACAAAACATGCAAAGACCACCGCACCTACCGGTGTCCCTGGCTAAAGTCACGTTGCTGCTGTTTATGTTTGTCATTTGGTTAAGGCAAAAAAAAAAAATAGATACAAATATGTATAGATACACAATGTAGATAAGTTAGGTTATTGTAAATTTAAATTGCAATAAAGAAAATTTTTGAGCGGAACAAAGGACATATGTCTGTACGAGGTTACAACATCAACCAAGGAATTCATTCGAGACTTTGTAGTTGCCACACCATTATCGACATCATTATCCTTAGCATTTGTTTCTTGTCGAAACTAAATGTATCCAAGCTCCGACTTCGACCCACAGTGTTGTAATGACGTCAAACGAAATTTTTCCCATGGCTTAAGGACTCAGTGATAATGTGTCGCCACTAAAAAGGGAAAACAATTTAAATCATTAACTCCATGGTACATGCAAGAATTTAGAAAGCAAAACCAAGTCATCCAGTCGTCATAAAATGCCCTTGCCACATGCAACCATTGAAATCCTATTCAACTGAGAGTGGAACCCATACGATATGGAACAACTACGCGCGGACTCCAAAGCGTGGGCTTAGTCATATCCTTGGTCTCAATTCAGCATCAAATTACAAACGAAACTGACGACGACGGCGACGATGACGATTGCGGCGACAATAAACTACGCCACAAATCGTTTGCGATTATTCCCCTATCGTTACGTTCATACTCCCCCCACCGAATACACTTTCACGACCCACTTGATGCAAGGACTTGAGTGCACTGTGAGTGTAAAAAAAAAAGAGATTTTCTGCATAAAGCTCATTCACTTGAAGGTCACCGGTAATATAATAGCACATATGGAAACGAGTGGTGGGTGTACGACTTGGTCGTACGCAACTTTCTCAACTTTCGCCTAACGAGTTGGGCGATAGATCTAATCCCAAGTCGGGAATCAGTGTCGATGTGAGTAATAATGATTTTCCGTTATTGGCCAAAACTGAGAATTCCGTTTAGGGGTAGTCGGGCCAAAACTAAATCTGTGAAATTGTTGCACACAGTATTATATAAAAATTTAAATTAAAACAAATTTATATAAATTAAATTTCATTTAATTTGACCAAATAGTTTGCGAGAAATTGACAATTTTCCTTATATGGCCTAAATGCAAAAATCCGTTATATGGGTTTTCTCAAAAAAAAAAAAATGGGTATGCAGTTTTGTCGGAACTCATATGCTTATAGTATATAAAAAGTTTATTCAAAATCGTTAGACACGTTTTCGAAAAAATTGAGGTTGTGCATATTTTTTATATGGCAGGTACCGTTGATAAAATGGCTGAAAGTAAACCGTTGATAAAATGGCTGAAAGTAAAAAAAAAATGCCTAAAATTGTGACCAAAACAAACTCTGGATACGAAGTTTGAAGAAAATCCGTAAATCCGTTTAGGATGGAGAGACCATAACGGACAGACGGACCGACGAACCGACGAACCGACGGACAGAATTCCAAAAACTACTTTTTGGAGTTCCGTTATCATCGTAATGTTTGAGTCAACCAAAATCTCGAGGTCAAAAATGTTCACGAAACCAATGTCTTTCTCTTTATAAGAGAAAGTTAAAAATGAAGCCCAACCATTGTAAGCGTGTGTTAGTGCAGTAATGTAAGAGTCATACACTTACGAGTATCCTTTCAATTTTACTTTCATTTCACATGAATGCACAACCCACTCTAGCGCGTTTGCCTTGATTAAGACAAATCCAATTGAAGTCCCGTAAATTAATCAAAGTCAGGCGGTGAAATGAAATGAATCGACTAGAATACCAAAGGGCAGATGATGAATCTTCTGTCTCTTGGCTCTACCACCACCTAGTGTTGCCTCCTGCTAATTGAGTTTCTAACATACATGCGTTAATTTAATTCCTGTCACAAAGAGAATGATAGCGAACAACCTCAGCCCTATCTTAACTTGTCGTTGTTGGGTTTTCGTTGCTCCCCTCAGGACAATGTCCTTTGTTCAAGCCCCCCCTAAGCTAGCATTGCGGTGTACTGCCGCATCGTGCTTTATACACATTTCAAATTAACTGAGCGAAAGAAAGAGGAGCTCTGTTCGCATGGGAAAAGTTTCGAAACAAAAAAAATGTCCTTCCACAGATGGTGATGATGTGGTGTCGTGGCGTGATGACGATGCTGGGAGAGAGAAAAGAATGAAAGTGTAAGAAAATGAGTGAAATAAAAATCAATAGAAAAAAAACAGAACAATCACACAGTGTTACCAGACCCCAATTGAGATTACTTTTGTAAACTTTGGCTTCTTCACTAGTAACATTTAATACGACTTCCTCAGAAAAAACAAAATTAGGACTTGCGAAAAGTTTTGAAACTGAAATTTGGCGATTTATCTCAAAATTAGAAAAGTTTTCAGTTCGGAGAACAATCAATAGATATAACGATGGTATGTTATGGGAACGAGAGACGAGCTGATTTGGGAGTTGTTTTTGAAATATTTCGGAGAAATCAAAATCGTTGAAATGAAATATGAAATCGCTCCTTAACGAATTTGAGCAGATGTCTACCAATACAAAATTGCTGCCCAAAGGGACAACTCATATTGATACAAACAATGAATGTTACTTTCAATGCGTTTATAATCATGATTCGACTAAGTTAATAAATTTAATTATTTAAAGCTTTCCAATAGGGATGTGATCAATCAGTATCAAGACGTTCAAGATTTACATTTTGAAGTTCACGAGCGAGCAACAGACAGACTGTCTGGCGTTTAGTGGATATAATATTCGAGTGAATGTATTCCTTATTAACGTTTGCCAGTGGGACAATGCCCCAAAAGACCGCAAATTTAAATCGTACAAAATGAGCTAAACTATGCGATTTTCAGACGTTCGCAGGAAAAAGATTTCTTTCAGTCCACACAGTTCTGAGTTTCGCATAAAGGTCTGGATCTACACCCCAATAATAAGTCAAGAAATAAAGTTCCTTTATAAATTAAAGCTACAAAATTTAACCGAATGGCCTCTGAATATTGTTTTCTAAGATGAAGTTGATTCTAACATAGTCAGCCTCAACCAAAATACGCTTCATGGGACTTCATTGCCTCCAGAAATAGACCCTGGATTTGAATTTTATGCTTGAGGTATGATTGGAGCGTCGATATAGAATTCGGATTCGTTGTATGCTTAAAGACTTTTTTAGGACAGTGTTAGATATCAGTGATACTTGATTCCAACAAGATGGTGCCATATGTTAAACAATTGAACTATTAAATTGGAAAAGTTCGATAATCTTTTAATATAGAAGAATTTAGTGGTAGAATGGTCCACTCTTTCATTTCCAATGTAGTTTTAGCAAGCTGCTGATCGGCAGCAGGTACGTCGACAATGCCCTAAATGTCATCTGTTTTATCATTGCGATGTCAGTATAAACTTATCGTACAAATCAGCACACCGAATTTTGCTTGCTGATTAACAATGATGGTTTCTGTATTCCTTCGCCACTTTCTAGTATTCATTCGTCAATTTATTAAAAAATCAGAACCCAACTAACCATGGTTCAACAAGCAATTTGAGCAAGTCAAAGCAGCCTATAGCGTGAACTATAAATATCGGAAGCAATCGGAAGCTAATGTAAAAATTCTACGTTAAGTTTTCTTCAGTACCTACTGAAAATTACTTAAGTTGTCCACAATAGAGTTTAGTGAATGGAAGCGATTGGCAGAGTGGAAGTCGTTTTGACAAAAAAAAACTGTTGAAGTGAAATGTCAAATTTTTGTATGAAAAAACAAAAAGAAGAGAAAGAGCCAATGAATTCGCTTTTTCGCAACTGAGCAAAAGTGAACGAAAACTGAACGAATCGAAGCAAAAAGCTATTATGGTCGTACAATACAAATTGCATGTGTTCGCAAGTTACGGAAGCTACCATTGGACAATTCCATTGGAACAAAAACTTGATGGTATTGAAATTTTACCTCCTTCCTTTATGAATCACTGGAAAATTCCGTTTAAGGGCCCAGTCATAGCTATCATTTAACAACTTCATTAGAACACAACACATGATGGAATTGGAATGTTACTCCCATAGCTTCTTTTAGGAATTATTGAAAAATTTAATTTCAGTTCGGTGGAATGGCAATCATAACTACATAAAAATAAACGTGGGTCAGTGAAAAACAAGAATTTGTTTTCTGGGAAAATTATAATTAAAAATTTTAATATTTTTGGATAATCATGTTTTAAAACTCATAAGCTTTGGTGTGACTCCAACTCGCCAATGGTTGGATTCATAAATAAGTCGCAAGAAGTACAAGAAAATTTCCAATGATGGTTTTCAATAAAAGCTATAACTGGGCACTTATTTCGGTGGAACGACAATAATTACTTTGTAAAAATAAATCTTGATTATTGAATAACAAAAAGTGATTTTCTGGAAAAACTTTAATTAAAAATTAAAATATTTTTGGATAGTCATGTTCTGAATAGCTTTGTTTTCACGCTAACTCACCAATGATTGAATTTATAAAAAAAAGCCGCAAGAAGTAAAAGAAAATGTTCAATGAGTGTAATCAATGATAGCTATAACTGGGTCCTAAGGGAACTCGATTTCTTTTGCATGGCCACCACGGGCACGCTTGCAGAAGTCCAGACGCTGAACCCAGTTTTCGACGGTTTTCAAGTATAAATCGGCCGATACTGCTGCAATTTCACGTTCGATATTCGTACGAAGTTCATCAATCGTCGATGGCTTGTTGGCATACACAATAGACTTGACGTAGCCCCACAGGAAATAGTCTAACGGCGTCAAATCGCACGACCGTGGCGGCCAAGCTACTGGACCATTTCATGAGATAACACGTTCTCCAAACTTGGTTTCCAATAAATTGATTGTGGCATTCGCTGTGTGGCTTGTGGCGCCGTCCTGTTGGAACCACATGTCCTCCAAGTCCATATCATCCAATTGGGGCCAAAAACAGTCGGTTATCATTCACAGTAACGTGCCGGTCTTGATCACCACGGAAGAAGTACGGCCCAATGACTCCGCCGGCCCATAAACCACCCCAAACCGTATTTTCTTCGGGATGCAATGATGACTCATGGAGTAGGTGTGCCTGACCAATACCGCATATTTTGTTTATTGACGAAGCCATTCAGCCAGAAATGAGCCTCATCGCAGAAGATAATTTTTCGATGAAAATCCGAATCATTTTCAAGTTGTTGCTCAGCCCAATTCAAGAACTGAAGCCGCTTCTGGTGGTCAAGCGGCTTCAGTTCTTGCGTCAATTTAATCTTGTAAGGATGTTGGCCAAGATCTTTTTGCAAAATTCGCCACAACGACGTCACAGAGATGCCCACCGCTTGAGAACGACGTGTGAGAGACACATTTGGACTTTCTTCAACTGAAGCCTCAGCGGCAGCAATATTCTCGACACATTGGGCACTTCTTTGTCTCACTGGCACGGGAACATTTTGTACTGTGCCTGTGGATTCAAATTTTTCTACTAGACACTCAATTGTTGATCTGCTAGGACGATTATGACGACCATAAATTGGACGTAGCGCTCTTAACATTGAGGCCACTGACCCTGAATTTCGGTTGTAAATTTTAATAATTTTGACTCGTTGTTGAATTGTATATCTCTTTCGATCATGAAATGGCAAACCTAACTGAAGGGAAATGTCAAAAGAACGGCAAGAAATATGGCGTCGTTTTCTGTCCCTGTCGCTCAACTTTTGTAGCGTCTCTGTTGAAAAACCCGATATATTATGGTATAATTTAAAGGGTCTTGTTATACCGATCATTGAAAATCCTCATGGAAAATGTTCCTTTACATTTTAGGGCTTTTTTTTATAAATTGAATCATTATACAAAAATTTTTAAGTGAAACATTCGTTCCAATGATGTGTTTTCACATCTTTTTTTTGTTCCAATCTGTCACTTGTGTTTTGATTGATGAACCCTAATCTCAAGTATGTTTCATCCTTCACCGTTCTACTGTTTGTGTTCCAATGATACTTTCCAACGATAGCTATAACTGAACCCAAATGGTAAAAACAAATGCCAGCAGTTAGAACACACAATCTCTTGTAAGTTGCACAAGAAAGTATTTTAGTTTAAGTTAACTTCAGTTATAAACAGCTCGTTTGGTGAGTTAACCCTGTATCAAATGATCAGATGAATTTACGTGAACATTTTATTGAATTTTTAAAAAATATATACATACCTACGTGTCCGATATGTTCAGATTCAGGTCTGAGCGAATCAAAATTGTTTGAAATATTGAGTTAAACTATTTTAACAAGAGAGACTTGAAAGATCTTGAAAAAAAATTTGTATTTGTTTTGAAAATATGAAACCAACTGCAGTGTTACAAATTCTGCATTTTGATAACCTAGAAAAACCTATCAATCATAGTGTCAACTGCAACTGCACTGAAAACCAATTTCATGAGTATTCTACATTAAATTTATTCATATGGTTTGTAACATGAACTGTCGCGTAGAAGGTCTGAGTTCGATTCTCAACCGTAACAACACCTTAATTATTTTTCACCGACCCTACTCTCGTGATGAACTGGCAAATTATCCGAAAAGTATCAATTGTCAAGAAAAACGTATCTCAACAAAGCCGTTCTTAGTCAGCGTAAAACAGTAGGGGCGGGACCATCGTTTAAGAATTACACACGCAGACATGAATGGTTGTGAGAAAGCTAGACCCTGGGTACTAACGAGCCTGTTGCGCTAAAAATGTGTAATTTGTATTTTTTAACTCAAGCGCGAGTTAACGCGAGTGTCATTTGACATTCACTTGTCATTTGACTTTCTCAGCCGGTCAATGATTTCAAGACCTTAAAAGTTGAGCTAGGATAATACAATTTTGTAAAAATATTTGGTCGTTCTGAGTGCCCATTGATAAAATAGAAAAATTTCGACCATGCCTATTTTTCAGAAAAATGATGTTTTTGATCAAAAGATAAAGAGTTTTGAAAAAGTTTCTGATAAAGAATTTAAGACAAGTTTTTTCGACGCAAACTTATTGGGGGCGTTTCCAGTTGAAAACGATTTTATTAGTTGCCTTGATGGAGGCTTAATTCTTATATGTAAATACAATGTACAAACTGCAAAGATTTTCTATATCAAACTACAATTGAAGCTACAGAACTGACTAGATACAGAAATTTCCAACTATTTTGTTCCTCCTCAAAAGTAGATGCCGAAAAACGTATCCAGCTCATGAAACAAAAAAATAGGTTCAGTTTCGTACAGCATGTTTTCTAATGCTTTTTATTTTAAATTTTCTTGGCAGTGAAGACAAAATTATTTAAATCTTCAGTTGTAGATATATTTTATCTTGAAATGACATAGAATGAGCTTTTAAAACGTTCCATTATATGCGCCGATGTGGTTTTGACTTGTGCAATAAATATTCATATTTCTGCCATACTATTTCCACATCCATTGTTAGCATCTACAACATTTCTTTTCAGCAAGTTTATCTTAAAATATCTGGACAAAAAATAGGTAGGTATATATACATTTATTATATTATTTATAGGATGGATAAAATACTTTTCTAAAGAATCATCTTTATGCATGATGTTAAGAACATGCTTACCTCTACACATAATATGCAAATATTTTCTTCACAAAAACACATAAAAGTCCTTAAGCGATTCATGGATATGTGTTGTAATATTACATTATCACTACTAAGGTTGTGCAAATCCATTTGCAGAGGGTAAATTATGCAAAGACGGCGCCATTTGTCTGAAGTGGTCCTTATCCAATATAATACACGTTGACATTGAAATCTTAAAATAAAATTTCCCTCTTCAAACCGGGTTATAGGACAATCGGGACATCGTAACGATAGAAAAACCTCCATTACTAGATCGAAAAATAAAAAGTGTGGACTTTCACAAGATTACGCTTTTCTCAACTACCCACCATCTGAATTGAAAATCCTTTCATTCCATCAAGCTTATGTTCCATTTCAACGGCCATCTGAACAAAATTAGGTCACTTAAAAAAATCCCCGTCACATCAATTCCCACAAAGCATTTACATAAGAAATCAGCTCTAAACTCATATCAAGCTAAAGTGACTGAGAAAAATTAAAAAAAAAAAAAAAAAAACTCTACCCCAACTCATCTGGCAACACTTGACACTGTCAGTAGTCAGAATAACACGTTAAAGAAGGTGTTGTATTTGTTTCCTGCTACCTCGGGCCAGCAGAAATTCCACCCTTCTTTTGAGAGTATTTCAAGCGAGCCCCCCAAAAGCTAACCCTGCTTTCAGTGGCTCACAGTCACATTTATTTTCCGTCGTCCTTCTCATCCACATCACCGTTGCAGGAGCGAGAAAGCGACGACGACCGAGAAAGTGTGTGTATGTGTATTTTGGTTTTTGGTACGGCGTACGAGTATACGCAGCAAGGTCATTGGAAAAATCGTTAAAAACGACGACTAAAACGTCCACGACGGAGAAGATACAAAATCAAAAAAATATCTGTTGGCCCACTGCGATATGATAGTATACACACACACTTTAATTACGAAAAAGGGCAAATTAGCTAAAACGTCCCAAAAATTTTACAGCAGGATTTTCTAAGACCATAATCGATTAATTGATGGCAACATTTTTGGAGTTTTCGGTAAAGAAAAAATCATTACAACACAGGTTTTTACATCAAAATGGCGCTTACCAAGGCATTATTCTATTAAGTTGGGGTCCCATTTCTTCTACCTTGGGGTTTTACTCTTTTGCACTTTAAACACTTTTCACAGGATTAAGGAAAATCAATTCGATTTTTCTTTTTAGAAACACAAAAACGTTGCACCATCAATCTTGTTTCCACATTTTGTAGAATTTTTTTCTCAATTTCTTTTCACTTTGCACTAATTGATGAGTGTTTTCCGAATTTCCGAACTTGTCTACTCTAGAGCTAACCAATAACTGATAAAAATATTCCCAGTTGGAAAATTGCTAACTCCTTGGCTGGCGCTGGATACGTGAAATGTGAGAGCAAAGCTTTCTGTAAGCATGGTGAGTTCGGTGATAAGAAGTTGTAAAACTGTGGTAAAGAGTTGTGGAATGTGTCAAAGTGACAGGTGTATGGGGAGTTCTTTTCATTTTGCATTTCAAATATATATTTGTTTTGGTTTTAGAAGGAGGGGAAGCGCATTATAGTGAACGAATGAGAGAGAGAAGGGTGGGTATTAGTGCAGTGATAAGAAACCATTACCACAGTTTTTTGTTTTTTGGTGAAGAAGTGTTGGTCTACACAGGAGTGGGAGGGATTAAATGCGGATTAGGATTATTCCAATTTCAAGTAGTGGCTACCTATAGCTACTGATATGCCACTGTCTGGTGGAAAATAGGTCAACTATGAGCTTTGATGTAACAATGGCGGGAATGTAGGTCGTATTAAATGCAGACAGGGTGCTCAGTTCGTATGTTTTGTTTGTGTTTATCGCTAAGGGAGCATTGATTTTTCAAAAATCCATGAACTGAACGTGAGTTAGGCCTTCACTCATGAGGTGCGACCTTTCACTTGTTGAACAACTGAGGTTAGGTGTTGGTTGTCATATAAATGAATTACATGTTTCTGGTCTGTACAGAAGTGGTACACATTTTAAAATATATGGTCTGGCCATCCCCGCTGGATAAGCCTTTTCGTGGCGTAGAACTTGGGCGTCTGATATAATAAAACGAAGGATTCATTAAATGTATGAAGAGAGGGCATACTTAGGAGGCTTGGCGAAGAATATAGAAAGAACTGCATTACGCTTCACCGACACACTTTACACGAATAGACTTAAATGCGAAACAGGAGTAAATGCAATAATCGATGTAAAATATGTAAAAACATTTTTTTACTTTCAGGCGGAAGGCACAATTTAAAAAAAAAAAACGCCGTGACAATGTCAGTGTCAAATAAAATAAAGACGTCAGATAGTCTGACAGCTATACGAACATGTACTCCTGATTTATAAGATATTTTATTGCTTTCCTTCAAATCCCCTTTATAACATGGGATCCGTCCCACCTTTCATAACTAGAACTAGGCAAGAGGTGTTAGACATTACATTTGCCTCATTCAACGTAATCAACCTGATTAAAACCTGATGAAGCTCTAACAAGCACTCCTTCTAATACCACAGATACATTCAGTTCAGTTTGGATGGCTCTCTTCCGAACCCGAAGGTTTTTAGAAATCAAAAAAAAACTTGTCGTTTTATAGAAACATTTTAGCCTATAAACTTCTATCTGACACCCAAGAAGAATTTACTTACTTACTTAAGTGGCGCTACAGCCTGTGATGAGCATGGGCCAGAATATTGAATTTTCCTCTCGAATCTACCAAGGATTTCTTCATGCGCTTTTGATACCGTCCATGCTTAAGCGCCGTAGAGCAGAACTGGGATGATCATGGTCTTATATAGGGTCTCCTTAGTGAAGGCTTTACTACTAAATTGCCTTCTTAGTTCGAAGAAACAGCGGTTGACAATAGTAGTTCTTCGTTTAATTTCTGACGAGATGTTGTTGTCAAAGTTAATAGCGGAGCCGCGTTAGAAAAATTCCAATACTACTTCAAAGTTTTATCTGTCAATGGTGACGTTCTATCCAATTCATCGATGTTGTGTGTCCTTTCGTGTTGACAGCATATACTTCGTCTTGCCCTCATTTACTGCTAACCCATTTTTGCAGCTTCTTTCCCTATACTAGCAAATGTGGCTATTACATCACGTTGAGTCCTACCAATGATATCAATAACGTCGGCGTATGATAGTAGTTACACCGATTTTTGTAAAATTGTCCCTCTGGTGTTGGCTCTGGAGTTTTGCACAATCCTCTCCATAATCAAATTGAAGAAGTCATATGAAAGCGCATAGCCTTGCCTAAATCCTTTTTTTGTATCAAATGTGTCGGTGTCGTCGTTTCCGACCCTGTCATCGTCATCCTACAGAAATGGAAGAGTTTGGGCGGTATAGGAAAACTAGTCATGGATCTGTATAGTTCGTCTCTATAAATGCTGTTGTTTTTTAAATCGATGAATAGGTGGAAGGTTCCGATTTGGACATCTTGGGTTTCTTCCAAGATCTGCCGAAGTGTGAAAATTTGATAGGTTGTGGACTTTCCTGGCCTAAAATCACACTGACAAGAGCCGATCAGGTTGTTGGTTAACGGTTTTAGGCATTCACATATTACGCCAGATAGGGTCTTGTAGGATACTTATGCCTCTGTAGTTGGAGCAGTTAAGAGAGCCTCCTTTTTTGTGTATCTGGCAAACGATGCTGAGGTTCCATTCTTCAGGCATACTTTCATCCGATCAGAATTGGCTAATGAGTTGGTGAATGCTACTTACCAATGTTACTTCCCCAAAACTATGGGTTATGAACCAGACACATTACGTATTGTCTCAATGTTATTGGGGTTATTGTACTGCACCAGTCCTGACATCCTGATTTTTGGAAATTACAAATTCTCTGGGCTTCACTTAATAAGTCATAAACGACAATATTGGATGACGAAAAATCTACTTCAAGGCATTCAATAAGAAACAACGAATGAATATAGGGACCTACATATAAAATGTCATAATAGACGGAAGTCATGCAAGAGAAGGTTACAAAGAGTTATACCTAATACATACCTTATATCTTATACCTAAAGACTCCTAAAACTACTGTAATTTTAGAATCCTATAGTCTAAGAGCCCACAGTAATTTTTTGGCCTTAATGGTAACCGATTGATATTTTTATACTGTTTAGACGGAGTGGAGAAAATATCGAAAATAACAGAATGACAGCAAATCGTGGCAGCCAAAGCGTGTGACAGCGCGAAATCCTTGCCAGACGCGACCAAAGTACCGGGTCAAACCAATAGTAAAGGGTGATCCATTTCGAGGTTCCCTACTTTTTAAAAGAAAAAAACACAGAAAATTCAAATTTAATTAAGAATGTTTATTATCATTTGAAAGAACATTCTTTGGCATTTATTTTTTGAAGATTGTGTCTATCAAATGTTGGCCGTTGCTACGTCGCATCCGTTGAGTCCAATTCAATCACTCGTTCGAGCATTTCGACTGGTAACTGGCGAATGACACGCGTGATGTTTTCCTAGAAGGCCTGAATCGAAGCGGGTTTGTCGGCATAAGCTTTTGACTTTACATATCCCCACAGGAAAAAGTCTAACGGTGTGATATCACACGATCTTGGTTGCCAATCGACCGGCCCAAAACGTGAAATTATGTGCTCACCGAAATGTTCTCTCAATAAGTCCATTGATTGATGCGAAGTGCACGAAACACATTCCTCACAGAACGTGAAGTTTCATAATAAAGTTGAACAATTCGTAAACGTTGTTCACGCGTAAGTCCATTATGAAATGCCAAACAATACTAAACAAAAATAACATGACAGCATGACACGACTCACACGTGATCTGTCAAAAAAGGCTATTGAAAAAAGTATCTCTACTTGGATCACCCGTTATTTATATTGAACCACCTGATGAAGATGGAGCCATTAGCGGTGAGGACGATGCCGGTGAAAATGAAGCTGGCACGATTGATGATCTGACCGGAAATCGATTAAGAGCCGGTTGTGAATTAGTCTTTAGAAATGGTCGACATATTGACACAATCAGTCCTGGAAAGCACCCTATTCCCACCGAGAACATGGATGACATTCTCATTAATGTCTTAGATGAGTCAGAATTGAATTTATCACTTGACCAACCGACCCAAGATATACAACAAGGCATAATAGACGCTTCAAGTCCAGATAAACTAATTGAAGAAGAGATAATGGACCATTTGATGCTACCGATTGCCACTACACTCAGGAAAATAAGTTCCATTCTGTCAGACGTGCCAATGTTTCCTGAAGCAAACTTCGATGACGCATGAGCTTTTCGAGTGTTTTTTTGACGATGAGTTATTGGAACATATCAGCCATTGCTCAGCAAGATATGCCATAAAGAAAAATGGAAAACCAATTCAAGAATTTTCTTTTCGTGAAATGCGGACTTTTATTGGCATTCTGATGGTTACTGGGTACAATTCGTTTCCACGTTGTAAGGCCTATTGGAATAGCTCTGAAGATCTACGAAACGAGTTAATTTACAGGTCAATGCGGCGAGGGCGGTTTGAAGAGATTTTAAGTTAAGTTTCCAAATGGAAATAAGGACAAGCTGTGAAAGTTGCGCCCAATGACAGACCATTTGAAGGCAAACATGCTTAAAATTTTCCATCCCACAGAACAATTATCGTATGATGAGAGCATGATAGCTTACTATGGAAGACATGGTTGCAAGCAATTTATCATAGGTAAGCCAATAAGATTTGGTTATAAAGCCTGGTCGCTGTGTACGCTCTCGGGGTACTTGGTAAATTTCGAAATTTACCAAAGAAAAAATCCTCGTTCAAACCTGAAATATGAGGAACGATTTGGCAAATGTTCGGCACCTCTTCTATCAATGATTGATGACTTCCCGGAAAATATCAGAGGGCTGCCATTTTCATTTTATTTTGACAACTTGTTTACAGGTTTTCCACTTCTTACATATTAAAAAGCCAGAGGATACAATGCATTAGGTACGATTCGTGAGAATTGTATTCCTCCAAGTTGTCCGATAGAACACAAAAAAAAATTAAACAAATTGTCTCGTGGAATGTAGAAATCTATAAGAATGTTAGAAACAGGTATAAGGTTAACAAAATGGGCTGATAATTCTATTGTTTGCATTGCCTTAACTTGTTATGGTGCCTTGCCAACCTCAACAGCATCTCGTTATTCCAAACAAAGTGGAATGTGGGTATTGTTCGACAATGTGCAATCACTATGTACAATAAATATATGTGCTGTGTCGATCGTCTTGATCAAAGTGTGAACAGTCACAGAATTTCATACCGAGGAAAAAAGTGGTCATTCGTTATGACAGAACTGACCATTTTGTAGGTCCACTCGACAAAAGAAGACGTTGCGCAGGTGATAATTGCAAAAGCGTTATGAGTACTTGCTGTATCAAATGCAACATTGGTCTTTGTGTAAAATGTTTTCAACAATTTCATACACTAAATAAATAATTTTTGTTAAAAACCAATTATTTTTTTATTAATAAAATTAATTGCAAATGCACTTTCTGATATTTATTCCTGATGTTCTATGTCTTTTTGTAATTTTCAGCTTATCCTAAACAAGTACCCTAGCAGTGCCAGCGTAACCGTATGGTTACAGCACTGGAGTGGCCTTACCTGTATAACCTGGACAGGTGAAACCGAAAAAGGTGCAAACTTGCACTTAAGGAACTCTAACCAAAAATCCCTATATGTTTGGTTGAAAAATTCGAACATAATAATTACGGCACTACCCGGGTTAAAATCAATCAAAATCTCAAGGTCGAGTTTTTTCTTACGAAAACAATTTCGTTCTTTTTGTAAGAGAAAGTTAAAAATGATTTATAATGTAAATTCGTATATTTTAAGAATAAAATATATAATGTATTATGTATATGTATGTACAAACAAAAAACACTATAAAACGCACAGAATAATTACTTAAAAATTTAATAAATGCAACAATACAGCCTTTCCAGGTTAGAAATTTCTAAGTTATCGTTGAGTAGATTCCTTGAATTTTTTTTAAATGCAACTTCTATTTCCATCTCCATTTCTCGAATTTATTCATTGGCCACCAAGAACAAGGCTGGATTCTCTAGATACTCCTTCCAGACGTTGCAAAAACTAGCCATTGTCACTCCATCGATAACACGATGATCAGCAGAAAAACTGACATTCATAATGTGCGCCTTGACAATGTCACCCTTGTCATTGAAACGTGGCACAACCTTAGTCCTGCCCATAGCACCAATTGACACTTGTGGAGCCATTATACATGGATGGGTATAGGTACCACCGATAACGCCAATATTCGACAAAGAAAATGTTCCATCGGCAAAATCTTCCGGACGAAGGGTGCCCGAGCGTCCTCTTTCAACCAAACCGTTCAAGTCTCTAGCGATTTCAAGAATCGATTTCGATTGACAGTTCTTAATATTTGGTACTACCAGTCCTTGTGGAGTGTCAATGGCAACACTAATGTTGTGGGCGCCTTTGAAGATAATAGCCTCACTCTGGAGATCTAATGAGCTGTTTATGATGGGGAACTTGTTTAGGGCAATTGAGGCGGCTTTGATACAGAATGGCATGAAGGTAAGCTTGGGGACACCATGTTTTGCAGCGGCAGCCTTTAACTGGTCACGGAATTCGACGAGTTTACTCATATCGATTTCATCACTGTAAGCAAAGTGGGGGATTTTCTACAAAAAAAAAAGTAAACTCTGCATAATTTTATTCCCACTTTGGGATGTTTTAACTTACCAATGACTCGGTCATGGACTTCAACATCGCCTTGCGAACACCCTTCAATGGTTCTGTGCGATCAGCAGGTGGTGGTGTTGACGTCTTACCGGTAGTTTTCGCGCTAACTAATGTAGGATGAGGAATATTGGTACCGGGTGGAACTTGTCCCAAAAACTCCATAACATCTCCTTTCAGAATACGATTACCGCGTCCAGTGGCGGGTACTTTAGAAAGATCAACATTGTGTTCCTTTGCTATTCTACGAACAGCTGGAGTAGCCAAATGAATCAGTCGTCCAACTTCATCCTCAGAAGCTGGCTTTTCTACAGCCTCGGGCTTCTTTCCCTTTTCAGTGGGCTTCTCATCTTCACTATCACTGGAGTCACTTGAGTCTCCATCCTCTTCTTCGACTTCAAAATCCACTAGCGGCTTACCAACTAGAGCGGTTCCTTCGATCTTGTGATGGAGTTTTGTGATCTTGCCATCATAACGACTGGTGATTGTTACTGAAGCTTTGTCAGATTGTACCTCACAGATGTTTTGGAATTGTTCGACAGTGTCGCCAACTTTAACAAACCTGAAAGAGGGAAAATGGTTATACATTTCGTTTTGGTATTTTTATCAGCTTACCATTCTTTTACTGTAACTTCACGAATACCCTCACCAATATCGCTGAGATTGAAGGAAATCACTTTCTCAAGGCATGGCGATAAATGGAATGAACGAAATTGGTTAGTGGGTGTCTGCAAAAAGAAAAACAACGATTTTCAATTGTAAACATGATACCAAACAGCATTTAAAATGGCCACTATCAACATTAACCACATTACATAGAAGAGCGATAGTTAAAATTTGGGCATTGCCCATATCCAATGTTAATAACGTTGTGGTTGGCTGTGGGAATTGTAACACGCGTTATCTAACCTGTCGGAAATAGTGCGCATGTCAACGCAAAGGCCATAGACTGTTCCTTACGCGTTTTGTTTTCAAAACCACCATTATTCTATATTAAATTTCAAGGGCCGATGTTGAATGTGAACCACACCTACACGTGAAGTTTTTTTTTTGTATTTAATTTGACATTTCTCAATTTCAGACTAACTCAATTTGAACCATGGAAAGATACACAATCGAGCAACGCGTTAAAGTTATTCAGGCTTATTATGAAAATAGGCGTTCAAATCAAACTGCATATCGTGAACTTCATGCACGTCCAAATGTGCGTAAAATCGGAAAAATCGTGCAAAATTTTTAGCAAACCGGGTCTGTAGGAGATGTGAAAATACCAGTGCATGCTCGTACAGCTCGTACTGCAGAAAATATTGCTGCTGTTCGTTATAGTGCGGATAAAGAGCCGTCCACCTCAACTCGTCGTCGTGCCCTAAAATTGCACCTCTCACGCTCGTCGTTGATGAACATTATGCATACAGACTTGCATTTACACGCTTACAAGGTGACTCTTGAACTAAAGCCTCTTGACCATTTCAAGCGTCATTGGTCAGAATGGTGGCAAGAAATGGCAACAGTGGACGATCAATTTTCGAAGAAAATCATCTTCAGTGATGAGGCACATTTTCACCTCAGTGGATTCGTCAATAAGCAGAATTGCCGCACTTGGGGGAATGATAATCCAAGAGTGATTGTCGAAAAAACCAATGCACCCACAAAGAGTGAGTGTTTGGTGCGGTTTATAGGCTGGCGGCATCATTGGTCCGTATTTTTTCCAAAATAAAGCCGGTCAGGCAGTTTGTCGAAAAAACCAATGCACTCACAAAGAGTGAGTGTTCGTTGCGGTTTATGGGCTGGCGGCATCATTGCTCCGTATTTTTTCCAAAATAAAGCCAGTCAGGCAGTTGCTGTGAATGGTGTTCGCTATCGTGAGATAAGAACGAACTTTTTATGGCCCGAATTGGAAGATATGGATGTGGACGATATGTAGTTTCGGTGCCACTTGCCACACAACTAACAAAACATCTTACGTAGTGGCGATGTCAATTGGCCGCCAAGGTCATGTGATTTGAAACCGTTGGACTTCTTTATTTGGGGTTATTTGAAATAAAATGTGTACGTCAATAAGCCAGCAACAATTCAAGAGCTAAAGGATGAGATTATTCGGCACATTAACGCCATAGAACCTAAATTAAGTCACAGCGTCGTCGAAAATTTGGACCATCGGATGGAGGTGTGCCACCAAGGTCGCGGCGGCCATTTGGCCGATATTTTGTTCGATACATAATTGAACTATACCAATTTTATCATAATAAATATAAATGACAATAATTTCCTAAATAATTTTTGTTTTATTCAAAATCAACATCAGTCCTTAAAATTTAACCACTCGTTATAAGCTGCCATTCACGATGTACGAATCTTTTTTTACAGTCTACTGCACCAGTCGCAAAATATGGAACAGTGTTTATCAAATCATACATATGAATCAAAAGAGATCACATCAAGATTTCCAAAGTAAAATGATGTAAGCTAGTGACATTTTTTGTATGAATTTGTTATAATTGCTGTAGTGCCTCAAGGCTCCATTCTCTCGCCCATTATCTCTTTCATATTCACGCATTCGTTTTGATACCCTGATATAGCTATCGGTGCAAACTGCTTGCTTCATATCGCTAAAATCTCACATCACCACCCTAAATCATCGAATTTTAATTTCGTTTTCGACGTCCCCATACCTACGCACAATCAATAAAGGTTCATTCCCTAATTGAATTATTTGGGACTGGAAATTTGCACTGGCCTTTTTTATTACCTGACTAGACCGCCATAGATATTTTTCTTTGTGGATGTTTAAAGTCTGCAGTGCAGTTCCCAAAAAAAATCCGCCAAAAGTAGGGAAACATAAAGGAGCCAAATGATGAATGAAATGCCGAGCACATAAGCGATTTATCATTTTCAAAACATGAGGTAAAAAAGTTTATGCATAAATAACACTTGAAAACACCACATGAACTCTTTTACGTTCTTAATGATGTGCTTCTTTAGGTAGCGTAGTGAATGCTTGCGAAAAACATTGAGTGGAATGCAGGATTTATAGTACAAAACATATAAAAATGATACAATCTGCGATGCGAATCATTCGAATTGTTTCCGTCGCATCCATGGAACAAAAAGTGAATGTGGTTAAACATGTTCCACGGAAGAAATGCACAAAAAATCATATGAGGTTGGCTTAGTGAATGTGAATCGTTTTGCCTATCCTATCTTTAAATTGTATATTCCCAAAAAGTGGGCCTTGATAACACTTTTATAAGGATGAACTATATAAAACGACATTGCCTTGATTAGACACATTATCAAAGTTCCTTGACGGTTAACCAAAATCCACTTCTTGTTTTGAAAATGTTAGTAGCCGTGGGCGGATTTTAAAAGTAATATTAGCAAGAATAAAGAACTTTTATACCAAATATCATTACCCTAGCTCAGACTTTAGGACGAACTAAGATACCCCTATGGATGTGGCATAGGGTATGGATCTATTCAATACAGGAGCTCTAAGAATAACCCCCGGCAGCCATAGATGCTATCCTACATCTAGTGCCCCTAGATATCCACGCAAACAAACTATAGCTTGTGCAGCTGTGATACTGGAGCCACGTCACAATGGACACCCAATCAGGGTCAACCCACAAAGATTCTGAATCATCTTAACATAGCTGGTGTCTGCTTTGTTCATCATTCACACCACTACCCAACTCAGTTTTTAGCATAACTTCAAGACAACCATTCCAAATCTCTATGAATGGGAGAAATGAGCAGAAATGATGGCAAAGAAGCCTTGTCCTGGCTGAAAAGGAATGTAATATCCACCAGTATATCAACATCATCAGCGATAGCCAAGCGGCAATCAAATCAATAAAATCCATCCCGTTCAGTTCGAAATCAGCCCACGAATGCCGACTAGATGGCAGAGCATTTTACAATTCACCAGTTTTGGGTGCCGGGCCACAGAGACATACCAGGGAATCGCAAGGCAGATGATCTTGCCAGACAGTGCACTACCCTTGATATTCCACCGCCAGTATATATGTTAGGTATGCTCTTCCCTACATGTAAACCAAAGATCAAACTGAATGCGATCAAGAAAGTAATCTGCAAATGGATAAACGTACAACCAGCCAAACTAAGCCAATTATCCATCTGCTTGACAATGCTGAACAGATCAAACATCAGCACCATAATCGGTCTCCTTACACGACATTGTCCTTCCTATAGGCCTACGCGCAAAAAGATTTGGCCTCTTCAGCAATGACTTCTGCAATGATTTCTGCTTAGACATACAGAGGAGGCAAGTATTACTCACCTTCTTTGCTCTTGTCCAGCTCTCTTAGGATAAATGAAGCTACATCTGCGAGTCTATACTTCTTCGAAAATCTAGGTGAGCTGGCTAATATCAATGTCAAGAACCTCCTACGCTGCATAGTTACCTCTGAATTTCTCAATTAGGCGAACGAATATAGGAAAGTCGACAGGTCCACGTGGTACCAAAATGGACCTTTATGGTTTAAGTAAGCAGGTGAATCGCGTGCAGCCACTGCAATCTACCTAGACGGAAGGACAGGCAGGCTGACATTACTTAATCGACTTGACGATTTCTTTCTTTCCTACTTTTCCGTTTCAATTGGCCCGTGCGCAGTCAAAGTTAAGTACCTTCTTCTTGTTTGTACTTTTGGCACAAAAAATTGTTCGTCGAGCTGGTGGTATCTGGTGCCTTTTGAGCGTGCAAGAACTATCCAGTACGAGCGGCTTTGCAAAGATACCACTTTGGCCAGACCTGTACTAACAACAAAAGTCGAGCTTGATTTAACTCAAAACCATACAACCTCGGATAACGTATTTTTGTATTTCAGCAAAGTTTGGAAAATCGTCACATTTTTGCCAAATATCTATCGATTCACCGCTTGGTAGAAGAACTCTTCTTAGTCCATCCTTAAACAAAAAAACAACTTGTGCAGTAGGTACGTTGGTGGAATAGAGCAGAGGTACTACGGTTTGAAACCCAAAGTCTACAAACCCCCAAAGCCACCAATGCCTTAAAAGATCACCAAAGATTCCAAAGCTGCCATTGCCGCCAAAGCCCAAAAAGCCAACAAATTCCGCAAAGAGTTCAATGCCGCCAAATCAAACAGCGCCTTCACTGAAGAAAAGGACATCAGCTCGTGGAGGCAAATCCGTCATAACATGCGAGATCATAGCACCGCCATACAAAGCTGATTTGCAGATATCTAAAGCAGCACAGCTGAAAAAGGATCAGGCTATGAACGGACCTAAAGTATTTGACCAAACATCAACGAGCAGTCTTAAAAGAAAAGACTATGAAAAAGTCTGAGAAGAAGCAGCAATCAGTATTGAACTGTTATACAAAATACCGTTATTATTTCTTGGCGAATAAGTTATCGTACCTACTCTTGTTATAAATAAGGATATTGGAGCCTAAATTCAACATACTCATATGCAAACAAAATATACAAAATGTCAAAAATTAGCCGGAAGTTAAACTTTACCACATAAAATTATAAAATATCCACACTTTTATCGCAATTGCCACAAAATGACCTACAAAAATAATGATTGTCACCTATTAAAACCGATTGTTCGTGACTTGGCTCATAACAATAAAAAATAATCATTCCCATTAGAGTAGGTATAGCCCCTAGACACAGCTAATCAATCATCTGATAAAAACAAACGGGTTTTAATTATTATTATCAACATTTCACACGTCAGTAATAACAAAAACATGTTTTACCTGTATTCTATAAACAAATACATTATTATTAGGTTCGATATACATAAGTACCTACCAGCTGTTAAGCTGCAAGTTGTTTTTGTCAATGACCTCTTGACAAAAGGACACCAAATGCATTCCTAAACAAATGTTTGCTTAAACATCTGCGTAGGTACCTACACATAGCATTGAAATTACTACTGCTATACATATCCGATTGTATTGTGCGTATTCAAACAATAGCCGCACAATATTAATAAGAAATCGTGTTACATGTATGGGCAACACACCCCCAACGCACACCTACCTAGCAAATAAAAATTGACGAATATAAAACCAAACACGTGTTGCAAAGATTTGTATTCCAAACAACAACAAAGTATCAGCACACATACGCACTTGCAAGGTTCTTGAAGAGATGTGTTGGTGAGATAATATGTGAATTAAAACGAAAAGAGATCATCAGGGTTTCCACTTGTAATTATAAACAAAGGACAGTGTATCCGAATCCGAACTACACGAAATGGAGGCTTCAACGTTCAATATGGTGGTATATAATATTTTCAATGAATAATGGCGTTTTCCATTGGTAAATCTGGATTTTGATCTGAAATTTGATCTTTTTTGTTACCAATGGAACACGATTTCAGATTTATTTTTTTCTGTGGCTGTATTGTTGGAATTGCATGTCTGTGAAGTTAGTGTCGGTTTAGCTGTCAAGTTTCCAGTTTCACAGGTTGTTTGTTTTTTATTTCATTTATATTTCACATCGTACTAATACATTTTTAATAGTTAATAATAGTTTATCACAACTGATATAATCGTAAATCAAAACGAAAATCACTCTAGTCAAACTGACAGCTATCACTTGTATTAGTGTTAGTGCAAGGAAGGGTAAATCTGCCGAAAAATCCAGATCTGCAAAATTGATCTGAAATAAAAATGTTGCCTAATGGAACACAACAACTGTCAAAATCGGTCTTTTGACAGATATAGACAAAAAATATTGCCAATGGAAAACGCCATAAGGATGCAGTTATAGCTATCATCAAAACCATAATTTTTTTTCTTACTCATTGCGGGTTTTTTTTTATAAATTCAACCATTGGAGAGTTGGTGTCAAAACAAAGCTAAAGCGATTCTTAAAACATGATTATCTAAAAATATTTCAATTTTTAATTATAGTTTTCGCAGAAAATAAATTTTTATTCTTCGCTGATCAAGATATATTTTCGTGAAGTAATGTTTGTCGTTTTACCAAAACGAAACAGAACGTTTCAATGCTTCCTATAGAGTGGCTGATGAAAGCCGCTACCAAGAAAAAATTCATAACTTTTCCGTCACTATGACAGACTGGAGTCCGTAGTTTCGGTTCAAAGAGAGTATAGGCACATGTTTGGCGGCAATCCTCCGAGCAGATGGACCATAATGAGGCTTGTTAACAATTTTACCATCGAAACCCTACAGTTCGGACGCAGGAAACATTCGCTGCTATAGCTGTTGCCATACAGAACAATCCAAGAGTTTCGACAAGAAGCTTATCTGCTCAAATGGGTATTTGCATAGAGTCATTGGAGTCAAATATGCACAATGATTTGGATTTATTTCGATATGAAATTCAAATGGCCAACAAACTGAACGCAGCAGACTTGCCGATTGGCTTGGAATTTTGCCAGAAGATGCTTCAAATGGTGGAGGAGGACATGTTGAACTGTCTTTTCCTGTCTGACGGGGCCCATTTCGATTCAAACGGCAACATAAACAAACAAAATTGTTGAATATAGAGTGATTTCATCCAACAGATACTCCATGAGATGGAACTGCATCCCATTCGTGTCAAAGTATGGTGTGCAGTTTCATCACGCTGCATTGTCGGTCAATACTTCTTCCAAGAAAACGGTCACACCGTTACGGTTGAGAATTTGAGAATGACAATTTCTTTTAACTCTGTGCGGTTTCAGCAAGATGGTGAAACTCCTCACATAGAAAAATGTTATGCGATTATGTTATGCTGATATCCAGAAACTCCGCATTCCGTTTGCCTCCCAGGTCGCCAGACCTTACTGCACCTGATTTTTTCTTGTGGGGTTATTGCAAACAGGAAGTCTGCAAAGCAAAACCAAGAAATTTGAATGAACGTAAGCAATCCATTCGAGAAACAATTGCGGCTATTCCTGTCTCAACTGCACAAGCAGTAATGAACAACTTTTTGGTAAGATGCCGAACATGCATCAACGAGCAAGGGGCATTTTAATTCTATTATTTTTTTTAATTTAATTTAAAATAAAAATGAATTCCATACACTGAAAAAAAGTTATTTGAGTTTCTTAATGTAGCAATATTCATTAGCCACCCTGTATAAGCATGGAAATGAAATTTCAATTCCAACGGGTTTTTTTCTTCCAATGAAGTTGTTGAATGGTAGCTATAACTGCACCCTAAAAGGGTAATAACTTTTTAATTCATCACTTTAAACACATCCTTGCTGGCCTTATTATATTGCAGAAATCTGTAGTTTACACAAGGTGCATTAATACGAAGGTAAATGTTATTCACTTAACTTGACAGTTGAAGTTAGAGATGTCAAAACAATGTTTCGTTTTGCAATATAATATAATTGTATCTTGATCTCTAGATCTGTTAGTAATCATCCACAAGAAAACATTATCGAAAACACAATAAATTATTTTACGTCATAAATTGATTATTTTCTTTTCATTTTAAAGATTTCCTTTTTTCCAAAGTGGCAGCACTGGAGATCTCTCTTCAACAAAGAGCACACATATTTTCACAGTACAAGCATTTTGCCACCAGCAAGCATACACAGCAGTACATTATGTAATCAGACTTCGCACTCAGCAACATAATATAAAATTATTTCTATTAGATCCGACTATTATCGACTATTTTTCCAATAACAATTGCGCACTTACACTTTTGAACGCGTTAAGTTGACGTGGAACGTAACACTTTAATATGAACGCTGCGTTTTTTAAAAGATGAGAAGCCATTAGTAACGGATTTAAATCCAAAGTCTATCAATTTGTTTTTGAAAATTTTTCAACACTATTGTTGACGTGATTGACAAACGGCAACTTGAGTGAAACGACAGAAAAGAAAACAAGTCCGCCGGTAAAGAGAGTTAGCAACCAACTGAAATCTAGAATTAATTGACAAATCGGATTCGCTATTTGCTAGTGAAAGAGAGATCAATTTGACAGGTGTCTGATAAAAATTGTCATAAGGGAGGTAGTTCTTCAAATATCGTAGATAAAGGTAACATATGGTAAATATTTGAAAGTAAATTGAGACCTACCAATGCGGAAATTTTAAACTATATTACATTATTTTTTATACATATTTTGCACATAAGCGTTCTAATTAAATAGATCCCAAGATCGGATTGCATCTCTTTGGGAAGAGAGCTATGCGATTCTCATTTTCAAACATATAGATCTAGTACGATAGACTGCATTTATTCTATTAGGGTGCCTGTAGACGATACAGACTAATCACTATTACTTAGTCACTCGGCATTTGTTTTGGATGTATTTTCAATATCAACAATTGCTTTCTATGAGATTAACGTAACTTTAACATGGTTATTTACTCTGATCAGTCCCAGTTATAAAGAAGAAGCGGCAAAAATCAGTTAAGCAGTATATGAGGGCAAGACTACGTAAATGCTGTCAACACCTTGGGAATACATTGTAGATTCGAGAAAAATCTGTCCCGTTTGCGTTGACGGGCTATGGAGACGAAAATTCAGCCAAGAACATGCTCCTGAACGAACTTCGGCTAGCGAAGTTTTCGATTCCCAGCCAGACGTCGGATGAAGTAGATGAAGACCTCGTCTTAAGTGGCGCGCACATGTAAAAACCGACCTCAACCAGTTTAAAGTGCGCAACTGGAGGTTATCTAAGGATCGAGCTTATTGGAGAGGCATGTTAGTTGAGGTCCAGGTTCATTCCGGACTGAATCGTCACTTAATTCTTTATATTTATTAAATTTAGTCCCAGTTAAAAAGGAAAAAGTGAACAACCTATTTAAGCTTAGAGTTGGTCAGGCCCCTTTAAAAAAGATGATGGCTGATGAACTGAAAGGCCATCGACAGCGTCCAATCCTGGGTATCTAATAAATTGGTGCTGGCCTTCCCGGTGGGTGGTTCTGCCGTCAAAGTAACTTCCTTATCATGTAAAAAAATAGCTGGTTAAGAGAGAGGCAACAGCGGCGGATGACAGATCCCCTCAAATGCAAACCTGACCCGGAACGACCACAGACAACCATTTTAGAATAACTAGAAAGTTCGCATTCTTTACACCTGGGGTGCTACTCAAAAATTTGATTCTTTCCTAGCGCAGTAGAGCGTAGTAATTACCGCGATTCAGGAAATATGTTGTACTGGATTAAGAATAGAAAAATTACATCGGCTACACAATGTATGATTGTGCCACAAGCTCCAACCGATGAGTTTCAAGAATGGACTTTAATATGAAAATCAATAATCGCCGGGCTAGTTGAAAAGCACAGTCCACGAAAAGGTAAGATATAATGTGTTTTGAATGATAGACTTCGCATCAGCAGCTGTAGACTCCCCGCATAGAATCCACACAGCAACCTGGACCTAGACCATGTACTCATAGATGCGACGCAAACGAATTTAAAAAATAAGACTTTACGGTAAGAACAGAGGTGATTCCATAGAAGTGTGCAATCAACAAACCATTAACAAAGTCTGAATATATAAGATTATGCCCGAAGATGTCAGCTTCATATTGCAGAATGAAGCCGGGTTTCGAAGGATAAAATACTTTCATGTTTTATGTTTAACAATAATTTATTTAAACACACTCTTATTTCTAGAATTATACTATTTACACAACGGTTTCTCGTTTAACAATTCAATTACACTTATTTGAAATCAAATACCAACGATTAAATTCGAGCACTATAATCACTTTCCAAAATTCACTTAGGTAATTCACTCAGTCACCATTCAAATCAGGTACACTATTCAAATAACGTTCAGGTCACAATTTAGACTAACTCTCTGGTTGTCGCTTCATCTCTATTTATACCATTACAAATAGAGATGGCATATTCTGGGAGATTTCCGCAGTTGCTAGATGGTTCGAGAATGACAGATACCCTTATTCCAGAAATTTTGTTTTCAGTGGGCATTCATTCATTCCAATCGACACTAGATGGATCTGTTCGATTTTCACACATCATGGTAGGTTCTTACACTACAATCCGAAATTATAACAATATGTCCCACCTACAAAAATGACGATCATATGTCTTGCACTAACTACCGAAGATTATCTCTGCTAAAAAGTCGCATATAAGAACATCTTAATCCTTTCTGCAACACACTATTAGCATGGCTTTCGTTGGCAGATTGACCGTAGACCAAATTTTCATCTTTTTCAAGTCGAGAAACACCAAATTTTTTATAAATTCAAGGTCATTTATGATAGCGTCCATTGCCTAGAGTTTTTTTTTAATGGGATAGGGAAAATACGCTATTGATACGACCCATACTTCAGCGCCCTATACCAGGATTGAGATGATCATGATATTATAAAGAATCTCAAAAGATCAGCAAATGTGCTCGCTATAGTGGGATTTCGTTCCGCATATGAAACATTAAGCCTAAGTGCGTTACCGGACGTGCTGTTGTGTATGCTATATTTTTCGACAATACTGCTAAAGTTGTCTTCTCTGCCTTCCTTTATGCTAAAATCTCATCTTTGAAATCTTGAGTTTTATCTTTCGAAACATCATATTCTTTCTCGGTTCGCTTGTATCTTCAAAGCCTATGTCTGGAACTCATAACAAATCTACATCAGTCGGTGTTTCTGTTCACTTTAACACGACCCGTAGTAGATGGCCCTATTTCTCTTCTTTTTTTTGGTTTTGTCATCGTATTTCCTGGATGACAGTATTTTCTAGCAGCTTAGGGCTTCCTTGTTGTGCTAGTTGTTCAAAGGCACCTCTTCTGTTTAATGTCCTCTCGTTCCAGGTGCAGATACAAACGTCGTTGTCTTTTTTTCGTTTAGCGCCATCGTCAACAATAAAATCAGCCCTTTCCAAAGCTCTTGGTTTCTTCGTTATAATGTTTTTTTACATGAATGCGTAAGTAACCCAAAGCACAGTCCCAACCTGGAGGGACAGATCCAATTTATTTGATACGTCTAGGGTCTATGGATCATGCATAACTCTTGAGATTCCTAATTGACTTGCTGTCCAAATATGTCTAATCAGTTCTTTCATATTTTTATTTTTCACTTTGTCCATAGGAACTGTGACGGTCATCGCTGATTCATCATGTGAATTCGTGCACTTCCATATTGGAAAAGGACTATGTGCGAGGGCAAAACTTCTACCCCGGTTTTGTTTACATATCAGGGTCATGAATACCCATTTTTCCGATATTTTAACGGAATTCTTTAATAAAACTATATCTAGGTAATTGTGCTAATAATAACAAATGAACCACTAGATCCGAACACTCTTAACAAATTCTCTTCCATTCATTCTAATGTCAATGAGAAAGAGTATTTGAGTATATTTGTTCCCTTCAGCTTCAACATTTAACCACACAGGCCAGCAATGGCAAGATAACCAAACCACAACACGGTTCGACTCAATCTAATGCCATGGGATGGAATGTGTACCCCTATATAAATACTCGTCAACTGAGTGAGTGCTGCAGTTCAATTTGTCTTTACCTTCCACATCGTTGTGTTTGGGACTTTTGTGATAGAACGTTCTGTGTGTAACAACAAAAATAAATCCGAAATTAGTTGTATTATACAATTTTCTAGGTAAAACTAAACAAATTAACATAAATTTTTGAAAACGTGAAAAAAAGGTGAGCAAAGTGTCTGTAAAAATGTATCTACAGTTGTTTCGGGCTTCTATAATTGAGCATCCGTTTTTATTTTCTTCTTGTAAATACCTAACCTACCGTACCTGTTTTAATGTTCACTTCTTACATTATATATTTCATGGTCTCTTTTAAGTGCGTGTACATAGTATACCAACTGTCAGGCATTATTTACTCCTGCTTCGTGCTTATTGAAAAAAAAATTACAATTACAATTGATATTTGATGTCTTCCCATCATTCGCACTTTAGGTAGGTACGCAAAGGAAAAAAGCGCGTGTTTCTACCGGTAAATGTGAATTAATTTGATTGATTGGTAGATGTTATTTTTCTCGGACTTAATCAATAAAAAACGTTTAATGTTTGTGTGGAAATAAAAGCCCGCCCGCGAAAAAGAGTTGATAGAAAATTTGAACAGGTGCAATATTCTTAGATAGTCTCAGATGACATAGGGCGAAGACCTGCTTGCAATGGTAGTGGATGGTATTTCATCAGCAACTTTTAATTAAGTCATGTGTCAACTTGGGAATCTTGGAATAGTTGCCACGCTACATGAAACGATAGTTTTTGCTGTTTTTGTTTATTTAGATTTTCATTGGCTGATACATTTGCGTCACTGATAATAGCACAATTCTCGCTTTCAATAATTATGTGATAAGTGATAACATTCATTGAAATGTTGTTAACACATTGGAGGCTTCCTTAATGCATTTGGGTGCAATTGAAGACAACATACACCTGTTACCCTTATAGATGAATACGATTTTAGGATAAACTTTCAATCCAAATAGTCTTATAAGCTTGAAAACAAAAACTTAAAACCACATAAATCAAACTACAGAATAATCTAAAAACTTTCCATTGAAAAAACAATTAAATTAAAAAAAAAAAAATTTTATAATAAACATCAAAATTAATCATAAAGGGTGTTTTTGTGAGGCGTACATTTATTATTATTTATTATGAAATTAAACACTTGAAGCTAATGATAATGTCTGTGATACTATCTTTATTTAATAAATAATTTTATGCCATTTTTGATTAAATATGATTTCGGACATATGCGAACCCGACGAGATCTAATGAAGCGTAATCTTGAAGTCCCATGTTCGACGACTTAATCGATCAAATTGGGCCACATATCAACTTCCAAATCGTCCAATATCTCTGGTTTATCGATATAGACTAGTCACTTCATGCACCCCCAAAGAAAGTATTCGAATGCTGTGAGATCACAGGATTGTGGAAGCCAGTTCACAGGTCCAATATGCGAAATAATTTGCTTATCAATGTATGGTGTAGCGCGCCGTGTGCCATGTTGCACCATCTTGTTGAAACCAAAGCTCTGTCCAGTCAATGCCATTCAACTGAGGAACGAAGAAGTTAGGAATCATGTTTCTATACCGCTCTCCATTAATGGTAACATTCTGGCCAACATTCGGGTGCTGGTCAAGCGTTTTTAGCTCTTACATAAGCTGGATTTTGTCAGATTTTAACCCAAGATATTTCCCTAAGATAATCTACAAAGTGGATGGGTATATAGTGCTAATTTGACAAATCGTCCGAGTAGTATCAAATGTCAGGAATAGCTTATCTCAACTTCGCCGTTCGGAGTCGTCATAAAACAGGAGGTCCCGCCATCGTGCAAGAGGTATACACGCACACATGAATGGTTGTGAGAAAGTTAGGCCATGGGTACCAACGAGCCTGTTGCCTGTTACATAGAGTGCGCATTTTATACAACCAAACTTTTTTTTTTGGGTACTAATATTGATAGCCCCCATTGACTGATTATATATTGACTGCTAGCGAAATGTCATTTTCACAGAGTTTCATTTCCACAGCGACATGTAGCGTCATCTATTCAAATTATGGAAAACTACAAAGAGTGCTTTCAAATAAATTCTGCAATAACAATACATTTCATTACTTATCGACCCTTAAACTGAACAAGTTTTGTAAATTTATTTCTTACTGATGTTTTATGATCATTTACATCAATTTTTTTTTCCAATTTGATGAAGCAAATGATTTTTTTCGCTTACTTAGATCTCCGCAGTGAAATAGCGACGCGTATGTAGTTTTGGTACATACGTAAACTTGGCTTCTAGCAGTCCGCATATAATAAGTCAATGGATACTCCAGTGTTAACATTGCTACCACAGCATCAAACAACAGCATAGGCGGCGCAAACAATCGACAAAATTTCCCCTTTGCACTTACCGCTCAAGTCTGAAAATGCTACAACATTTTTAGTTGTGATGCGTACTCTATGTAGCTCTATACTCCTTGGTATTATCCACTAGAGTATGCGTGGTGCAAAGAATTTGGCTAACAACAAATCAACTTTCAACTGTCAAATTGACAATCTGTAGAAACAGTGTTGCCAGTTAAAAAAAAAAACACCATTTACATCTCCATTATAAATTATATATTATTATTTATTTATTTACGCGTATTACGCCTGATTTTACAGTGAGAGCTTAAGCCTCACTTGGATCTTTACATACGGTTTAACTTGGTGTTTTACAGTACTGGTTTAAGAGTACCGCATTTGTAGGTATAACTTAAGCCACATTTGGTTGTTTACATGAGGTAGATGGACTCTTTAACTACATCAAAATGTTATACAAGGTTGTACGTCGACATTACTTCATGTTTCTTTTCTTTATCCATTTCCACAAATTCTTCTACAACGACACAATGGGAGCGACCATTGAAATCGATATCGACTGCGTTCCAGATACCGGGAGGATTTTTTGAAGATATTTACGCACTACCTGTTTTAGCACGAGATTTAAAAAATCGCACGATAGCACAAAATCAGATGAGCTGCTTCCAAACTGAACGTTGCATTGCGTGTCCTCCAATGCTAGGCGACACAACTATGGATATTTTTTAAATGGTATCACGAATTCCGAAACGGTCAATGAAAAGATGACGTGTCGACACTTTGAATTCGTTGGTTGAAAGCTACACAAGGTACGTGCTGGGTGCACTTAGTTCTCAAATACTGGGAAGGAGCGTTACATATTCGTTGGCTGAAGGTGGGCTGGTTTCTTGCCTATCACTCTCTCGATGCAGTGGACTCATATTTTGAAAGAGACAAGAACTAAATTTGTTCACTTTTCTATACCTCTGATAAAAGTCTGACAATCATCCAAGAGTAACAATGTCATTAGAAGCTTCGGTTCGGCATTAAACCTATTGTGGCAAAACTAAAACCTTCGGACACACAAATGAAGGCAAAAGCTAGGTTTGAGGTGCTTTATGGGCCGTTGATTTGAAATATTTAATTTTTCAAAAGGTGTCTGAATACATATATTTATTATTGCCTGCGCGTCAGTGGCCGGGTTGCCATTGTAATTTTGTGGAGCCTGCATTCCTACTTTGAAGGCAGCTGCCAATTGTTTTGCTTTTTGTAGAAGTGACTAATGTTCTTCTTGCCGCGAGACCAATCGATTACCCTGAACTGTGCGTTCCCCCCGCATGATTTTTTCTCCGCGTTTCTGACACCCCTTTTTTGTACTTGCAAATATGATAATACCAAGTGCTACTTTTCGGAGGTGACTGGTTCGCTACGGTGACTTTGTCTACTTCTTTGATGATACTGAAATACTGCTTATCATCTGTGATTATATTAAATAGCATGACGCGTAGAAATGCGTAGGTATAACAGAAATGCAAGTGATATATTAATGTCATATGTCAAGCTCATATAAAGTGGATTATGCGATTCAATTAACTAAATACAGGTTGTCCGCCGGGAAGGTATACTACTTTGTTTTGCCGACATTTTGGTAAACATTAGCCTTGACAGTTCATATTTGGCAGTCGCGAAGTAGACACTTGGCAAATTTATTATGAAAAAATAAAAGTTAAAACATTTTATCAAAATCAATCATCGATTACTGCGACGATGATAAAGTTACGTGAAATTATTGGGAGAAACAACGTGCCAACAAAACGCACTATTTATCGTGTAGTGAATGATTTCGAAGAAAGAGGGTCTGTGGGTGATAGGCCCAGGCATGGACCACAACGTACTACAAGATCGACTGAACACATTACTGCTGCTCAAGTTCAAAAAAATCCATCAACCTCAATTTGACGCCGTGCTCAGGAGCTTGGTCTTCAAAGAACAACTTTGGCCACAATTTTGCACAAGGATTTGCATTTGTTTCCATTTAAGATTCAATTGACACAACAGCTTCTTCCACAAGACCATATGTCGTACATATGCCAATAGGATGTTACAGTAACCCAATCATATTGGGTGACGAGGCATATTTTCATTTGAATGGATGTGTGAATAAACAGAATAGTCGGTTCTGGGCAATGGAAACCCCTCAAATTATTCATCAGTCACCTTTGCATCCATTAAAAGTTACAGTCTGGTGTGCAATTAGGTCAGGAGGAATCATTGGACCTGAATTCTTTGAAAATAAAAACGGTAACTGCGAATGGGGAGCGATATCATGATTTGATTGAAAACTTTTTAACGCCACAACTGCATGCTTTGGGCTTGATTAACATGTGTTATCAACAAGACGGCGCCACATCGCATACAGCCAGGATTACAATGGATTTACTGCGAGACCTCTTTTCACAGCAAGTTATTTCAAGGATTGGTGATGTTGATTGGCCTCAACGGTCGCCTGATTTGACTTCTCCGGACTTCTTTTTGTGGGGATATCTGAAAAATTAGGTTTATGCAAATAAACCAGAAACGCTTGAGCAATTCAAACAAAATATTCGTGATGAAATTAATGAAATACCGCGTGAAATGTGTGAGAATGTAATGAAAAATGTGCTCAAAAGGGCTCGCATTTGTGAGACTAACAGAGGCGGACTTTTATCTGATATTGTTTTCCATACATAATTGCCGACATAAAACATTTATTAATACAAGATCCATTCTCTTTCATTTAATCTAAAATTATAAACAAACAAAGTAGTATACCTTCCCGGCGGACACCCTGTATTTGTGACGGAAGAATATATTTTTATAAGTATTAATCATTTTTATTTAAAAAAAAACGCGACATGTTTTTTTCTTTTAAAGTAAAAAAACATTTATATACGTATACGTATAGGTATATATTCCGATTTGGTTGTTTTTTTTAACAATTCAACAAATCTTAAAACACGTCCACAGACTACCAAGGCGGGACACTGTGAAATCACATTTAACATATCCACACTTATTTTATTTATGAAATAATGAGTGACGCTGTTTGAAAAATGAAATAAAAATAAATTCACTTGTACACTACACACTACTTAAACAAAAACATCTCTTGCTTTTTTTTATCGTTTTTAGAAATTACTAAAAAAAATTAAAAATAAATCTTGATCGTCTACGGTTGTGCAAGTCTATTGTTTCATAATAGAGGAAATTATTATGGTTTAGCAAATGGATGAAAAAGTTAATCTGCGCACCCTAGTGGTAATTTTTTTATTGAAACATTTTAATAAACATCTGTCAAGTACCCACTTGTTCTTCTTTTAAAACAAAAAAAAATCGAAGTACCGCTTAAAGGGGATCAAACTGAAGCGGTTCTTAGACTATCTTAATGTGGGTAAAATTGCATAGTTTAGTGCTTTGATCCGGGGTGATTCATGGTTGCAATGCTACAAAATCTTCCGAAAGTCTGCAAAATATCCCATCTAAAATAATCAGCGCTTTACCAACTTGAGTGGCGCTGAACTTGTGCCTCAACCAACATGCATCTACATAGTTAGCGCGTTCACTATTGCAAAAAATATTGCTACGAGGATGAAGTGAAACTTCATGCATCGACGTTTCTTAAATAACAAAAGTCCTTACTCATCAAACGAACGACTTTTTCGTTCAAGTTTCATTAACTTTTCATATTTTCGAATTCAAAAAAAGATACCATGGGTCAGTCGTATGATATGAAAACTCGTAGATAGTTCTAAATTTTTTAAATGTCATGAGAACATTGCATCTATTGTCGTGCCTGATGTGATTGTTGAATATTTGGGACTTATATTCGTTAAAAATGAAAATAAAATACAATTTACTCTCTAACAATTGTACAAATAAATGGCTGAACTTCTTCCGAGGTAAAATTGACATTGAAATCACCGCCCAAAATCATTAACATAGTGTGCAAATCTTATTTTATGTGCAAATCTTCCTTTTTGTGTTAAATTGTCGTTTCATGTAAGTTTGGATTTACCCCGACAAGGCCAAAGAAGTTTCAGTTAAGAAAAAAACATTTTTGGGAACAGCTTCGTTAGTAAAATGGGCCTTTTATTTATTTTCAAGATATGATTTATGAAATGGGTGTGTTTACAAAAAGAAACAACCGTCTAAGTCTAAGCAACCTTGACCAGACAACAAATATTATAAAAATTAGGAATTATATTATAACTATCTATATATTTAAATACATATGCCCAACTAAACAACCTCTGAGAAACATTTTTAAAAAATCTAATAAATAAGGCTGGTCATTTTTTAATTTGTCAAAAACTGTAAACTCAAAATAAATTTAATTAAATAAAAAAAACTTGACCCCAAACATGATGCAAAAAAATAAAAATAAATTTATGGGCGCAACAGGCTCGTTAGTACCTGTTTTATGCCGACTCCGAACGGCTAAGTTGAGATAAGCTTTTCATGACAATTGATACTACTCGGATGATTCGTCAGATCATCACGAGAGGAGGGCCAGTGAAAAATCATTTAGGTGTTGCTACGGCTGGGAATCGAACCCAGACCTTCCGCGCGGCAGTTCATCGCACTAACCATCGCGCCACTCAACCCCCAAACATGATGTATCTTATCATAATAATGCGCGATTTTATTTCAGTCATTGGCAATATTTTATACTTTAAATATCATTAAAGTGTCAGACAACGATTTGATTGATCATTGCCAAAAATATTATGCAGGTAGTTCTGTTCTCGTATCTGAATATTAATGTACAAGATTTACTATTAATATTTCACTGTGGACAAAATCGAGTTCGTTTTGAATAAATAGGCCAACTAGATTCGGACAAACGTTATCGCATGTTGGCAAAACAGGTACATATAAACAAAACAGATATTGTGTTTTTATGAAACGTTTTTATTTTATCCGCACCCATTTAAAAAGTTATAAAAAATAATTGTAGCTTGACCAACAAAAAGATGCTTTTCTGAAAGGGACCGAGAAGTTGGCCAAAACCAAAATACCAAATGCAATGTTAAGGGACCTTGCATTTATTTGCGTTAATTACTTCGAAAGCAATGTCATGTTATGTATTAATTGGCTGTCATTTTTTTGTTGGTAATTAACGAAATTTGGTTTTGTTTTCATGGAAAGTTTATTTGAAGATGATGCAAACTTGTGCTCATTTCAATGCATTTTGAAGTATTGAATCCTAATTCAATGATAGGGATATCTATACAAAAGATTTATGATAGATTGGGACAAGCGATAAGTAAAAACACATCATTCGAATAAAACCAACTCGCCAATAAATAAATTTATAAAAAGCTGAAATCTGAAAAAATCCCCTCATATTTTCGTGTCTCTGGTAATGGTATTGAGGTCCACCCTCGGCGAATGTAAATTTTAAGTAAGGATTGTTGCCAAATAAGGTTTGTTCCCAAATGAAATGGATAAAACGGGCAACGTTCATGCCTTTACCGAAGAATTAGTTTCAAATGGATTCTTGTTGGATTTTCGGTGCAATTTTTTCTTCTCTTTTTACCCACATAAAATCCACCTTTATCGTCGGGGATGACCTTCACTATGAGCCTGACATCATATTAGTAATGAACTCCATATGTATGATATGTACAAAATAGCCAGATGTACTTTTATAGCTGAATAAATGATGAGAAGAATCCAATAAAAGTTAGTCTCAGAATATTGCAGAGGTGTCAAGTGAGGAATCGTGTTTGAACTACGATAATCCCGGAGATAAATGTGAAAGCACAATTACATTTGAAAAATTATGTCACAACCATATTACGACACTACTTTTGTCCAGTTACATACACAGTATTTCTGTTCTCGTACTTTTGCAGCAAAAATTAGTAAGAGACAAATTAACTGAATTCTAAGGAACACGCTGAAGTAATTTACAAATGATTAATTTGGCATGGCATTTAAGAACAAACGACAAAAGCGTTGCTGTCAATTTAAACACAATAAAGAGCAAATAAAACTTTCAAACAGGAATACAAATTGCTATGAATAAGCAGATAAAAAATGTTATGAAATGTTATGATTTATAATAAAATTCACGTTATTTGAAACTCACACTTCTATTAGTATCAACAAATCAATTATGTATTTAATTTCCATACATACATTATATATATAATTTGTAATGATTAAGCACACGCCTAACAAATGATAATATTTATACAACATTGCTATAACGACATAAATCTGGCATAACGACACGCTTAAAGTAGGTACGTCGCTGAAACTCAACATCTCCCGCTTAGTCCCGTTCAGTCCCTCACACCAAATCAAAAGGTCTTGTAGGTCATCTAAATACAAAATGATTGTTCAGTCTTAATCAATTTGTATTTGTCACAGAACTCTATTCGCAGTATACTATCAATCACTTTAAGTGATCATCTTACATGTTACAACTCAGATTGTCAAAAATATCTATAAAACGTGACCTAAAAAAAATAAAGGTGAAGGCTTAATATGATTATTCGCAAACCCTTTTTTTTGTTTATGAGAAAATATTTTTTTTTTAAATTTAACATGAACTCTAACTATATGGCATATAAACGCAAAGGCTCGACTCGGACAAATTTTGAAGACTGTATACTGAGTTTATAAAAAATCTACAGCTATTTAAATTATTGGCAGAATTCTGATACAAAATAGATTTAACATTTCATATTCCATTCCTGCGATAACATTAAAAAGTAAAAACAATTAATCCTAGCAGTCGTTCTTTACTGGCAGTCATTTTAAAAGTTCCTAAATTATAAGCTTGTTTTTAAAAAAGCTGATTCCACCTTTCGAAGTTCTTCGTTACTATTTAAAAGTGCTGCCAGATCAAAGAATTTAAACTTAAAAGTGAACAAAAATGAAACCTCCCTACTTGCTTATAAGAATCATTGGAAAATTCCGTTTCATTTCGGTGGAATGACAAAAATAAATCTTGATCATTGAAAAACAAAAAGTGATTTTCTGCGAAAACTGTAATTCAAAATTGAAACATTTTTGGATAATCTTGTTTGAATGTTAAAAGTTTCATTTTGACACCAAAATGATTGCATTTATCAAAAAAACCCAATGAGTAATAGAAAAATAATGGTTTTCAATGATAGCTATAACTGCACCCTTAATTGACAAACAAAATAATACTTCAAAAATAGAATTCGATCGATATCAACATCAGATAGAGAATGAAAAAAAAAACGAAAAAAATGGAATGGTTCTTGAGGTCCTGTGTTATTCTCAGATCTTTATTAACGTTATTCAGTGTAAAAACAATTACTATGCTGCGCAAATAAAACTGTACATTCATCAAAGAATGCAAATATGTGTCTCATAATAGAGAATAGCATTTATCGATAAAATGAAAATCAATTCCATTAGGCAAACAAATTTTTACATCTCAGTTCAATTTAGCATTCTGGATTTTCCTTTCACAAACATTAATGGATACAAATTATAACTTTCAGTTTCACTAGAGTGATTTTCGTTTTGATATAATATTATTTCGATGTGAAAAAAACTATAAATTAAATCAAAATCAAACAACCTGTGTGCGTTGAAACTTGACAGCTACACCGGCACCAACTTTACAGACACGAAATTACAACAATACAAAGACTAAATAAAATCAATCCATTGGTAGCAAAAAATATCAAATTTCAGATTAAATTCCAGATTTACCAGTGGAAAGTGTAATCAGAGATTTTCCTCCGCTGTCTTAAAGGCCGCCGAGAATGAGTATCTGTATCTGACGTTTGCAGCTGAGTCAAAAGTTAAAAGGAAGGTAAGCCGTAAGCGCTTACACATTTTAAATCTGTAGCTTGAAGTTGAATGAATGGCACCATCTTGCAAGAAATCTATCTCTCTTTTGAGAATTTTTTTTACAGTAGAAAATCTCCACTTTGCCAAGTAAGGAAACGTGTTCGACTTACGAAGACCTCGAAGATATCGGAGGGATCCGTAACTGGGACACGCCTTTAGTGTCGATTAATAAAACGCTTTGAGGTCGTTTTACCGAAAAACAGATTCCCGAATAACGTTTTCCTGAGTAACGTTTGACTGAATCACATAATCCCGATTAACGTAATACTGAAAAACGATATCCCGAAACAAGTTTTCGCGAATAACGTTTACCCGAAATATTCTACTTTTTCAAAGCGGACAATGATGGATTTGTTGCTCCAATTGATGAGAATCACAGAGAGCGCATTTAGTAATAAACACAAAAGACGGCAACACGTATGATATGTTAACCAAATGGAATTGTGTATCAATTGATGAGAATCACGGAGGACGAACTTTTGTACTCGGTTTTCTTAAAACAATATTAATTCTTTTAAGTATGTAATTAAATTATATTTTGAAGACGTTAGTTTTATTTTCAATTGCAATTATGTACTTACATATGTAAAAATACAAATACAAAATTTTGGCGCAACAGGCTCGTTAGTAACCAGGGCCGAGCTTTCTCACAATCATTCATGTATGTGTGTGTACTTCTTGCACGATGGTGGGACCTTCTGTTTTATACCGACTCCGAACGTCGAATTTGAGATAAGCTTTTCCTGACAACTGATACTGTTCGGATGATTTGTCAGATCATCACGAGAGGAGGGCCTGTGGGAATCGAACCCAGATCTTCTGCGCTGCAGTTAATCGCAATAACCATCGCGCCACTGAGCTTGTGCAATCGTAAAAATTTTCTATAATTCTGTTAAAATTGTTGGTTTGCAGATATTTTTTATAAAAACAAAACAATTTAACGATGTATCTAGACCAAATATCATTTAAAAATCTGTGTATGCAAGATTTTTTTCGCTTTAGGTTCAAATATGATTCAAGCAAAAACCAAAAAGGTGCAATTCCTGAAAAACATTACCCAAAATGTAAATTTTGGTTAAAATCAATTTCGCTTCAGTTCTACTGTTTCAGAACGACCAACAATTCATAAGGAGATGTATTACGATTCAAAAGATTCTCTTCTTTGGTTAACGGTATTTTGGGTGGCTCGCTTCGCAGAATCAAAGGATTTTACCTCTTTTGGGGACATTCCATGCTCATGAAACTTCGTTGTGCCGCTCAGGACATGTTAAGTTGTTAGACAGGCGCCCAAGTAAACAGTTTTTTGTTAACAGTACTCTGGGTGGCTCAGGCTCCTATGTCTACAGTTTTCTAAATATACACATATATCATATACACAATTTGTCTCTTAAAAATAGTTTCTTTCTATGAAATTTAACATAAGGATCAAAATACTTACATTTGTAAATGCATTTAATCGAAGAGAATCACTGAGAACGATCAATAAAATTGCCCGTTAAATGAAAGTACTTAAGCATTGTTATTATTACTTAGATATTTTTATTATTATATTGGTTCTTTTCAGAACTCAAAATTTTTATTTAAAGAGATAAATTTCAATGAAATATTAAAAAAAAATATAAAAAATCGTCTCACAAAAACTTCATATTACATAAAATATTATTTCATAGTATATAAAATGTGTTTTATTATCTGTTAAAATTTTATAATTTGTAAAAATGTTAAAAATATTTATTGAAAATCGGTCTCTCAAAATTCAAGTTTTAAACTTTTCAAAATTATTAATACGAAACACTACTTTTTTAAAAAAAATATTGTCTATCCTGAAAAAAAGAAGTAGTTTGCCAATTCGGACAAACGTGTTCCCCGAAATTTATTTTTGTGCACTCAGTCTTTAAAAGTTCAGGCAAAAACTTAGGAAAAACGTTACGTGAGAATGATATTTTAAACCAAACGTAACGCTACCTAAAGAAACACACAAATACTGTCACACATTGTCAATTCAAGGGCATGTGGAAATCCAACTGATGTTGTGTTTATCGCCATTTACTTATCAGTTGCTATTATGTACTTATGAAAAATTTAAGTATCGTTTTTTGCCATTATTACTTAGTAAATATCCTTCAGCACCATTTGCTTTGATTACAGCGTGTAAAAAACAGAAATATTTATTTAAGAAAAAAAAACTATTTCAAGTTTTTTAACCAACAATCGTCTGTATCTACCGCTATGTAGTAAAGTTCCTGAATTTTATCTATACCGATTGATTCACAGAACCATTCCAATATTGAACAAACCACATAGCAATGATCTCTGATGCTTGGTATCAAATCATCTCAATTATAAGCATGCTTCTGGCGTCACAAATAAATGAAAATTTCTAAATTATTACCCAGACACACCTCCTTTTAGCATATCTCTCAAGAGTATGAGCTATCAATAACTTAAGCACCTACTTGACATTATCGGATTTTTAATTTGCAATCAAAAATACTATTATCTAACCTTGTATTTTATGGTGTTCTACTGATTATGGTCAGTATGGAACATTTGGAGTTTTGATTTCGATTTGAATGGTAATGTCAAAAAATGAAAACCGCGCAACTGATAAGCGCATGCAGCCCCTATGTGTGACTTGATACCTCGTCATGCTTCAATTCAGTTTAGGTGCTGGCGAAGCTAATTTCCTCTATCAATTAATTTCTGTACGCTAGCGTGCAAAGACTAGTGGCGCTGGCGTTTTAATAGCTTGTAATAAAATTTCTTAGAACCTGTAAGTAGAAACATGTTTGTGTTGAGGGGGGCTGAAATGCCTTGACTCAATTGAGTTGATTACACGTGTTTAGTTATCGTGTATATGGAATTGTTGATGATGCCTTGTAGTGATGTTATAACATGATTTTAATTTTGTTTTTGTTTACAGGACTACAAGTAACTAAGATGCCTGGTAATAAATCATACGAAACACCAAAGGACTTTATCCATCCTGGATCACCATCAAAATGCACATGGCATTTGGGCGCAAGTACTGAAAAATCACCTCACACTCAAACTGATATGTAAGTGATATATTTTTTTAAATAAGCATGGCACAATTTATAAAATACTAGACTAATAAATTGTTGAGCTGATTGTGTATCAAATATTGACCCAAAATATTTATATAACCTACCCCCCAACCACTGCAGATCGTTTTCCCGTGACAGTTGTACTCGCTCCGACAGTTTCAATATTCCTAACTGATAAAAATTAATTCTAGTAATTAGGGACATTTTTTTAGGCCGATATTCTTATAGCAACACTTTCAGCGAAACACATCAACTCAAGTCCATTTGGATGTTATATGAAACCGGTCGCGATTTTTAAAAGCCACAAGAAATTAACGAACAACCAAATTATTTCTGAAAACTCTCGAAAGAAAATGGTCCAGTTTGGTTTCTGTCAAGCTTCTGCGCTGTTATCATTGGACAAAATTTGTCACCAGCATGAAACTTAATAAACTTTTTTGTTAATTTGTTTACAGTATTATCAATCCGCAAACGGTTTTGCGGAGTTTCACATGTCTATTCAAATTAACTCTTGAACACGAGTACGCGAAATGTTCGCGTTGTGTATGTTTGGATTTATTTTGAGTTAGAAATACGTTTAGAAGATGAAAAGATAATTTTTCTTGTTGTCTCTTCGACAATATATACTTTTTTTTCTACAAGTGGACATCATCTATAGAAGGCCGTCGGCGTCGGCGCGTGTTTACAGTCGTTTTGGTATTTCATTGTTCGTGTCGTTATAAGGTGGAGAGTGATTTTATGAACTGTTATTGCGTTCACAACAAAACGAGAATTGAGAATGATCAGAGAAAATATCCTTGCTTTCTTCAACTTTTGTTCTATTGGACGGCAGGCCTTTGACTATGAAGAAGTCAATTTAATTAGATCTTCAGCGAGAACGTTCAATCCTACACATGTGGTCAAGTTTCAGGATTTGCCCAAGTTTTAAGGCTTTATGAGACGTAAAAAAAAACACAAAATGTTGGCTCCAAAGACTTTTGTTTAATACACAAGACCTAAATTTTGCTCACAAAATATCATGTTTGATGTGTTTGTACTTCTTGCACGATAGCGGAACATCCGAACGTTTGAGGTAAGATAAGATTTTGTTGACAATTAATACTACTCGGATGATCATTTCGGTATTGCTGCTGCTGCTGCTAATCGAACCCAGACCTTCTGCGTGACAATACGTTCCACTAACCATCGCGCAAGTGAGCCCGACCTAAAATAAATCTAATAAGATGTTCATGAACAGCTTTATTACAATAGTCAGGCTTGCAGTGGCCTAGTGTGACACACGCAATGACATATATTTCGTTTTAATTTCAGCAACTTCTAATGCAATGTTGAGAATATGTGTATATGTTGCTCAAAGGTTTTCCTTCTTGTAGGTCGGGCAAATGATCCCTCATCGCCGTTAAACTGTCTCCAGAAGTGATTCTAGCATATTCCCACGACCATTAGTGATGTATCTAACATCATATCCTTTATACATTTCGATAAAACATTCGTGGATACATTGTTTCTGTTGAAACGCTCTGTGTTATTAGTTCTCCTATTTTGAAAAACCTATAAAGCCTTACATCATTTCACTCAGTAATTCTTCTTTTCCCGACATTGCATTGCTTTGGCTTACTGGGCTTAGTTTTGGTTTCAAGCATATCTGTCAGCGTTCTTCAAAGAATCAAGAACATATTATTGGTGGCTGCTTTGATTTCTCGAACATGGTTTTTGATCCTGGAAACGTGTTATGGATATCGATATAAAGAAACTATTGTCCTGGCAAATACGTTCCAAATACAAATACAAATTATTGGAGCAACCGGCTCGTTAGTATCCAGGGCCGATAAACTCGCACACATGAATGGTTGTGAGAAATCACAACCATCCCACGATGGTGGGACCTCCTGTTTTATGCCGACTCCGAACGGCGAATTTGAGATAAGCTTTTCTTGACAATTGATACTACTCGGATGATTTGTCAGATCATCACGAGAGGAGGGCCAGTGAAAAATCATTTAGGTATGTTCATCGCACCAACCACCGCGCCACTGAGCCCGTCAAATACGTTCCGCTGCGATGAAATTTATCTAAAGATCGTTTTCAAAAAGTGTGTTCTGTTTCTATATTGTCTGTATTGTCCTATCGGTCTTTGCTGTCTCAACGTTATCCAGCACGATTCAACGTCGTTTTGCTGCATTCAACATTTTGTTGGACACCTTGTAGAAACTTGATTTAGTGATTTCATATTTTTTTACCTTCAGGGGGTGAGCTTCTTCAAAGCGTATGTTATTTAATTTACCCTTAATATAGGCACCCCCGTTGCTTCACTGAAGAATTTAATCAACTGCCGTCAATTTGTTAGTGAGGGGGTTGGGTGGAACATTCTTTTGAACTATTGACCATATGATGGTCTGCTGTGATAACAAGTTTTAGCTTGTCATGCAAGATGAATTGTTCAAGGCATTCGAATATTACGCATCAATTTTCAATCCCAAGTGCCATTGACGTAATAAATGTTCAAATGAAACTAAGTGCGCGAAGTCTCTACCATCAGGGGGTTGTTTAGCGTTTAACGATGTTAAAGGTTAAGCTCTATCAATATTTGGCAAAGTTATAAATATTTGTTTAGCATGAATATATAAAAAAAGACTTAAGCACTTACAAGATAAGAATACAAAAGGCGCCACAAACTTGTGAATGTTATTAGAAATTTATTTTTGGATTTAATTGTTTATAGGTCACGTAAACAAGTTCAAATTCAAAAGACTTACATTATCTATTCAAATCAAGAGACGAAGAAATGTATAGCTGTGAAGTGATAACTTTTAGACTTTATATCGATTTTTTCGACATTATCGAATTAGAATCCGCAGGAATACATTTTTGTTCCGATTATAACTTAAAGAAAACTCATCAAGCACTCTCGAATCTATCTAAATTGAACAAAAATACAAATACAAATACAAAATTAACAGTAAAATAATTATCGATATACTTTCGATAACTTTGCATTTAACTTCTGATAACTACCGTGCACTCGGATAGCCTCATACCCCATACATACTAATTTTGATAACATGATCGCAGAAAATAGTTTTAAATATAAATTTGACTTCACCTTCTCTTTAATTTCTAGTCCCCATCGCACAAAGATCACCCCTAACATCCTCAACGTGATAGGATGCACACCGTTGGTGAAGTTACATAAAATTCCCCAGTCCGAGGGCATCAAATGTGAGATGTGTAAGTATACTCGGCACATCCCAAAACCTGTTTATCTATTTGCTCACAACTATTACCAAATTTCAGATGTGAAATGCGAATTTCTGAACCCCGGAGGTTCAGTCAAGGACCGTATAGGTTTCCGAATGATTGAAGATGCCGAAAAGAAGGGGCTTCTTAAACCTGGTTTCACTGTTATCGAACCAACATCAGGAAATACCGGAATAGGTCTCGCAATGGCTTGTGCTGTTAAGGGCTACAAATGCGTAATCGTGATGCCAGAGAAGATGTCAAATGAAAAGGTGTACGCCTTGAGAACTCTCGGTGCGAAAATCATTCGTACCCCAACCGAAGCCCCATTCGATTCACCCGAAGGTCTCATCTGTGTTTCACAACGCCTGCAAAAGGAGATCCCTAACTCAATTGTTTTGGATCAGTACCGCAATGCGGGAAACCCACTATCACACTATGATGGAACCGGTGCTGAAATTTTATGGCAATTGGACAACAAAGTTGACATGGTTGTCTGCGGAGCCGGAACTGGTGGTACCATCTCTGGTATCGGCCGTAAAATCAAAGAAGTTGTACCCTCCTGCAAGATTGTTGGCGTTGATCCCTTCGGATCGATATTAGCTAAGCCAGAGAACCTAAATGACACAGATATTCAAATGTATGAAGTTGAAGGAATCGGCTATGACTTTGTTCCAACGGTAATGGATCACTCTGTAGTGGATATATGGACAAAGACTTGCGACAAAGAGAGTTTCCAGATGGCACGACGATTGAACAAAGAAGAAGGTATTCTCAGTGGCGGAAGCAGTGGCACAGCAATGGTTGGGGCTTTGAGATTTGCAAAAACCCTGAAGGAGGGCCAACGCTGTGTGGTTGTCCTGCCCGATAGTATTCGCAATTACATGACGAAATTTGTCTCCGACAACTGGATGGAGGCAAGAGATTTCAAGGAAGTTGTCAATGAACACCAACACTGGTGGTGGAACCATAAGATCTCTGAATTAAAATTGACCACTCCTGTTACCATCGAATCAACAGCCACAGTTCAAGAGGCTGTCAGCGTACTTAAGAAGAACAATGTACAACAAGTCCCGGTTATACAAAAGGAAAACGGGTAAGGCTAACTTTTGAGTAGATCATCTTAAACGAAACTAAAGTTAGGTATTTGTCTGATTTTTAGATCGATTTTGGGTGTGGTGACTCAGGAAACTCTCATCAGCCAGATTGTTAGCATGAATCGCAAGAACACAGATCCCGCAATGAAGGCTATCAACAAGAAACCAATCAAGGTGTCGTCAAACGCGATATTGGGCAAAGTTGCACGTGTGCTAGAGGTTGAGACCATGGTACTCGTTGTAGACAAAGTCGACGGCAGGGATGTTGTGAAGGGAATTGCCACGAAATTGGATGTGCTGAATTTTATCTCTCAGGAACCGATGAAGATGACAAACGGAAGTAATGGTACCAATGGAACCAATGGTACTAATGGTACCAATGGTACTAATGTTACTAATGGTACTAATGGTACCAATGGTATTAACGGAACCAATGGATCAGCTTGAAGAATCAAATGAAATTGGTTTAACAAACCGTTATGGAGGAAAATATGACTAAGGACAACTTTCGAATGCATTTTAGACTAAACAATTAAAATGTTCACTATACACATAAATACTTTTTAATTATATTTAATACAATATATACACTCAAAAATACGTACATGTATACCTGAAACGATATGTTTTTTTTTTATTATTATTATGGTGGAGTGGCGGGTGAATTGAAATTGCATTGCTCAAGAATTGATGACCATATATATTTATTCAGGCTGCGGCATCTTTTATGTCGGTACTTAAAAATTAAATAACGTTGACATTTACCAGCGCGATTGACTAGAGTAGACATGTTTTTGAAATGTCAATTCAGTGCCATTAATCGATTCAAACAGAAAACAAATGGAGGCTGAATTCCAAAACGTCTATTCTGATGCCAGGCTTTTGCGCTGCTTTGCATTTGTTATGCTTTAAAATTTTAACGTTTTGGAGCGACTGTCTCAAAATGTTTCAAACACAAATAATATCTAAACAGTTAGTGTTACGAAAGGAAACAGCACCTATAATATTTAACATCCCTGATGCAGCCAACTTCAAGTATCTATCCGAAGTGAGGGAGTATGCTATATGCTGTGTGAGGAGAAAAGATTTTTGGCTAGCCGAGTGAGTCGAGCAGAAAAAGAGGTTGTTGTTTGCTTTAATTTGTTGAGTAGCTGGTTTTATGAATTTAAAAAGTTATTCCGCTCGATTTATTTAAACCTTTTTTTATAAATAAAAAACGACTTTGAACAACTTTAAAAACTAAGCGTTTTTATCTTTAACTTTCAACAATTACTAACAACCATACTTTTTGACAGCTTATTAAACAATGTTGGTTCGTAATGATAACACGTTAAAGCATAATCATAAAAAAGCAGTTTGGTTCAAACTGTAATGCCAATTGACATTTGCGTCAAAATCATTCAAGATGCTTTGTTTGCTTTTCATTGCGCAGTTAATGCGCTAACAATGCGTTTTAAAAAAGTATGCATCATAGGAATTCGTTTGAGTTTTGGAACGCTTGATTAGGCAGTAATGCAGAAGTACTGCGTTTTGGAATTCAGCCAGCATTTCAGTTGGTAATTAAACTTTCCTATCATCAAAAATATCGTGGTCAAAAATCACTGATTGACTGATTCGTCGTTTGATGTCGATTTGGTTAAAGCTTAGTAAGAGAGATTTTTTCCTAGAAACCAAAGTGCTCTCAACAGTTCAACAACAACCTGATCGAACCTTTTTAGCCCAGGTGAGTCGGCAAAACTGATCAAATCATTACACTTCGGTAGATTCTTACAAAGAAAACCCAAGATATTTAAATCGATACTCACCACCTACAATACCATTTATAAAGACGAACTATACAAAGCCATGTCCAGTTTTCGTATACCACCCAAACTTTTAATTCTGTGAAAGATAAGCATGGAGAATTCTCGCTGCTTCACTGGCAACAATTTAGGCGCATTGTCGTGTTAATTCTCTAACATAATTCTTGAAAGGATTGTTCAAAACTCCCGAGCAAACACCAGGGTAATTTCTTCTATATTTATGTGCATATTGTTCGCACTCAACGAGATGAAATAACCACGTTTGATAATTTAGTCTAAGGGTTTAAGCTGTAACAAGAATACTGTTTCAAAGCAGTCAACTTGATTCATGGCTGAAAGTTATATGATACTCGAGCCTAGTAAGGCCAATCATCGCTATTGATTGTCCCGTCTGGTTCAACGTAGCACCATCCTACATGGAAAAATGCGACTGTTTAAGAGGCTGTGTCTTGTCTCAGATCTTTTTGAGGATCTTAACGAACTCCAGAGCCCGAGTGCCTACATAAAATATTATCCTATACGATTGAGGTCAGCTGATTAGAATTGATAATTTTCTTATTAAGGTGATTCGAAGGCACGTTTCAAGGGCGATAGTCAGTGACAAAAACCTGTTATCCGTGGTTAACTTTAACAATGACGTATGCATGTTGAGCTTTATTCCACCAGAAGCATTCCTTTATATTGGCATGAGTAAACAGTGAATCAGCAAAGTTAACTTGGTAATACTAAAACCCGGAACACAGCCGATTGGAGCGCTGGACAAGCGGATGATACGCGACCGGTTCGTGTCCTCTTATTAGATCTCGATAAAACATGAAGGCTAAAAAACACCGCACCGAACTTTGGTAGCTAAATAAGAATGAGGAAAGTGTTTTTGAACTCACTCTGGTCTTTGTTTTTAAGAATATTACATGTAGTAGGATAGTCTGGGAGGTATTTTTCCAGCATATAAACGGTATTTTATGAAGGTGGGCCGGGTACCCCAAAGACTAATTAAGATGTCGATCAATTAGGGCATATGTCAATAAGACATTTAAAAACAAAAAAAAACTCAAAACATGTAACTTTATAAAAATCTGAACTTCGAATTTTTGCCGCATCACAACACTTTTCTATACTCTGGGCACATAAAAATCCACATTGGAAGTTAAAGATGGCTAGAACATTTAAGATGTACAAATGGAGGTAATTAACTGGGGAAGAGGAGTTGAAGAGGAGAGTGCCACTTAAATAGGTATGCTATCACGTTGATATTTTTATTTTGTTGACAGTACGGCCATTGTAGACAACGGTTATTATAATAATGAGGGATAATGGGTTCACGTATTATAGGTACATATAATTACAATGCAAGTTTAAATAGTTTTTGTATACTTTTTATACCTTATTCTATAGGGGCATATTAGTTTTGATATTATAACTACTTGATAAAAATAATTTAGGCAGATAAACCTTAAAGTATATGGATCGACTAAGAATCACTAGTTCAGTCGATCTACCTATGTCTGTTTGTCCATCCGAACGTTTGTCTGAGTATCTTACATTTTGAGCTGGAATGATGCTGAAGTAGAACAAATTTTGTTTTCGGCTAAACGGTATACAATTTCAAAAATCTGCCTGAACAAGATTTTTAAACAATTTTAATATATACATGAAGTTTGTTGCCACCCCCACTTTTTGGGGGCGTTATAAGTAAAACGATTTTAGGTAAAATAAAAATATTAATAAAATCTCGCCTTAAGATTATTTTAACCCACACTACATAATGCCAACATTAGTCAACAGTCAACACATTCCGTGAATGTCTAAAGCTAAATTATCTTCACAAAGCGTGGCGTGAACGTCAATGTGATATTCATACCAAAAGTAGGGAAATGCAGTCACATAATCGCGAAAGATTGCGGACCCATTTTTGAACACACTGGATAGACTACCAGACATTCAAATCCGTAGTAACTTGAATCCAGGCTACCTATCCCCAAACCAACATGCCTATATCAAAGGCAATGATTGGATCATAACAATGCTTAAAAAAACGCATCATTTCATCCTCATTGGGAGATTATACCAAAAGGATAATACGAGAGTGACTCCATAGAGGGTTGTTTTTTCTTTACTTCTCTGGCTACTGGTAGTCAAGGAAGCTTTGAGGAGATTAAAAACAGTGGCCTACGCAGACGATGTGGTTCTTATGGCATGTGGGAAATTCTCATCGCCTCTAAGCGCTTTGCGGCCTGGGTGTAAATCCGAGTTTGCGGCACCGAACCACTTAAGGAGAGGTCTTCCTCTACTGCGTCCGACGTCTGCCTGGGAATCGAAGACTCTGCGAGCCGGAGTATTGGTGTCCATTCGTTCTATATGTCCTAGCCATCTTAAACATCTAACGCGGAGGTTTTTGACCAGGGGCATGTCGCTGTACAGTTTGTATAGTTCTTGGTTAAATCTTCGTCTCCAAAGCCCGTCAACGCAAACGGGAACGAAGATTTTTCGAAGAATTTTGCTCTCAAATCGACCAAGGATTTAAGACGGTACATGCTTACTACTAAATTACTACCTAAGCCTGAAGAAACATCGGTTGGCAAGAGCCGAGATAGATAAAGTCCCGTACTACCTCAAAGTTATGTCAATAGTGACGTTCTGTCAAATTCGTCGATGTTGTGTATCCTTTTGTGTTGACAGCATATACTTCGTCTTGCCCTCATTTACTAGCAAACGTGGATGTGACATCACGTTGATTCCTCCCAATGACGTCAATATCGTCGTTGTATACTAGCACAATAAACGGTTTCAGGCGGTTCACTTATTACGCAGATAGGATTTTGTAGGCAAGTTCGAGGAGACTTATGCCTCTGTACTTGGCGCAGTTTAGAGGGTCTCCGTTTTTGTGGATCGGGCAAAAGATTCTAAGGTTCCTTTCTTCAGGCATACTTTCATATGACCAGATTTGGCTTATGAGTTGGTGGAATGTTACTTACCAAGTCATCTCCAGCATCGACTGTGTCTCAACTACGATATTTCCTTGTTCATCTCGACAGGATTCTGTTCGAGCCTTGTTTCCTTGGCTTTGACGTTTTACACTTTGGTAAAACATGCGAACATCGTTCCTGGAGTGGCACCTCTCTATATCCTCGATCGCGCGTTTTTCTTGCTCTTTTTTCTTCTTTCTGAAAATCCGGTGTTCTTTCCTACTTCTCTGCCTATAGAGCTCAGCGGCAGCTCTCGTCTTCACCTGCAGTTTAGCTTAGCTGCGAGCATCTGTCGGTGTTCCTCATCAAAACAGGGGTTTCTTGTTGGTGGGCCCGAGAAACCTAGCACATCAGTTGCGGCTGATCTAATGGCTTGTTAGCATCGTTGCCATCGTTCTTCGACATTCGATGTATGTGGTATGGTGTTAATCGAGAGGTTTAGGGATACGCGTTGCGTGAGGGTCTTGTCTTTCCTTTGCGATTTTAGTCTTTCGACATTAAATTTGTTCACAGTATTTCTGGATTGTAGTTTCGTGGTGGATATCCACATTTTTACCTTGGCTGCAAAAAGGTAGTGGTCCGAGTCGATGATAGCTCGTCGGAATGTTCGAACATCCAAAATACTGGATGCGTGCCTTTTGCATATCGCAATGTGATCGATTTGGTTGAACGTTTGTTGATCTGGAGACCGCGATGTCCCCTTATGGATATTGAGGTGAGGAAACCGTGTGCTGGCTATAGTGGCATTTCGTTCCGAAGCGAAGTCAATTAGCCTAAGTCCGTTACCAGACGTGTTGTCGTGTAGGCTATGTTTTCCGACAATACTGCTAAATAAGTCTTCTCTTCCTACCCTTGCGTTAAAATCTCCCAGTACGATTTTAACATCGTACTTCGGTAGTCGCTGATAGGTTTTGTCAAGGAGCTAAGCAATCCTTAGCTATATCATCTTTTTTCCTCTTTTGGGGCGTGAGCACATATAGGGATTATGTTGGCGAATTCGGCCTTGATGCAGATCGTTACAATGCGTTCGCTTATGTCTTGTAAACATCAGACTTCTTGCCTAAATCTGTTATGCGTAGAACAAGTATTGAATAAAAAAAGTCAAGACTTTGAGCTTTTATTATTATTTCTTTATTCGACGAGAGTTGACTAAAGACTAACTATTCAATTCAAATTTTATCATAAGGAAACTTATAAATGTGTATCGATGCTGTGATACATACATACATACATACATACATATTCAAGATAAGTTAAATGCAGCGCTTGTAAAATTATTGATATCGAATGGTGGAGTGGAATGCATAAACATATCATGACATACTAATGGGCATCATAAGATTATTATTTATGATCTTCATTCGAAAGATAAACAAATCGTATCATCACACTTGAGGAGTAATGAAACATATCATGACATACCAATGGGCATCATAAGATTATTATTTATGATCTTCATTCGAAAGATAAACAAATCGTATCATCACACTTGAGGAGTAATGAAACATATCATGACATACCAATGGGCATCATAAGATTATTATTTATGATCTTCATTCGAAAGATAAACAAATCGTATCATCACACTTGAGGAGTATTGAATTACGATAAACAAAGTCCCAGTGTGGGACGTTATGCATAACACCTCCCTTCTTAAAAATGAAAATTATATTTTTATTTAACAAATTAATTTTTTTTAACCTCAAAATCACTTAATTTAAATACATTTAAATTTGGTTTTCTTAATACTGTTTTACTTTTATTGATATCATAGTAATGTACTATCTTTTCTCTTTCGATAACAGGTTGTTTAGTTCTTTTATTGAAACAGTTACGGAAAATAGTTATACAATTTCCTTTAATGAATTTTAAAGAAAAATAAATTATACATATTAAAAGAATAGTTCCACTTATACCGAACAACGTGCCTTGAACATGAGGTGGTATTTCTTTAAATTTTCTTGTTACATAGCTTTCTTGATTTCTAATTTCAATCGTTAAATCTTGTAATTCAGTTAAACTTTTAAGCTGTATTTTAGGCAAATTTACATTTTCTGTATCTAGATTGTTCAATTCGTTCAATTTGGCATAAAAACAACAGTCCACTGGTGCGGGTCGATAAACATCTTTGTTTTCTATAATTAATTCTTGTTCAAGAGTTTCAATTCTAGTTTCCAAAGTTTCAAAAGTGCAGTTTGCTTTCAGATTTAAGATTCCAATGTTATTTATTAATCCGTCTTCAATATTTTGATTTTCAGAACAGTTATATTTATATCTCGTTTCGTCGCTTAAGGCGAATAAATATTTATTTTCAGAAATCTTATGAAAAATTTCTACATGATTTATTATTTGTTTTAGTTTACAATCACTAGTTATTCTGTTCATAAAGATTGTTAATTCACAATCGTTATTCAAAATACTATTCTTAAATTCTAATTGTTTACATATAAAATATTTATCAATCATCTTACAATTATCAAGGAGATTATTGCTCAAAAAATATTCTTCTTTATTTTCTTTAATTACTAAATACTTAACTTTTTGTTCAATAACATATAAGTTTCGTTTTGTTTCATAATATGGCACATTAATCATTTCAAAAACTTCCGAGCTTGAATTTTCTAACAAAGGAACCGATATAACTACCACTAATCTTTCTGATTTTACGTATGAGATTAGTTTTACTTCTTTCATTATCCTATTATAAAATTCCAATGTAGGAGTGAATAACATTTGATTTTCTTTGTCACTATTTTTCAGTAATTCTATGAAGTATTTAGGTTCAATAATAATTGGATGTATAACCCTGTCTTGAAGGAATAGAATAGCTTCAGTTATCTGATCTATAAGTAATTCGGTATGGTTAATTAAGAAATATATTCTGATTTTCAACTCAATAAAATAATCTTTTAAAATAAATTTTTTTTGTCTTTATTAATGTTATTTGAAACTTGTTCTAATGTATTGGTCAGAGTGTTTGTAAGATTTCCTACTTCGTAATATGCACCCTTTAGAACCAAATTTTGTTTATTAAAACCATCTAAAATTTTAATTTCTTCCTGTTGACTTTTATGCACATATTCGCTATTTTCTTTAGTAATTCTTATGGCTTCTTCATATTGCTCAGCATCTTCACTATCTAAAGTTCCGAACAAAAATTTAAATCCTGATCCAACAATATTTAATAAACCTCTTTTGTATCTTTTATCAACTCCTAATAAGTGGTAAATAACTCTTAAGTTTTTCCTTAATGACATTATTTGTATTTTAGCTTTCTTAACGAATTCCACACATTCGGGAATTTCTATTAAATGCAGCGCTTGTAAAATTATTGATATCGAATGGTGGAGTGGAATGCATAAACATATCATGACATACTAATGGGCATCATAAGATTATTATTTATGATCTTCATTCGAAAGATAAACAAATCGTATCATCACACTTCAGGAGTATTGAATTACGATAAACAAAGTCCCAGTGTGGGACGTTATGCATAACAAGTCTGGCACTTATAACAAATCCGCATCCGAATAGTCGTTGTTTCTGCTTACTATAACAAGGTCCGTAGAAGATGTCACAGTTTTTCATCCTCGTCTTGCCCGGCCCATCCCATCGCATTTCTTTGATGGTAGTAATGTCTGCTTTGTAGCAGTTTAGGGCTTCCGCTAGTAGTTGGCTTGCACCTCTCCTGTTTAATGTTCTTATTTATTAGATACCCCTAGGACACGGGGCCATCAGTATCCACTACGGGATTGAGCGCTGCCGTTGGCCTTTCGGTTTATCCGCCAACATCTCTGTTCAAGGGGCCTGACTAACCCTTGAAATTTTCAGACAACCTGTTGTCCGAATATGTCGAAGCAGCTTATCTATGCTCGCCTGGGACAGCATGCCGGATATTTATACCGTGCCATTCTGACCTGGCTGTTGCTGTTTTTCGTCGTGTTATCAACACTCGCGCTTATCGTTTAGCAAGTCAAATCCGGTTGAATGAGACCAGTACACGATTTTAACCACTTGGAGGTTTAAAATAAGCACTTGATGTATAGTCAGAGTTACAACCACTGGGTATTGCCAAGTTAAAGCAAATCAGTCTACCCTCGTTCTACAACACCCAAATATCTAATCAAAGCTCTTGGTCCATCCACAGTGAACAAAAATAGAGTTAAAAATAAACAGCAAACGCATTTATTAAAAGAGTGTCTTTTTTTAATACTTTTTAGTTTCCTTTATCATATAATCGGCATTTTTCATTTAAAAACAAAACCTTACATCCGATTAAACGAAACAAAAAATGTTATAATATTTGTAGATAATAGAAAAATTATTAAAAAAAATTAGAAAATGTGTTTTGTTTGAAGAGAGATTACAATATAGATCGGTTCTTGGAACATTTTGAGAATGGCTTTGAAGCATACAAAGATCATGGTAGGAGTAACTATACAAATAGATCACAATTACACATATAAACGTAATGCGCATACAATTGGTATTACAAGTTCTAGATTAAAAATTAAAATTCGTTAACTAAGCTTGGTGCTTGTGTAAAATAATGCTTGTGTGTTTTTTGTAGTAATTCTGAGTGGTGGAGGGGGTAGCAGCTTAGACTCCACGATTCCGCAGATCTTTAACTTTATAAATCCGTACCAACCAATGTTCCGTTGTGTACGCCTCCTCGAGCACGTCTAGCTCAAAGTCTTTGTTACCGATTTCGGCGGCTCGCACCCGGTCGTAGCCGGCTGGCTTTCCTCCCTCTGTGTACACCTGACCAAAGCGGTAGTAGCACATCTTGTACATCAAGCAATTCAATAGAGTTGGCGAGCCTTCTTTGTCAACTCGAAACTCCCCATTGGCGGCGTAGTAGTCCTTCTCCTTGATGTGGGCACCGCGATCGGTGCTGCCTCCAATGCGCACCATCCAAAGAAATTTATTGATATCATCCGAAGAGTAGCCTGTCAGTCCACCAAAAATAACCAACACGTAGTCCACGTCTAGCTCTCGCATAATTTCGTATGCTTTCTCCTCGGATGAAGCCATTGCTTGACCAACCCGAGAGATGTGCGTATTGTTCCATGTGTTGTTGTCAACCAGAATGGTTCGATTGGCCATAGCTGTTATTTGGTAGCCGTAATCCCACCACGACATGATGCGAGCGTCTTCTGGGGTGTTCATCTGTAGCCAATAGTACGCCTCTCGAAAGTCGTCAAATATAATACGTCCACCGTCGTGAGACCTCGCACTGAGCACGATACTTGGTGAGCTATATGCTTCAGAGGTTACCCATGTGCAGTGGAATGTGTATGTAATAAGCATTACGGTTAGAATGGCCACAAAACCAATTGCAACTTCTTTCTTCACAGCAGTCTGCTGTTCCATTTTCTTAGCATGCCGCTTGTTGTGCTCGACGGGTTTGCTCGCACCCGAATCGACGCACTTGATGTATTTAGAGAGCAAATGTGAGATGGCAATGCCTGAGAGCACGCACATGACTGGCGCAAGGACCAACATTAAACGTACCATTACACCCTGTTTGGAGAGAGACTTAGTAAGTGCTGGCGAGATTTGAAGTTTTCAGAGGTACTTACAGCAAAGTAAATGCTAGTGACGCCGTAGAGAATGATGAAGATATTTGAGTCGGTCAACTTGGCGAAGCAGAAATACAATCCAGCTGGGAACAGGAACACAAGTATCTGCAAAGAGACAGTCGATTAAGCATTTTTGAGACTAGCTATCTACATAAGATGGATGGGCGAATCAGCGATCAAAGTGTATGTAATCATTGTGATAAACGCTGGAGAGACGGTAGACCTTCTCAACCCGACGTTTATGGACATTAACTCGCACTATTATGAATGATTGTCATCAGATGAGGGGCGAGTTAATAACGTTCATGGACTGGGGTCCGTTGATCTCTACAAAGCCTTACCTGTAAATCAAAGTAGAACGACGACCAAGAAGTCGGTTGATGCTCAGACACGGACGCAATGATTGGAATATGGTTCTTAGCATACGATGGATCCAAAAGCGAATAAAAGCGCCCTGTCCACGGCGACACTTTTCCTGTAATGGTAAGTAAGGTGCCAACCACAAACACCACAGTTATAACAGCTGACACCAGAGCCTTGAATAGAACCTCAAAATGTTCTTTGGACATCCGCGACCGGATGTAGTCCACAAAAGCATGTATCTGACAGAGTCCAAATACTCCAAGGGCCTGAAAAGAAAAAAATCTCGTCAATAGAGTTCTCTGCCACCAAGAAATTCAAGAAAGAATTTGTCTCATGTCAGAATGTTTTAGTACTCATTATGTATCATACTCTTCCTATCAAGAATTTTAAAGATTCATCATTTTGAGAAAAGCTTTCTAAACAGTCAAAACAACTAAAAGCCAAACTTACCAGCATATGTTCAGAGCTCTGGATTGGCTGGAAGCCAACAAACGATATCTGCATGGAGAGTATTGTTCCCACACAATAAAGTGTGCTATAAGCGACGTAGATTCGATGAGAGAACCTCCCAGTCACCATCAACGCCAACACATGCAGGGGAATCAGATTGATTAGGAACACATAGCCACCCCACGATGAAACCATATAAAAGTACGCCAGAGCAGTCATTGCCGCCCAAAATATAGCTCCCGACTTGACAGCCTTAATCCACAGATAGTACGTCAAAAGCATGCAAAAGATTGCAATCCCCTCATTATCGTAGGAACCCGCAACTGAGCGTGAAATGTATCCAGGAACTATCGAGATCATTGCGGCGGCAACGAGGCCAGCTCCAGTGCTATGAATCTCCTTAGTCAGCAGATAGGTCACAATCGTAGTCAATGATGAAAAAAATGGCGCCAGGAACACGCACACATTGCGTATATCCACTGTGATGTTTAACAGCCACATGACGCGATACAATGCCGCCGATGTGACCATGAGGCCGGGGTAAATTGTACCACCAATGATGCGCCCCAGGGGGTACCACGCTCGATCATCGAACCAATTGTGAAAATTGTAGAATCCTTGTTCCGCCAAAAAACGCGTGGTACGATAATTAAAGTACGGATCAAACTCATGGATGACGCTTTCAAACCGTAAAACGGAGAACAACCGTGTTGCGAACGCTGGAAAGAAAATAAAACGCAATAAGAACGCGGCACGCCATTTGCAATAGAAGTGCATTGGCAAAGATGATACTTACATAAAACAGCGGCAATCAGAAGAATGGCCAATTTGATCAAATGCTCCTGTTTCTCAAGATTCATCAGGAATTTCGATTTAACCACCGATGATGACGTGTCCATCGTGATTTGTTTGCAAACTAAACTGCAAGCCGGCTCAAAATCTATAAGCAAAGTTGCATAACCACGATTTTAGTATTATTTACGTTAGTCTCGTCAGAAATATGACCTTGAGAATATCAACATACCTTTTGAGAAGAAAATCACAGCGCTACCGGCTTTTTTGCAGTCGAATTAGATGCAAGAAATTTTATTTTATTCAACAAAGCTACTTCGTGGCAATTCGCAGGCGAACGCCCTTTGCTACCGTTCCGTTCAAGTCACATTTTGATTAAAAATTAAAAATGGTAGACGGAAACTGAGCTATTTGTAGGACATGAACTTCGTTGAGTATGTTTCGTTGATTTTAAACGAGCGGGTGTGTTTGAGGAGTGTGTGATGGTTTCAGAGACCATGTAAATGGTGGTTTATAGATGAGAACATATGACACTTAATTATAGCATTTTCCATTGGAACACGATATCAGATTCATTTTTGTTTGTCTTTGTATTGTTGTAATTTCGTGTCTGTAAAGTTTCTTTTTCACAACTGAAATATTAATAAATCAAAACGAAAAACGCTCTATTCAAACTGAGCTACCATTTGTATTAGTGTTCGGTATGAAGGTGTTATACTAAGTTCTCACTTGAGCTGAAGTGAGCATATTTCCAAATTCACCAAAAAGGTGTTCTCACTAAGTTTTCGTATTACGTTTGACAACTTGCTATATTTCCGAATTTTCTGTGACAGTTTATAGTTGACATTTATATTGTAAATAAACAAAAAAAGTCCGCGTAAAATACAATAATTACAAATCCTTTAAAATGTATTTAAATAACTTAATATGTGGTCAACACATGATTATATATGATTATTATATGATTCTCATGTTGCCAAAAAGTAGGGCTAATTATATGGCTAATAATATCAACTAAAAGATTCGTTGTGAAAAACATAGGAAGCGGAATATGCAAGACTTAGGTTTCGATTTTCATGTGTTGTCGACCCGGACATTATAATGGAATACTCCGAGGAGGTTCTGAACGGAATAAAAGTCCAAATGCAGAGCAAATTACGTACAATAAATTGTTGTGTAAATAGCAGAATCGAAAAAAATTTTTTTGGAGAAAGTTTCCAACGTTTACATTTCTACAATAGCTCCTCCTTTCTTTGTCATATGAATTCCAATTTGACATTTTAGCTGTTCCATTCCAATGAAAAAATGTTTGTTCGTTTGCTCTTATTTTTTCATATTAGGAACCACATTTCCCAGAAATGCTATGGTATTATCACATTACGGAAATTTAACTTTATTTGCAAAATTGATGCCGAAATGAGCTTTTTTGCTACGTGAGAACACAATATAAGTCTGACGAAAAAATCAAATTTCCAAAATTGATTTGAAACAAAAAAGATACATTTTTGTCTTTTGACAGATCTAGATCAAACAAATGATTGATTTTTTACTAATGGCCAACGCCAATAGTTTCCTCACAATCACGACCAAGAGCAATACTAGATGCCAGATGCAGATACTCATTCTGGGAGAACTTTTAGTCGTCAGACGTAGTGTGATCGTGTTTGATGAGTTTTTCAGCAATACTGCTAAATATTTCTTCTCTTTCGATCTTAGGCCGTGTGTTAATTGCGTTAAAATTTTAGCCAATGGATGGAATTTTGACATAAGTATGGCGAATAGAGACTTCAAAATTTTAACCTACTCAACAGTTCGTTAAAATGTATCCAGTGGCTTATTTTTGACATTTGGTATACCTACTGAGGGGAGACAGAGGTGGAAAGCACACTCACGGATTATTCCTAGTTACCAGTGTTCAAATGTGGCGGGAAAATAGAACATCGTTCGGATTGTTAATTATAGTTAAAATTTCTCCAGGGACATATATTTACATCCTTTTCCATTTTACGACATGGTCATCAATTGTATAATCAGTCCTCTTTAAGGCCAAAGGGGTTTTCCCTGATTGCATAGTTAACCCAAAATATGTTCCCAACCTGGAGGGCCACTTTCATGTTATTAACTACCTCTTAGATACGGGCATAAGCATCCACTATGGAACTGATCTCTCATCCGACACCATCTTTGTTGATGGGGCGAACTAGATTATTTTTGAGAAACTTAGATGCTCTGTTCTACGAATCTGTCGAAGCAGCTCATATAAGTTGTTTACCATCAGAATTGTGGCTGTAGATGCCACTGAAACTCCACCTTGGAAAATCTTCAACTGCCGTCTTGGAGAAGAAATAGATGTCTTATGCGGGGTATAGATTGGCAAGTATTAAAATGATGCAACTATAATGCAACCTGAAAACCACTTTTTATGGTGTATGTCAGATACGATTTTGCTGTTCTGATGGGAATATACAGTCAAAACAAGATTATTTAATATCTGTGACAAATTGGTGGTATTAATAATAATATGGTATACGGAATAACCACCTATGTGTCAGAAGATTACACACTTGTGCCATTCGAGCAGCATTTTTACGTGGTTACATAGCATTCTACCAAACGCACCGCCATATATCTCCTAAGTGGTTCGTTTAGGAACTATGTTCTTCAATTTCCATTCCTCAATGCATACTACATGAAGCGTTGGTATTGCCAATGTCGCAGATTACACAGGGTTAGCCTTAGCATTGAGTGCTCACACGTAATGAATTACTCTGCGTATTTTCTTTTCTCTCTGCTCTTTTCTTACTGATAAATGGCGAAAACTGAATTATCACGAGTGTCTACATCGAGTGTCTAAGACAAAGAGGAACGTGGGGAACTGTGATTTCCATCATGGCGGAAAGTACATTTTCTCGTGCAATTGGAAGCTTGTAATGTAATGTTACATTTCTATCCGCGAGCTCAAACATAAATGGGATAAATTTGTCCTATCTGGCACGTTGGAATGGGCCTCCGCACATGAGATGAGTTGAACTCTGGTGTGAAACTGGTTTCACACCATACTCCAAGCGCACACGAGTTGAATATACCGGCAGAAGAAATTGTATATATAAAAATTTTTTTATTGTGTTAGTATTACTATCGAAATTAACATTTGCCTTGAGTACTTTTGACAATTCGCAAGATCTTAGGTTTTTGTAAGAGTATACATGCAACAACGTTGATGTTGCCTGTTCAACTCACAAAACGCGTATGAGAGCCGAACGACATCGACAAATTTTCAGACCTAAAATTGTGAATAATGTGTTTGTTTTGGTTTTCAACCTTTTTCTATCGAATAATCTCATATGGTGAATTTCAACCATTTCCTCACCGTTTACCTCAGTCCCTAGACAACAAAACCGGTTTCATACCAAAATATGTGCGGATGCCCAATGGCATGGTATTTATACCACCAGTGTGTTTAAGGTATGTACAAGATTTAGTGAAATATATTAGATGAATCTATGGTCCCTTATTTCGTTTCGAATACAGTTTTGCATCAATGATCGTTTTTGCTGTCGGTGAAATCCCTTGATTTGCTTCACTTAAAACAAAACTCAACAAATAATAGACGATAATTGAACGATTACTCATGACTTCATGATGTCTCGTTGTGCATCATTTTGGATGTTGTAGAGATAACTGAAATGCGTGTTTCATGATCTTTATAGATATCAATAGCTTTTTTATTTTTTTAATTGTTACAGCCCATTATTACGTTCGAATTCCAGCATTTAAAATTATTTTTTTTACCTACATAAAACCATATTTTGTAACCCACTGTACTTAGAACATTCTTATAGCTTACTGTAAAAATGTTAAAATTTCATATAGTTTTGTATGTATTTCAAATTTAAAAATTTACCAAAGATTGCAAAATGTTTCACTAAAATGTCAATTTACGACGAAGCAAATTGACATTTTTATATTTTTCATTTGCTTTATAAAGTTGTGCGGCACTAAACACAACAAAAAAGAAATATGAATGTCATCAATGACAATTTATATGACATTTAACGAATAGTTTGAGAACTTCTTACTACGGTTTTGAAGTACATCAAATAAACGATTGACGGACGATACTAAGGGTGTCGACTTAGGCGGCTCTCCCACTAAGCAAAAAAGAAATAAGCAACAGGCAATAGGAAACATGCGATATTACCGCTTACAACTATTTGACACTGAATCAAATAAAAAATCTCACATTAAAGCAACTCAATATCGGTTGAACGAAAAATGTTGCAACATTATTGTTAGCGATACACAGTGCCTGTTGAGAAGCAATATATATCGCATTGTAGCATCAATATTTGGTCGCTAGAGATTTAATAAGGGAAATATTTGGATCCAGTTTACAACAACGTTTGTATAAATATTGGAAATATATATATATATTGCTTATTGCTCGTTGCATCAGTGGGAGAGCCGTCTTACGTGAATAAAATTGATGACGATATCTCCCACGAGTACCGTTTGGGTGATAATCGTTTTCAAAGCGACGGAATGAGTTTTTTTTTTATTGGTCTATCGACAATTTTAGCTTACATGTGAAAAAATCCTTATCTAATGGAATTTTCCATTTCCAATTTACGGCGAAGCAAAGTGGATTTTGATCTGAAATTGATCTAAATGTCAATTTACGGCGAAGCAAAGTGACATTTTTTACGTTTTACATTTTAATGTAATTGTGCTGCAGCAAACACAACAAAAAAATATAATCAATGACATGACAAAGTTACGGAATGAGCCCCAAACACTTTTTTTACCAATACTTTACCTATAAAATTTATGGTGTGTCTATGGGACGTATATTTGAACACTACACAGACAATTCCATCTTTTTAATTTTAATGTTACAATTATAAATTCAAAACGCCTTAATTCTATCGATCAAACGCAACTAGTAGGTAAGTTTGCGCCTCTCGAAATTCCACATCATAAATTCCAACTCATAGCTGTATCTACTGTGATCTAACCATCGAAATCAATCAAATCACTACTTCCCTTAAAGTTATCGAAAACAAAATACCTTCCCCTCCAACGAAATGCCATCAGTCACCATCAAAAAAGTTTGTTTTTAAATTTGCAAACAAAAAAAAATCTAACAGAAAACAGCACGGCCCGTAATTCACTTGTTTTTTTCATTTGCAAGTTATTAAAAATAAATTTAAAATCTTCAATCGAAAAAATAAACCCAGTTTCATCCCATCAAATCTGAAAATTTATTAAGAATCTAACTGACAGCGACCAGCTGCCGTATACCCATCAATTTGTGTGTGTCAACTTTCATTTAAAACGAATCCCAGCAAACCGCAAACGATTTTCCTCTATTTTTTGTTTCTTTTCTTATTGTGTGCTTTCGTTTTCTTATTGGCATTTTAATTGCATCTAGAATTAGTCTCAATTAATGAAACGCGATTAATAGACGCAGGCAAACTGCCACTATGACGAGCCGTGGCAACTACAAGGACATCTACGATTTGCTGGAGAAACTTTGCAAAAATGTTGGTGCTCATAATCACAGTAGGTTTTTATTAAATCAATTTTTGTTTTCTATTGTTTTGCACAAAAAACTACAATGAGTCGCTGATTTCCATTGAATGCTTTCGGTTTTGTTAATGGCTGGTGCCATAGAGCATATTGGTTGCGGTGAAATCATCAAATTCTCTAGCATTTGGCTACAGTGGAGCCAGTGTCACCCTGCTCTGACTGTAGCCCACTTAATGAATTATTTTTGTTAGTTGTTTAGGAAGTGGATAGTATGTTGATTGTAATTTATGTGTAATCTTTGCAGGGGATGTGCTTCGCAATGTAACGCAATACATATCGAATTGTCCAACGGCGCTTGGCAATTCCTTGCCATACAATGAGAATTCGCTGGTCTCGAAGATCTCAAGCCATTTGACAAACACCAGTGGATCACAGAGCAGTGCTACGTTATTTTTAAATCTCTACGAACAGTTGAAGACCAGCGTAAGTTTATGAAAGGCTTAATAATAACCAAATGAACATATGTATTCTTCTCTACAGCAAACAGATCAAAGGCAAAGAAGTGCTTTGCTGACGTTCTTATATTTATTGGCTGACTCGCAGAGTAATACGTTAAATTTCTCATCTAATGGTTTCAACAATGCTATCACAAACAATCAGAATAATGGACCTGGGGTGAGCTCAGCACTGCACTCCATTCGGTCGAGTATGTTGCAGAAGACGCATAATTTTAATCCTGGCACGACGTTAGGACGCGGGGGATTAAACTCGTTTATAAATCAGAAGGTAAAAGCTTTTATCTTTTATTGATCGGGGTTGACGTCTGTTAAAAATTTCTAGAGCTCCACGATGAATAGCGGCGGTGAGAGCAACCTTAAGATGTCTACCCTACGTGGCGCACACGCACAGCAACTACAATCGGACAGTAGTGATGCAGGGAGCAAAGATAATCAATTAGTGAGACATCAAACGAACGCCGCACAAAACGATCTGAATGATGATATCGTCCAAAATGTTATTTACGCCTTCACTGGCATACAGGGGAAGTACCTAAAGAAGGACGTGATATCAGGAGCATTTAAGTTGGATTCCAAGGCAAGGAAGTTAAACGTAGTACAAGCTGGTATGCTTCTTCGATTATCCGAGCTGGGGTGAGCTTAGAACAATGGAAAGCCTTAAGACGCAACCATGAATATCCATTTCTTTTCAGTTATTACCACGACCAAGTGCAATCGTACACGGACACAAAGAGTGGGCTCTGTGCTCTTGGTTTGATGGGTCAAGGGTTTATTTCTGCTCTTAAGACCGAGCTGACAAAGTATTATGGCATGGTTGCGATGCTGCAGGAACAGGTAAACTCGCATAATATATCCCCAAATTTAGTATGAAAACATATGTTCTCATTTCAGCTGAATAAGCAACGTAAATCGGAATCTCAAGAATGGCCGACCGTTGGGACTCCTTCTGTTGAGAAAGTCACATTAATGAAGATTCTCGTGTGGTCCGTAGATCCACTGCAGCGTCTACAATGGTTAGCGACAATCGCAGGAGCTTGTCAGGAAAAGAAGGGCGGTGCGTTGGCGTCCATAGTCCATGGGTTTATGTGCAACGGTGATCCGATGGTGAAATCAGTGGTCAAAGAGATGTTGCTAGCTATTTGTGGACCCCTGCAGCAGATGTTGTCACGATGGCTGCTGGAGGGCGAGATCTGTGATCCACATGGTGAATTCTTTATTGAATGTCTGTCCGAGGTGGGACCTGATAGGCTATGGCACGACAAGTACCGAGTGCGGACGTCCATGCTTCCAGACTTTATCTCCACAGATATGGCGCATAAAATTCTGGTCACCGGCAAGAGTATAAACTTTTTGCGAGAGATCTGCGAAGATAAGACGCCGGTCAAAGGGCGCGAGGAACTGCGACAATGTTTCGAATTGAATGGTGAGATGGTGACATTAGTGATATAACGAATAGTTGTTTGAAGTTTTCCTACATTTCACAGCGGAAAACATCTTTGCCAAAGTGGCCGATACAAAACTCCATTCAACAATCGATGCAGTATACTTGAACACTTCGAAGCGAGTACTAGATATAGTGATGGGTCCACACAAACTACTCGAACACCTGCAAGCCATGAGGAGATACCTGCTCCTTGGTCAGGGTGACTTTATCGGTATTCTCATGGAAAATTTGAAGTAAGCGGAATCATAGTCGTTGGAAACTTTTTTATAACGTTTCATTTTTTAATTTAGATCAGAACTGGACAAACCGGCAAAGGAGTTGTATTCATACGATTTGTCTTCCATTATGGATGCAGCCATTCGCAGTACTAACGCACAATATGATGATCCAGAAATTCTCAATCATCTGGATGTTAGATTACTGCATCCATATGATGGTGATACCGGTTGGGATATTCTATCGCTGCAGTACACAGTCCGTGGTGCGCTGACAACAATGCTTGACCCTTCGATGGACAACTATCAGATTCTGTTTAAGAGACTTTGGCGTATGAAACATATCGAATTTTTATTGTCATCCAAGATCTGGAAGGAACAAATGTGCAATGCTAAGGTAAGTGGTAATTACTTGATTGAAGTGAAAAGATCTAGTCCATGAAAGAAGAGTGATGGAATTAGGGGACGATGGACAATTAATATCTGAAATATCTAAAAGTTCATGTTAGGAGAGAGCTGACAAGTTAATTCGTGATGAGAACCATTAAAATGCGCTTGCTTGTATCAAATCTGCATCCTTAGTATCTTTGTGCCAATAATGGTGACAGCTTTGCATACTCATTTTGTCTGAACAATATTATCGCTAAACCTGTATCCTATGTTGTTATTAAGGAGTACACCTAATGGTGGCAATTTGTTGGGCGTGCATGTTAACCGGTAGCAAGTGTTTCATGCTAGGATTATTTTCCAAAGTAGAAATCCAAAACGTTTAGGCAACTAAAAACCCTTTTGGTGATGCTACGACTAAGAATCGAATTCAGACTTTCAGCGTAGCCGACCGCAACACCATCAATACTGTTCGAATTTTTTTGGCTAAAGTCCTCCTGTCCTTGCATTTGTACAACACAAAATTATATGAAACGATGAACACAAGAAGTATTTCTAGGACGGGTCCTCGTATGGTGGATAGAGAAAATTTGATTTCCCAGGTATTTGGCTTCGTTTACAAAAGGTATTCCAGCCAAGACTAAACAAATTTTGAAGTCTTTAGTTTTCATATAGGTAAAATTTATGTGAACAAATTAGTTTCGTTGAGGGCCTTGGGGATTCCTCGTCCATTCATTCACAAGTTTTGCAATCGTTTCTTCGATCGATTTACCTACTGATAGGATAGCGGTGGTATTGGAAAATTTGGAAACAAGAGTTGTGCCATAACGCGTATATAGCATGTAAAAAAACTGCGCAAGAACACTTTCTTGCGAAACTCCGGCCGAACTTCGTATTCGAGTTTAACACGAAAGAATATATTTCCGAGATATGATTTGAAGTTTTTCTAAAGGGTACTGGGTAAAATTGTGAGTTATTACTGAAACTGAACTGATAGTCAGGGATCTATAACCGGCTGTAAACGCCTTAGTAATATCCTCTTGAAAATTTTGGATATGACTGAAGGAAACGAAATTGGTTCATATGATTTACTTCATTTGGAGGTCTCTCTGCTTTTAAATCTTATGATTTTGGCAACTTTCCATTAGCTCAGCATGTGATTTAAACTGAGCGCAGCATTTATAATATGGAGAAGCTTAATTTAGTAGAACTTTGAGAACTTATGTGATCAAATCAAATCATAACCAGAAGCATTCTTTGGTTTAATATTCCCGATATCGTGTGAGGTTAATCGCTTGACCCACGAACGGTTTAAATGTTTTTTTT